>CM066037.1:551152809-551480309 GCA_033557465.1 Ichthyophis bannanicus
TTACATCAATCGCCAAGGGGGCACCGGCAGCGTGTCCTTGGAAGCAGAAGCGACGGCCTTGTTCAATTGGGTGCAGACTCGTCTTCCGGCAATCTCGGCAGCACACATTGCAGGCGCAGACAATGTCCAGGCCGATTTTCTCAGCAGAGTGCGGGTAGACCCCGGAGAGTGGGAGCTCAACCCACAGGTTTACGCGCAAATAGTCCGGCGGTGGGGTCCGCCCATCATGGATCTCATGGCGACATTTCAATCGGCCAAGACAGGGCGCTTCTTCAGCAGACGAAGGGAGCACATGTCCGAGGGGATCGACGCTCTCATTCAGCCGTGGCCAACGTCCGGTCTTCTTTATGTCTTTCCTCCGTGGGCTCTGATCGGCCGGGTCGTGCAACGCATCGAGAGCCATCGGGGTCGAGTGTTACTGGTGGCCCCGGATTGGCCCCGGAGGCCCTGGTATGCCGATCTGGTCCGGCTGTGCGATGGCGTTCCATGGCTCCTGCCCGCGCTGCCGGATCTTCTTCTTCAGGGTCCCTTGCGGATGCCCCAAGTGGATCGATTCTCGCTTACGGTTTGGCCATTGAGAGGGCTCGGTTGAAAAAGAAGGGCTACTCCCCCGCGGTGATTTCTACCCTTCTGCGGGCGAGGAAAACGTCCACTTCTCTTACTTACGTTCGGATTTGGAGGATCTTTGAGGACTGGTGCTCCCGGCGGGGAGTCCGGGCGGCGACGGTTTCCGTGCCCGTCGTTTTAAGTTTTCTTCAGGATGGTTTCGATAAGGGCCTTGCGGCTAGTTCCCTGAAAGTCCAGTTGGCGGCTATCTCGTGTTATCGAGGCAAGGTTTTGGGCCGTCTTCTCGGTGCTCATCCGGATGTACGTCGTTTCCTTACGGCTGTTTTTCATTTGTGGCCCTCCCGCAGGATTTTCGTTCCTCCGTGGGACTTGAATTTAGTGCTGCGGGCCCT
Source organism: Ichthyophis bannanicus (assembly GCA_033557465.1). Classification (NCBI taxonomy): domain Eukaryota; kingdom Metazoa; phylum Chordata; class Amphibia; order Gymnophiona; family Ichthyophiidae; genus Ichthyophis; species Ichthyophis bannanicus. Next base: position 551,153,769 of record CM066037.1, read on the forward strand.
GGTTCGTGAACCTTTTTAGCCCCTGAGTAGGGCGTCCCTGAAAGATCTCACGCTGAAGACGGTTTTTCTTGTAGCCATCTGTTCGGCCCGGCGCATTTCTGATCTGCATGCGTTGTCCTGCCGAGAACCTTTTTTGTCTTTTTCCGCGGATCGGATCGTCCTCCGTCCGGTCCCTTCCTTTTTGCCAAAGGTAGTGTCTCCTTTTCACATGAATCAGGCAGTGTTCCTTCCGGTGCTTTCTTCGCACTCTGTCGGGTCGGCGGACAAAGGTCTTCACCGGCTCGATGTGGGTCGTACGCTTCGTCGTTATCTGAAGGCTACCGAGACTTTTAGGAAAACTGACCGTCTTTTCGTGCTCTTCGGGGGTGCGCGTAAAGGGGAAGCGGCGGCTAAGGCCTCCATTGCAAGATGGCTCAAGGAAGCGATCGCGTCTGCGTATCTGTTGCAGCAGCGGTCTGTTCCGGAGGGGCTACGGGCTCATTCCACTAGGGCTCAGGCGACCTCTTGGGCGGAGTATAGCCTAGTTCCGCCAGCAGATATCTGTAAGGCGGCCACTTGGTCGTCTCTGCATGCTTTCAGTAAACACTATCGCTTAGATGTGTCAGCGGCTCGGGATTCCTGTTTTGGTTCGGCGGTTCTGCGCGCCGGATGGCAAGGTCCCGCCCGGTCTTGACTGCTCTGTTACATCCCGATTGTGGAGGACTAAACTGGATTACCGAACAGGAAATGGAAATTACACTAACCTGGTAATTGTAGTTCCTGGAGGGTCCAGTTTAGTCCTCCTTCCCTCCCGACTATCTGCTATAATAATGCGGCGCACTTTTCCGAACGGTTGATCATAAGACGGTTCCTCTTTTCCGTTCGGACCTTTTTTCTTTCCAGCCGCGTTTTTTGCTATGGCTCTTCCTTTTCTCAGGTGTTCAGTCAGCTCCTGAGATTTCTGATGGTGAGCTGTGTTTTGATTACCGGGGCGTCGGTACCGGCGCAATGCAGTGTTCTGACTTCCTCGTTTGGGGAGGGGGTTGGATATTTATTGGGGGGTACAAATTGTTCTTTACTTATGTCATTTTGTATATTAATCTAATGTGTTGCTTCGTTAAGTATGCTTTGTTACTAGTACACTGGGGGCTTCTGGGAGCTCCGTCTGCATATATACTACAGAAGACTTGATTGGTCCAGTCTCCAGGCTGCAGGAGGAGGGGCACTACCCGATTGTGGAGGACTAAACTGGACCCTCCAGGAACTACAATTACCAGGTTAGTGTAATTTCCATTTGCTGTATTAAGTGCCTTGTGCAGATCACGACGACTCCACTTGCCTGCTGTGCCTGCAGATGTCGAGCAAGAGCCATAGGAATCGTTACAAGCAACAGGGGGAGCTTTTTGGCTCGAAGGCCTCTGCTGCAGTGCCAGTATTGAGTCTGGAATCGCTGCCCTTGGAGACTGCGTCTGACGACTCAGTGTCGCACGCACATGCTCGATCCAAGCCCTGAGGTCTTGGAGCCTCGGACCGGGGTCATTATCTGAGGACTTCCCCCATGTGGGTCCAGTACATCGTCAAAGTCCAATCACAGAGCCTTGGGTAAGACATCTGGTACCTGGCCTTGGAATCCTCGACTTGAGGGCGATGGCTGGGAACAGCCTTCGAAGCTGCCCCGGCAGGAGGAACTTCCACCGCTTTGTGGGGATCAGGATCGGTCCTCCAACGCAATCACCATTGGTGATTCCTCTTCGAGGGAGTCTGTTTTCGGCTTGATACCTTTGAGGCCTGAACCAGTCACTGCGGAGCCTACTGGCATTGAAGCCAGGATGGCGGCCTTGAAACGCAACCTGGCTGCCTTCAATGTGCAGTAGGGCCCAGTTCCTGGAGCCTCCTGGGTCATTGCTGCCGACAATGGGACCCTCCACTGAGAGGACCTCTCCAGAGGGTATCCAGCCGGTGCTGGAATGGTTCACTTGCTCAGAACTGCATCAGTTGGCCTCCCGTTCAAGGCGTGACTCGTCCCCGAGCACCTCAGGGTCGGTGTGTCGGGCTCCTCACTCTCCCCGGCGGCTCATTGTACTGATGACTGTCCGGGCCTTGAGGTCTCATCTGGCTCAGAGTTGGGCTGAGAGACTGATGAGTCATCAGACACCATGTTACACAGGGATATATCCCCTCTTGAACAGTCTCCCCCTCAGGGACGCAGGGGGTCCCCACCTGAGCACCTTGCGTTCCTCGAGTTTGTCGGGGGGATGTCGAAGGCCCTGACCTTTGTGGCAGAGCAGGAAGACAAGCCTTATGCTGAGGACTTAAAGATCCTCCAGCACGAGGCTCCTCCGAGGAGAGACACTGATGGTGCCAATTTCCCTCCATCCTGGAGAACTTGCTGTCAGGATGTGGGAGAGCCCAGTTACGGTGCCAATAGTGAGCCAGTGATTCGATTCCCAGTATCGAGTTGGCAAGAGCCCTTGCTTTCAGAAGACACAGATGCCTCTCAACTCCATGGTAGAGGAGTTAGCCATGCATTGAATAAAAAGAGTCAGAAGACGCATTCTTTGGTGCCCCCTGGTAGGAAGGCCCACACCATGGACGGGTTTGGCAGAAAGTTCTAGCAGGGCTTGATACTTGTTGCCCGCATCCAGGTTTGCCAGCTGTACATGAGCATGTACCTATCTTTATCTTTATCTTCAAAGTATTTGATAGACCGCCCTTTACAGAGGCGTTAGGGCGGTGTACAATACAATAGGCTGCTGGAAAATAAAGAGAGAGAGGAACGCCAAAAAAATGATAGGAAAGAAGTGGGAGATAAAGGAGGAAGGATAGAACAGGACAGGTATCAACACAGACAGGAAAAGAGAGATAAAGGAGGAGAGTGGACGAAATGGGGGGTGGGGTGGGGTGGGGGTAGGTAAGGGCTGAATGGTTAGAGCAGAAGGTGTCCAAGAGTCCATAGAAGGGTACGGGGGGTAGGGGAATCAGGGACCTTGTAGTTGATGGGGAGTAACGGAAGGCCTGGTTGGCGATATGTGGATGACTAGTGGATGGTATGTAAATGACTAGGAGGGGTCGGGGAGATTGAAAGCCTGGTGAAAAAGATAGGTCTTAAGGAGGTTCTTGAACCGGGGAAAGGACATTTCAGTACGGAGGGAGTGCGGGAGAGAGTTCCAGAGAGCAGGACTTGCAAAAAAGAAGGCGGCACGGGTTCTCAGCTGGGCTGGCAGGTGAATCTCTCGAGCGCTTCTAGACCCCCTTAGTCAAGGAATGCTCCAAATTCCAAACTCGAGCAGCCTGATGGCTTTGAGTCTGTGGCTCATGTGGCTGCAGTGGGCATTAGTGCTAGTCACCTGGCTTGGCTACAGTCCTCTGGCTTGGAAAAATGGGTAAAGGACAAACTGGCTGCTGTCCCCTGCCTAGAAGAACCTCTTCAGCAAATCCATGACCGACAAAGCAGCTGAATTGGAGTCAGAGTTTGACCAGGACTATGCTGTCCCAGAAGACTGCTGACCCTTCCTGCCGGAAGTCTTCCGCTATCTGGACGACTGGCTCCTAAAGGTCAGCTCGCCAGAGAAGGTATGTCATGCGGCCTGCTGCAGAATCTGGAGTTTGTGATCAACTTCCCAGTGTCTCAGCTGCTACCGACCCAGTGCCTGGAGTTCATAGCAGCTCTTCTAGACTCTAACCAGGTCAAAGCCTTTCTCCTGCTAGACATGGCATAGCATCTGATTACCCTAGCAGAAGTAGTACAGTGTCGCTCATCAGTGTTCCACCTGTCTCTTGCTGCATTTGTAGGGGCACTTGGCCTCGTCGGTTCCTGTAACCTTGCAGGCCCATCTACGGATGAGACAGGCCCATTGGACCCTTGGCTCTCAAGGACTCAGGCTACAGGCCAACTGGAGGATTGGGTCCAAATCACCCAGCTTCTGGCGGCCTCTCTAGCCTGGTGGCAGAGCTGACAATCTCATAGCCAGCCTACCCTTCCAGGTCCCATCGACCCAACATGTTCTGACCACAGACACCTCCAGTCTCGGCTGGGAAGTCCACTGCGACAGTCTCCAGTCGCAAGGTGCCTGGATTCAGGAGGAAAGTGCCCTCCAGATCAACCTCCTTGGAACCTTTGGGTGTTCCAGGCCCACCTGGCGGGCCAAGTTGTCCCCATTCATATGGACAAGTAGCAATGTTTTACATCAACAAGCAGGGTGAAACGGGCTTGTACCACCTCTACTGCAAGGCGGTATGCCTCTGGACCTTTGCAGCGGAGAAGGGCATGACACTCTGGGCGGAATACCTACCGGGCTGGGACAATCTGCTTGCAGATCAACTTAGTAGTCCTTCAGCCCTACGAATAGCACCCTCAACCCAGCAGTGGCCACCTCCATCTTTTGACATTGGGTGGACCCTGATGTTGGATCTCTTTGCCAGCCCCAAGAATGTACAGCTGCCGTGCTTCTGCTCCTGGAGGCCGACCCCGGAACGGGTGGCAGCAAACACCTTTCTTCTGTCCTGGTTCCGGAGCCTGCTGTATGCGTACCTGCCTACTCCCCTAGTTCCCACGACCTTGCTCAAGGTTCATTTGGACCGGGCCTTGGTAATTCTCATTGCCCCTCGGTGGCCTAGGCAGCCATGGTTCCCTCTGCTCCTGCAGCTGTCCCAAGCAGTCCCAATACCCCTGGGCCAGGCCCCAGACTTGCTCTCGCAGGAGGACGGGTCCCTTTTCCATTCCAACCTCCAGTCCCTCTCCCTGATAGCGTGGATGCTGAACGGCTAGCCCTAGCAGACCTCCACCTCTCCAGGGACATAGAGGATGTCCTACTGGCATCGTGCAGGGACTCAACACGGTGTGCATATGCCTCCAAATTGCATAGATTCTCTGTCTGGCGCACAGACAAGAATCTCAGCCCTTTCTTTTGCTTGGTGCAGGACATCCTGCAATACCTTTTGCACATCTCCCAGGTTGGTTTAAAGTTCAACTCAGGTTGCACCTCAGCACCCTGGCAGCACATCACCACCTTGTCAACGGCCAGCCCGTCTTTGTGCACCCGCACCCCTTTGTGGGCCGTTTTATGAGGAGGCTTTTTCTCTCATGGCCCCCCATCCATCCTCCACTAGCAGCGTGAGACCTGAGTGTTGTCCTTGGGAAGCTGATGGCTCCTTCTTTTGAGCCTCTGGCTATGTGCCATCTCAAGTTCTTGTCATGGAGAGTAGTGTTCCTGGTAGCACTCACTTCAGCCAGGAGGGTTAGCGAACTGTAGGCGTTGGTGGTCCATACCCTCTACATCAGGTTCCGCAAAAACAAGGTCGTTCTCCGGACTCGCCCGAAATTCCTGCCTAAGGTGGTGTCCACTTTTCACATAAACCAGGAGGTGGTCCTCCCCACCACCTTCTCCAGGTCTCATGCTTCCCGAGCAGAGGTCTCGCTACACTCCCTGGATTGCAAGAGGACACTGACTTTCTACCTCCAGAGGACACCGGCCCATCACCGCTCGTCACAACTGTTTGTCTCCTATGACATCAACAGGCTTAGGGTTGCGGACTCTAAGCGTAACCTGTCTGCATGGGTGGCAGACTGCATCTCTTTCACCTATGAGCAAGCTGGACTCTCTGGAGTGTCACGTTACCGCGCATAATGTGCATGCCATGGTGGCTGACCTGTGCTCGGGCCCCCTGCAAGGACATCTGCGGGGCCACCACCTGGTCTCCATACCTTTGCAGCGCATTACTGCTTGGAGGAGAGCTCATAGCATGATAGCGCCTTCCACCAGTCAGTACTTTGTCACATCTTTGGGGAATAGTGCAACTCCTTCCCTCCAGTCCTTTGTGTCCAGGCTACTGGAGAGGTGATTCCATCGTCAGTGTTGGGGCTACATCACTGGACTTAAAGCCATGCAGCACGCCTTGCTACCCTTCACGGTTCACCTTTTGGATTGCCCGTGGGGCCTACAGGTTTTTTTTGGTAGCCTGTAGTTTGGGAGTCCCATATATGAGGACTGACTTCCTGCTTGTTCCTAGAGAAAGCGTAGTTACTCATCTGTAATGAGTGATTTCCGGGGACAGCAGGAATCGGTCCTCGCAACCCTCCCTCCATTCGTGGAGGAGGTTTTTTCTTTTTTTATATTTGATTGAGCTATGTCGTCATACTGAGGTAAGATAGCACCCTTGGGCGGGAAGGTAACTGCGCTTGCATGGTCTGACTCCCAAAGGCTTTCTTTGAAAGCTGGTGAGTGAATCTGCATAGGCTCCGTCGATGCTGACGTTGCCCATATGTGAGGACTGATTCCTGCTGTCCTTGAAGAACACCCGTTACAGGTGAGTACACTATCAGAGTATGGGATTTAACATTTGGCAGTCTCTGGTGCCATCTGCTTCCATGTTGTAACATATTGCTAGTTTAACACATGAAAATCTGGTGGCAGAATCTATATTGCGAGCTAAATAGCAACATATATATATTGCAGCTGCCTGCCTGTCTTCCCTGCAGGCTCATGCATGTCGCTTGTGTGGCACAACTTCGCTAAACAGAATTTGTATATATTAAAATGTTTTATTGTAGAGTTTCCTGAAATAAATACAGAATGTTGTCTGAATTCATTTCCAACTGGGAAAGAAACTGATTCTGTCTGGCGTTTATAAATATTTTACATTTCCCTTTGTCCATGTCAGTCCAGTCCAGGTAAGTAGGCTTTCTCCAGGAACAAGCAGGAAGTCAGACCTCACTTATGGGTGACGTCGGCACCGATGGAGCCCACGCGGAGCAATTCTCCAGCTTTCAAAGAAAGCCTTTGGGATTGCTGCCAAGTGTGCCATCTTGCTCAGTCTCCCTTTTTCCACGGAGCCCTTCGGACACATGTCCTCGTCCCTCGGAAAAAGTTTTCATTTTTGGCCTACAGGCCTTTTGTTTTCCGGTTGCACCGGTCCTCTACCCGTCCTTCCCCTGCTCTACCTTCTTAGAGCTGTTGGGGATAGTTTTTTTTCCTTTTTCATTTTTTGTTACGGGTTTCGCGCCCCTTTCTCTTTCCCTAACTGCTGGCCGTGTGGGTCTTTGACCGCGCGGGGAGCCATTTTCACCCCCATGGCCACCGGCTTCAAAAAATGCAATAGATGCTCTAGGATCATGTCGCTTACGGACACTCACGACTGTTGTCTGCGGTGCCTCAGATCTGACCATGATCCGGAGCTCTGTTCACTCTGCAAGAAAATGTCCTCTAAGGCCCTGCTCAGCCGTAACTAGGTGTTCTCTAAGGGCCCTACTCACCTGTAACAGGTGTTCTCCAGGGACAGCAGGAATCAGCCCTCATCAGGGGAGGCGGGAGGGTAGTGAGGACTGATTCCTGCTGTCCCTGGAGAACACCTGTTACAGGTGAGTAACTATGCTTTATCCCCCAACAAGCAGACAAGAGGAAAAAAAACTCCAAGCCGACTTCACATCCCTTATAAAGGAGCTGGTGCAGTAACTAGGCTGCTCTCATGAAGACTGTAGTTCCAAGTTCCAGTGGAGCATATATCAGAGTCTGCAGAAGTCTCAGGGTAATAGTTTAATTGATTTTCCTCCCCTTCCCCCACCCCCTCCAGGGGTCTGACAGCAGAATGCAACAGGAAGACAGTAAAAATTATGAAAAGAGGGCTTGCAACACAGCCTCTTTCTCAGACCACCTTCTGATTACCTATGGTGCTGTTTGGATTTTGCAGTCTCTCTCAGGAGGCTAAAATAATCACTCCCCCCTCCCCCACACTCACTTTCCTCTGTGGAAAAAGGAAGGGACTGCACCACAGTTAAGTCACTGTGGCTTTCAGCTTGGCTTATGAACAGGCAGGTGCAGGCGAGTGGGTATGATCTGTGGACGGCTGGTACTTAGCCAGAAGCAAAGGCCTGGTGGGTTCCCTAGATTGAACCTTGGCCCCTGCGGTGGAATTCAGCCCTGTGGTGAACATGGGCCAGGACTTTGTTGGTACTTCCATTTTGACGGGATAAGCAGCTATTTTACTGCTGCTTCAATACCTAAAATCAATAAGTGAAGCATGCCAGGCTGTTTACTTATTTTTTCCCCAATAGATGAATGGGGAAGTTTCATAGGGACTTATGGGTCTGATATTAAGTTGGGCAGGCTATGCGCCCCTATGGCGCATAGCCCTGCCTGATGAAAAAACGCCAGTGGTTTTAAAAAATGTACCAAATGTTCTGGTACGATATCAGTCGCAGATAAACATGGCTGGTGCTTAAAATGTTTGGGCCCCAACCATGTACCAAATGATTGTCCGCAAAGAAGCCTAAAGAACAGACAGACAGTATGGTTCACTGTTCGTCCCAGACTCTATTTCAGTGGCTTCAACATCGTCGAGCACATCGGCCTCCTGTCATGGTTCTCAGGTCTTCTCAAAGTCCAAACATAAAACTAAGGCATCGGCATCGAGGACCGATACCTATTCCAGAGGTAAGTCCCTTCATCACCATTGTAACTCACTGAAAGGTGTATCCGATGCTGACCGGCATGCCAAACACCGGCAGGAGGACCCAAAGGAAGTGCTCCGGGGATGCTACCAAGACATCGACCTCCAGAGAGCTACTGGTTGCATGCTCTGGGCTAGTGGCTCAAAGCCCCGTGCATGACTCTACCCAGGCATCAATCAGCTGCCTTAACCAGCGCATACTGACTAGTGAGAGGAGTTCGGCCACACTCCTGGTAGCCTCGGTACAGACTGTATCGACAGCTCCAGCAGTGCAGACGTCGGCATCAATTCCAGGGCTGATGCTGGCCCTCGAACCCACATTCAAACTGAGGGACATCGTTGGTACCCAGCAGGCTCCTGATGCTCCGTCTGATGCCCCCGTTTGAACCGAGGGACATGGTTGGTACCCAGCAGGCTCCTGATGTTGTGCTGACCGAACATCGGTACTGACATCAATCCTCGATATTGGGGAAGTATCGAGATCAAATACAGGATCGTCGATACTTTGATTTCTTGTCAGACTTTGACTCCATTTCCGATGAGGCATCTGTGGGCTCCAGAGAAACCTGGGACATTCCTTCAGACCCATCCCCTCTTCATGAGCAGCATCGATCTTCGCCAGAGGATGTGTCTTTCCAAGACTTTATCTGGGACATGGCAGCAGGCCAATAGGTTTCTCTGGGAACAAGTAGGAAGTCAGTCCTCACATACAGTATGTCGGCACCAACGGAGTCCTCGTGGAAACATCTCCCCAGCTTTCAAAGAAAGCCTTTGGGACATGCCAACACGCATGTGTGGTGCCCTTCCCGCCCAAGGGTGCCTCTTGCTCAGTCTCCTTTTTTCAGTGGAGCCCTTCAGACGTCTGTTTGGTTTCGCCTGGAAAAAATATTTTTTCCTCAACCTGAGTTTCATACTCTGAGTACTCTTCCTAACACCAGGCTTAGCTACAGTCTTCCAACCTTGAGCAATGGGTTCAGGACAAATTGGTCGATGTCCCATGCTAAGGAGAGAACATCTTTAGCAAATCCATGAAGGAAAAGGCTGTCAAGTTGGAGACAGAGTTCATGATGAGGACCAGGCTCTCCAAAAAGACCGCTGCCCCTCCCTGATAGAAGGGCCCGGGTAAAAAGCCCTTTTACCCGAGGAAAGGGGCTGCTTACAAAAGCTACTCATATTTTCAGGCCTCCCCAGCAGGCTCAGCAGGCCAAGGGACATGGGCAAGGCCCTTGTAAGCAGAAGGCTCCCAAGCCCCAGGCATCTGTTCCGGCCCAGCCAAGGGGGAGCTTTTGACTCCTTGGGCATAGCCTCTCTACCCCAAGGAGGACAGCAGCCCACAGGGGCTGTAAACTGTGTAAATGACTTTCAAAAATTGGGCCCCAAGTATCTGTCTTCGGACATGGCAGACTGCCTCTCTTCCACACTCCTCCCTCCATCCCTTGACACATTGCAAAGAAATAGGAGCAGCCTGCAGAACTGACTTTGTCTTCTGCACAGATCAAATGTCCCAAAGTGCTTTTTAAGATCAGATTAGGCTTGTGATGCATGATTTCTGCAACCTTTCCAGTCCTAATGCATGTCTCCACATGGAAGGAACCACAAGTTGGCCTTGACAGTGTTAGGGGGTTCTAGAACCCTCCACTGGCTAGCCAAAAGGAGGAGGAGATTGCCCCTTTGAAAAGAGGTGTAATGCCTCAATGGGGAGGCTACTTGGTGACCATAATTTTCCAGGGCCTAATTTCTCAGTAATTCTCAAATAATCAGTGAGAGATAGTAAGCTGGAGGGGCATTCCATATCCCTGTGTGCTCATACCCCCCCCCCCCCCCAAAGTACTTCCCACTATATTTGATAATTTGGAGTTGGCATCTCAGTGTGAGGCACTTCATTCAAACCTTACGGAGGCCAAGATCAGAGATCTGTATATCTCCAGGAACAAGCAGGAATGTTGTCTTCACATATGGATATCGTCTGTACCGACAGAGCCTGCGTGGGAACGCTCCCCAGCGTCCAATAGGAAAGCTTTTGGGAGCATCCCACAGCGGCTGCGTGCTGCCTTCCCGCCTTTCCAACTCTCCCTCTTCAGTTTTTTGTTTTCCGCGGAGCTGACAGGACGCATACCCTGTCACCGTAGAAAAATTATCCTTATTCTTTTGTTTTTTTGTGGTCGCGTCTGCCTTCCTTCGACACCTACCGGTACCGCCGGTTCTCTTCTTTTTCAAAAAAAACCGAAACAAAACCTAGTTTTCTAAAAGATTTTCTTCATGGGCCTTTCCCCTCTTGGGGCTAGGCGCCATTTTGGGCACTAGGCCCATTTTTCTTCAAACATGGAGAAACCAGCTAGTGGTTTCAAGAAATGTTCTAAATGTGGCGGTACCATTTCCATCACCGACACCCATGAATGGTGTCTTGTGTTTAGGTCCTGACCATTCTCCATCAGTGTCTCTGCTGCAGAAAGATGACCAAGAGGGGCCTGCAGAATAGAGCTGCAAAACTCGGTACCCTTTTTGCCGCAGATACGATGTCAGTTGCATCGACGTCTTCCAGGGTTTCATCTTCCTCCCATGGATCTCAGGTAACTAAACTTAAGTCTTCTAAGACTGGCCGGTCCTCAAAGGGTAGATCTCCTTCCAAGTATCGAGATGCCACTGGCGTTGCCCTCGAGGAAAGTTCACCAGCAAAACAGCCCCAACGGGAGGCCTCGGTCTCCAAAGCATTAACTGGGCTCCAGAATGTTCCAGACCAGTGAGCCTGATGTCAGTACCGGGAAAAATGGTAGAAACCATCTTAAAAAACAAAATTACTCGGCATATAGATAGTCATGGCCTAATGGCAGACAGCCAACATGGCTTTAGACAAGGAAGATCTTGTCTTACTAATCTGTTATGTTTTTTTTGAAGGTGTGAATAGACAAAGGTGAGTCGGTTGATATAGTGTATCTGGACTTTCAGAAAGCCTTTGACAAGGTCCCTCATCAGAGACTTTTTGCAAAGTCATGGATTAGGAGACTGTGTACTATTGTGGATAGGGAACTGGTTAAAAGATAGAAAGCAAAGGGTAGGGCTAAATGGCCAATTTTCCCAATGGAAAAAGGTGAATAGTGGAGTACCCCAGGGATCTGTACTGGGTCCGCTGCTTTTTGACATATTCATAAATGACTTGGAAAAGGGAATAACTAGTGAGGTTATCAAATTTGCAGATGACACAAAACTGTTTAAAGTTGTTAAAACCCAAGGGGATTGCGGAAAACTGCAGGAGGATCTGGATAAATTGGAAGACTGGGCATCCAAACGGCAGATGAAATTTAATGTGGACAAGTGCAAAGTTATGCACCTAGGAAAGAACAACCCACACTATGGTTACACGATGCAAGGTTCCACATTGGGAACCACCACCCAGGAAAAAGATTTAGGCGTCATCGTGGATAACATGTTAAAAACCCTCGGCCCAGTGTGCAGCGGCAGCCAAGAAAGCAAATAGAATGCTAGGTATCATAAGGAAAGGAATGGAATGGAAAATAAAACAAAGGATATTATAATGCTTCTGTATTGTTGCATGGTACGACCGCACCTTGAATATTGTGTGCAATTCTGGTCGCCGTATCTTAAAAAGGATATAGCGTTATTAGAAAAGGTACAGAGAAGAGCCACTAAAATGGTAAAGGGGGATGGAAGGCAACTCCTATGAAGAGAGGCTACAAAGGTTAGGGCTCTTCAACCCGGAAAAGAGACGGCTGAGGGGAGATATGATAGAGGTCTATAAATTAATGAATGGAGTGGAACAGGTAAACATAGATCAATTGTTTACGCTATCAGAATGTAGAAAGATTAGGGGACATGTAATGAAGCTACAGGGTAAAAACTATTTAAGACAAATAAGAGAAAATATTTTTTCACTCAACGTGTAATCAAACTCTGGAATTTGTTACCGGAGGATGTAGTAAAGGCTGTTAGTGTAGCTGGGTTTAAAAAAGGGTTGAACAAGTTCCTGGAGGAAAGGTCCATAAACCATTATTAAAAAGGGACCCAGGATATCAATGCTTGACCCATTACAAGTATTGTGGAACCTATGTCTCTTGGAGATACTGCTAGGTACGTATGACCTTGATTGGCCACTGTTGGAAACAGGATACTGGGCTTGATGGACCTTGGTCTGACCCAGTATGGCATATCTTATGTTCTTATGTTCCACCTCTGCAGAACTACTGGTGCCATGTTCTGGGGTCGTAGCCGCTTCCACCGGTACCGACACCCAGGCATCAGCAGGAGTGATGGATCACAGAATCCAAAATTTTTGGGCAGACAAAATCAGTTGAATACTGCTGCCACACGAATGATCTCTGCACTCAGACCAGCTTGCTCGAGTGTTTCAAATCTGGGGAACGCCAGATATAGACCTCTTTGCAAGTCCACAGAATGCCAAACGTCCCTGATTCTGTTCCAGAATTCCGGCTCAAAACTGGTCAGGCAAGGGATGCTTTCATCCTCCATTGTGGTCGGGACGTCCTCTATGCCTTCCCACCCATTCCCCTCATTCCCAAAACTTTGTTCAAGCTTCAGAGAGACAGAGGTCATATGATACTCATAGCTCCACGTTGGGCATGGCAGACGTGGTACCCTCTGCTTCTGCATCTCTCTCAAGCCACACCTCTAGAGTTAGGATGTGCTCCAGATCTTCTTTCCCAGGAGAACGGGACGCTATTGTACCCGAATCCCCAGTCCCTGCACCTCAGGGCCTGGTTACTGAAAGCCTAGGATTCCCGGATATCAACCTATCTCAACAGGTAAAGGATATCCTTGTTGCTTCCAGGAAGCCTTCCACAAGGCGATCCTATGCTTTTAAGTGGAAGAAATTCTTTGTATGGTGTTCTCAAAAGGGAACTTAACCCCCATACAGTGCCTGTCAAATCACTTCTGGAGTACCTACTCCATCTATCAGATTCTAGTCTTAAGACCAATTCAGTAAGGGTCCATCTTAGTGCCATTGCTGCTTTTCGCGAACCTCTGATTGGACAACCTATTTCCTCTCATCCACTCGTAGCGAGATTTATGAGAGGTTTACTTTTAACAGAACCTCTCATTAAGCCACCGCCGGTGGCATGGGATCTGAATCTTGCTCTCGGGTAGCTCATGAAACCTCCCTTTGAGCCTTTAGCCACTACAGCTCTAAAGTTTCTTTCTTGGAAGGTCATCTTCCTAGTTGCCCTCACTTCTGCAAGACGCATCAGTGAGTTACAGGCTTTAGTGGCAGATCCTCCCTATACAAGATTTCACCATAATAAAGTAGTTCTTAGGATTCACCCTCACTTTATGCCAAAGGTGGTTTCGCCTTTTCATTTAAACCAAGCGGTTTACCTTCCTGTATTCTTCCCTAGGTCTCATGCCTCTAATGCAGAAAGGAATCTTCATACCTTAGTTTGTAAAAGAGCCGTAGCTTTTTACCTTCAAAGAACTAAGCAACATAGAAAATCTTCTCAGCTTTTCGTTGCTTTTAATTTGTGTCATTTGGGACTTCCAGTTTCCAAAAGAACTCTCTCTAGATAGATTGCAAATTGCATATCCTTTGCATATGAGAGTAAGGAACTTTCTCTCGAAGGCCATGTCACAGCTCACAATGTGAGAGCAATGGCAGCCTCAATGGCTAATCTTTGTTCTGTGTCCATTGATGACATCTGTAGAGCAGCCACTTGGGCTTCGGTACAGACCTTTACAGCCCACTATTGCTTAGACAAGGACTCCCATCAGGATGCCTCGTTTGGCCAGGCTGTGCTCCAGCATCTCTTTCAGACTTAGTACAACTCCTTCCCGCCGTCCCGGGTTTCGATGCCAGAGATCCATGGGAGGAAGGATAACCTATCTCACCTGAGGTTCATAGCTTGCTGGGGTCATCCCCTTGGCATCTCTCAGCTGGGGAGTCCCCATATGTGAAGACAACATTCCTGCTTGTTCCTGGAGATAGCGTAGTTACTCACCTGTAACAGGTGATCTCCGGGAACAGCAGGAATAAGTCTTCATAACCCACCCTCCTCCCCTAGGAGTTTCTCTTTCTCTCTCTCTTTCTCTACTCTCTCCTTTGGTATCAGCTATAAACTCAACTGAAGAGGGAGAGTTGGAAAGGCGGGAAGGCAGCACGCAGGCACTGTGGGATGCTCCCAAAAGCTTTCCTATTGGACGCTGGGGAGCGTTCCTGTGCAGGCTCCGTCGGTACCGACGATACCCATATGTGAAGACTTATTCCTGCTGTTCCCGGAGATCACCTGTTACAGGTGAGTAACTACACTTTCCTTTTCAGCAAGCAGGAAGATATGATGTTGGATCACCTAGGGGGGAGTTAACCTCATATTGTAAGACCAAGTTCAGTGAAAGATTGTTTTAAGCAGAGACTCTGTCTCTCTTCTGTAGTCTCCTTTCCCAAGTAGCTATATGTAATGACTCTGTGACTTGGAGTCCTGTGTTTGGTTCAGTATCCCCTGGCTGAGGCCATGGTGACATTCCACACACATTACAATATTCAAAGGAGAGAGGTTTCTAATATCTGTATGAGAAGACCAGTAGAACCTGGATGGATTCATGGCTGGTGAGTGTGATACTAGGAGCTCCTTTAGTTGAATCCTTCACCTGGTCTGAGCTGGTTCATGACAGCCATGGTGTTTATAGCCATGCTGCTTGGAAGTTCTGTCTTGTTATGGAAAGTACTGGAATTTTAGGGACAAAAATTCAGAGGCTGTCCAGGGAATACTCCTTTGCTTTCCCATTACCGATCCTGGTCAGGGCCATTTCAGAGGCTACAATCAGTGCTGCTCAGGCAGCTCATTCCTTTCCTTGAGATGGTAGTCTGCTGTGCTTTTTTACAGTAACATTTAATCTCCTCCTGGGTGGGTGCACTCTACTTGAAGGATCTTTCTGTCAGCCTCAGTCTAAGCTTTGAGGGTAATGATAGTAGGATAGTTCAGCCAGTCACAGATTTTGGGGGTGCTTACATTTTTAAAAAGGGTCAGGGTCAGATCCCAAAAAAGGGCTGAGAATCCATCTGTTCTTGGGATCCTTATGTAGAATGGCATACCTTTTAGGTGGTTCCCTACATGAATGCACAGTAGTATTTGCTCCGATTCTCTTTCAGAGGTTGCCACCAGGTATTTCTCAGATTCATTACTGTAGGTCCCTCATTGAGAGCTTCAGTCTCTTATTTTGTACTAAGCTTGGTCCCAGTTATCTTTCCAGGGAGTAGTTAAGGCCTCCCTATGCAGGGAGGACATCTTGTTCTCGTTTATTCAGATGTTCAGCTGTAGTCAGGATTCTGCAAGTGTGGAACCTCTAGGTTGACCTGTGATTATTCACTCTCTAGTCCCCTCCTGTCTTGACTATTGTAACCTGCTCCTCGCTGGTCTCCCTCTGAATCATCTCTTTCCCCTTCAATCTGTTAAAAATTTAGCTGCACAGCTTATCCTTATGCCAATGTAACTATGCTCATGTAACCCCTCTTCCTAAGTTGCTTCACTGGCTCTCTGTTTCCGCATACCGTTCAAACTTCTTCCCCAGGGTTATAAGTGCATTCATTCTGTGGTTCCTCACTACCTTTACTCTCTTCTCACCCTACACCCCTCCTTGGGAACTCTGCTCCTCTGGAATATCTCTTTTATCTGTGCTCTTCTATGCCTCTGCCAACTCCAGACTGCCTTCATTCCACCTTGCTGCTTCATATACCTGGAACAAACTACCTGAGTCGTACGTCAGGCACCTTCTCTAGCCCTATTCAAATCTAGGCTAAAAACCCACCTCTTCGAGGCTGCTTTTGGATCCTGATGCCCCTCATGTTCTTGTTCACCACTTATGTGTGTTTTATCATAACTCTAGTCACAAATTTTGTGGAGGTGTTTGTCTCAGATGGTAAGCTCTGAGCAGGGACTGTCTCTTGCATCTATATGTATAGTACTGTATGCGCCTTGTAGCGCTATACAAGTGATATGTAGTAGTAGTAGTAAAGTGGTACTTGAAGAGAAGTTTAGACCTTCCCAGTGGAGTCCTCTTATTTCCAAAGAAGAAAATATGACCTTGGACATAATGGGTTCAAGTCCTCTTATTCCTTGTGCTACCATTTCCACATCATCTTTGAGCATGGTCCTTTCTGCAAATCCTAGGCTCCAGGGTAACAGACCTGAATGTAGTATCTTGAGCGTAGACCCATATGCATCTCTTCCCAATTCATGCATCTGAGTGTTCTCTATTAGTCC
Source organism: Ichthyophis bannanicus (assembly GCA_033557465.1). NCBI lineage: Eukaryota > Metazoa > Chordata > Amphibia > Gymnophiona > Ichthyophiidae > Ichthyophis > Ichthyophis bannanicus. The sequence continues at coordinate 551,170,418 of CM066037.1, forward strand.
AGTGTCACAAGATATTTTCCCTCCCCAGGGATGCTAGATGGAGCCTAAGCATAGAAACATGGTAACATGACTGGTTTCTTTCCATTTCCTCTGCTTCAGCAAGTATAGTGAGGTACAGGACATGGCAGGCAGGCGGTTGGTTAGTGGGTTTTGCCAGCTTTGCTTTGTTTTTATTTTGTTTTTTATTCTGTACGCCATTTTGAATGTCTTTGAGGCATTCAGTGGGATATAAATGTTTTTAAATAAATACCATAAGGTCTATCCAGTCTGCCCTTCCAACCAACTACTTTCCTGTCCCTTTTTTCCCTTTAGAGGTCTGTTTGTCCCATGCTTTCTTGAATTCAGATGCAGTTCTTGTCTCGACTACCTCCACTGGGGGGACTATTCCATGCATCTACCACACTTCCAGTAAAGAAATACTTCTGCAAATTGCTCCTGAGTCTATTCCCTTTCATATCCCCCCCCCCCCCCCCCCCGGTAACTACCCCTGATTAACTCATGGCTCCACACATCCCTTATACTTCTAAGCATTATGTATATATATGAGTCACACCATTCACTCATTCTTTGAACATTACCAAACCCCATGCTAAACTGTTACTAACTTGTATATAGTTTTATCTGTTCTCCAAGTTAAACTCCCTTGTTCTACTGTAAGTCCGCTGTAGATCCCCCACACCGAACATTTGTTATCTGTGAACCGCACTGATGATGAATAGCGCGGTATAGAAAAGACTCTAAATAAATAAATCTTCATCTTATGTCCTCTCATTGTACAGCTTTCTTTCTGTGCATTTATGCCTTTCTTCCAAAGTATACATATTGAAGTCTTAAGTCTGTCCCCATATGCCTTATGAAAAAGCCCACTGACCATTTTGGTAGCCAACCTATCCTGTTTACATTGTTTTGATGGTATGACTCCAGAATTGCACACAATACTCCAAATGAGGTCTGACCAAAGACTTATATAGAGGCACTATGACTACCTCTTTACTGCCAGCCATTCCAGGTAGCCTTTCACAGTTTGTCTGGGAATGGATCTGTAGTCTCCATTGTCATTTCACACTGTAGTTATGAGCCTTATAGGCTGGGAGAGGAGTTGTGGTCCAGGGACTCTTAAAGTGAGTATAATGATCCTAGTGGAGAACCAGCAAGGCTAGAGTCGGCAAGTAGTGCTTCAGCAGTCCTACCTTCTAGTTCGGGAGAAGATGTCCAGATGCGGGTGAACAATGCAGCACCTTTAGTGAATAGTAACAAGCTGATGTAAATTAGTAGTTCTTAGCCTGAAGAACAAACCAGTCAGTACTAGAGGAGATCAAACCTAAACTTTCCCTAGAAGCTCAGATGACAAGACTTTGATTTTCATACTTTGGACATATCATGCGAAAAGAGAGATCATTAGAAAAAGATGACATGCTTGGCAAGATAGGTCAACGCAAGAGAGGAAAGCCAGCAATGAGATGGATTGATACAATAACAGCAGCTACGGGTGCCACTCTATCAACAAAGAGCCGTCTGACTGAAGACCCAACACAATTTAGGACAATCCAGAGGATTGCCATGAGTCAACAGACTCGACGGCACTTAACAACAACAGATGCGTGCAAAGTGTATCAGATTTGGTCTGGGACGAAATTCTCCTTTACCTTGAGCAGCTCACATGGCCAACACCCTTATTTCACAAGTGAATTTTTGAGCTGATCCTGGAATTCTGAAGTGTTAGACTAGCAGAAGTGGGGATCAGGTGGAGCACTTTTATGAATGGAACACCTCAGATCAGCCTGGCGAAATTCATAAGATGAGCAAGATCTTCAGCTGAGAAATGAAAGCAGGAGGTAGGGGCTGGATATCCTGATAGGATCATGACTAGCATCCAGTCTCATACATGTGCTCCCACCAGGAGCCTGGACGATCACTGGATCAATCTTTGAAGGGTGCAATTGTGAATAGTACATCACTGCTTTCTGAAGTCAGAGGATTTCTCCCTAGAAAATTAACTTTTCATTCTCTTACAGTTTTGGCTGTTCATTTTTATTTATTTAGACAGTTTTGTATACCACCTTATCCTTCAATCAAAGTGGTCACAACACAGTTGGGGGATACATTTAACACAAGGGGATATGAGACACATACACTAATACTTACAGGGAATATGGGCAATGGAAGGTTAAGTGGCTTGCCCAAGACCACAAGGAACACCTGTGGGACTAGAAACCCCAGTCCTTCTGGCCCAAGGTTGCTGTCCTCTAGTGGGATTTGAACCCCTGACCTTCTGGCCTGAGATAACTTGCCCCAACCACTAGGCTACTCCTCCCTATAAGAGAATTAGGCTACATAATAAGGCTACCTAGCATTAAGTGTTGCAGATCTGAGGGTTAATGAGCCAACTTGATGAGGGCACAACTTGTAAACAAAGTCAGACTGTCTTTCCAAAGGATAATGGTGGGACAGCATCTTTGTCTCTATTACACTCCTGCTGTTAGTGCCTCAGCGTGGGTATACAGATTAGAAGTGTTATGTCTAGGATGTAGGAGTCCTGGGAGTTATTGTAGCTTCCTCCTGCCCAATCTGGGTTCATCATACTCATCTGGACTGGTCTGGCATGGATGATGGTGAAATTTAAACTTACCTGTTAATTTCACATCCTTTAATCTTGCCAGATCAGTCAAAACCCCATATAGGGAAGAGATGGTGATCAGAGATCTGTCTGCCAAATTCGTAAAGCTAACAATGAGTACATTATTGCAATCTCTAAATGTAGTTGACTTAGTCATATCCTTGGTGTGTAGGGTATTATTTCATTCCTGGGTTAGCGACCATGAAGTGACGTTTTTGACTGCATTAGGTTGGTTGTGAATTGGAAGCCCAAAACATAATTGCTGCCAGTTGTCGTAGCTTTGACATAGGATACTGAGAAGCTGAAATCAGCTTTGAGCTTGTTTTCTCTGTCTCCATCTTCTGGCTTAGGGGACATAACCCACTGGTCTGGCAGGACTAAAGGAAAGGAAATTAAACAGGTAAGTTTTTTAAAATCACTGTCAAATAACACACATGTTTTTACTTGTGACTATATAGTTTTAAAGTCAAAAGCTTGAAATGTGTGTCTTCGTTTGTTTTAATCTTGTATATATCAAAACTATGGTGGCTTTTTATGAGATGTAAGTTCTTTTGTACATTTCCCCCGCACTCCCCCTTCAATTCCTCCACTCTCAAGAAAAATTGTTAAGCTGTCTGCAACCTGAAATGTAAAATTTCTCCAGGAATAATAAGCAGGCAGTCAGTACTCACTTATGGGTTACGTCAGCACCGATGGAGCCCACGCGGAGCAATTCCCCAGCTTTCAAAGAAAGCCTTTGAGATTGATGCCACACATGCGTGGTCCTCTTCCTGCCCAAAGGTGCCATCTTGCTCAGTCTCCCTTTTTCTGCAGAACCCTTCGGATGCACGTCCTCATCCCTTGGAAAGTGTTTTTCGTTTTGGCCTCTGGCCCTCTCTTTTCCGGTAGTACCGGGCCTTTCCCGTCCTCCCTTTCGCTCTATTTTCCCCGAGCGAAAGGATGTCCTTTATTCCAGCCTTTTTTGACAATTTTTTTTCTCTTCGGGCCTTTTTGCGCCCTTTTCAACTGCTGGCCTCGAGGGTCTTCGACCTAGCAGGGGCCCTTTTTGCCACAGTGGCCACCGGTTTTAAAAAATGTGACAGATGCTCCAAAAATATGTCGCTCACAGACACCCATGACTGCTGTCTCTGGTGTCTGGGGGTCTACCATTACCCCGGAGCACTGCGCTCTCTGTAAGAAAATGTCCACCAAGGCTCTGCTAAGTCGTAAGCAGAAGTCCAATGACATTTTCCATATTGCAGCCCCAGAATCCCCGGGGGCATCCTTTGCCGCCGACCTGCTTGTGGGCTCCTCTGCTGCGGCTCCACTGTCCAGGCGGCACTCCGATCAGAGGTCCCCTGAGGTGGTGAGGTGCAAGAAGAAAAAGACCTTGAAGTCGCTGTCGGGGGCTCCAGACAGGCGCGAACGTTCCTGCGCTCGGTTGCTCAGCCCTCCCCGGCGTTCCCGAGAGTCTGACAAAGAGCAGCCTCGAAAGATACCTCGTACAGACACAGAGGCCTCCGGTGATGGTGCCCGGTCTCCTGAGGGTCGTTCTGGCGAGGACCCCCTCTCCTCTTCCACACCAGACCTGGTAACCCCGGTGTCAGCGTTGCGCGGGAGTCATCAAATGCTGGCACTAGAGCACAGCGTTTCTGCATTCTTAGCTGCCCAGCAGGCGCTTTGGCCCAGCATGGTTGGCTCGTGCCTTGAGACAGAGGTTCCCCTGAGGGGGACACCTAAACCCGCCCTGGAAACCCCTGAGAGCCGTGGGCCTCGTGAGGGTCCTCGCACCGGTCTCATTCGCCGTCCCGCTCCTCGGCACCGGTCTCATTTGCCGTCCTGCTCCTCGGCACCGGTCTCATTTGCCGTCCCGCTCCTCGGGGGCGAGGTCTTCCAAGGCCTCCGGCTCCAAGCGGGCCTCGGCCTCTGGGCGACCAGCCTGACTCGGATTCCCTTTCGGACCTCTCGGGCTGGGAGTCGGACGGGGATACCTCCCCGGAGACCCGCGCTCACAGGGACCTTCCCTCGGACCCGTCCCCACCCACCTCCCAGAGGCGTTTTCCTCCCGAGGACACATCCTTTCTGGTGTTCATGCGTGACATGGCACGGGCCCTCAAGCTGGCCATGCAGGCTTAGGAAGAGCCGAGAGCGGAGGAACTCAATATCTTACAGTATGATTCCCTGCCCTGGACGTCTTACGGTCCCAGTACCTTCCATTCTGTCCCGGCTGCTCCTCCGCATGTGGGAGGCGCCTGCCTCGGTCCCCATCGTGAGCAAATGCCTCGATGCCATGTATAGGGTCCAGTGCGGCCCGGGGTTCTAAAAGACCCATCTCCCGCACACCTCCATGGTAGTGGAATTGGCAGTGCGGAAGCAAAAGAGCAGAAGTCACATTCTTTGGTCCCGCCGGGCAGGGAGTCCAGGGCCCTTGACGCCCTGGGGCGCAAGGCCTATCAAGGGTCTATGCTGACATGCCGTATTCAGGCCTATCAACTGTACATGGGCATGTTCCTGCATGACCTCGCCAAAGAGCTCGGCGGTTTTCACCGCCTAATGCTTCTCATGTAGGAGACTCTACTAACAATAGCACCAATCAGCAGATGTTTCGATACAATGTATTGTGTATTGGAGGCCCCAGGTTTTCAAAAACCGCAACTACCACATCACTCAAGTCGAATCAACGATGCAATGCATAAAGAGTGGCAAAACACATGCATTGATACCTTCTGGAACAGAATCGAGGAACCTCTATGCTTTTGCCCAACAGTCTTTCCAGGCCTCAATGCTGGCAAGTAGGATCAACTCCTACACTTTATATATGGGAATGTTCCTAAAGGAGATTAATAAGGGTTAGGAAGCCTTCCTACCATTCATCCCAAATGACAAAAAGCCAGCTTTTGAAACTATCCTCAAGAACAGTCAAAATGTCTCCAAATTTAACTGGGCTGCATTCGATGCTTTTGAATCTACCAGCAGAGCATCTGTTGTTGCCGTCGGTGCTAGAAGGCTAGCATGATTACAGGCCTCTGACCTTGAACAGTGGGTCCAGGACAAGCTGGGCAACATCCCCTGCACTGGGGAAAACCTGTTTGGTAAGAATTGGAGAGAAAAGGCTGGAGAGCTTGAAACTGATGACACTACCCTAAAAAGGCTCTCCAAGAAAACTGCTGACCCCTCAAAGAAGAGGCCAGCAGCAAAAAATAAATCCTTCTAACCCAAAAAAAAGGAGGCTCTACCCTTCTTACTCACAGCCCCCTTACCAACAGCAGGGCAAGCAGCAGGGGACAAAACAGGCTAAGAAACCCAGAACTACCAAACAGCAGCAACCAGCTCAAACACAGGTTGCTCCCAGTTTTTGACTCCGACTTGGGGAACATGGTCATCCTGGCCCTGCAGGGGCCCAATCAAATAAAAATAGGTCGACTTTCCTCCTTTGCCAATTATTGGCAGGCCATCACAGCAGAGCAGTGGACCCTAAACATCATCAGGGAGGGTTATCAGTTAAACTTCCTCCGCCTCACTTCAAGGACAAATATCCCCTCTAACCCGTGCTCATGGCCCTGCTCAGGGAGGAAATCTCCAACCTGCTGACCTATAGAGGAGGTTCCACAACAAGAATTACACAAAGGCTTCTACTTTCCTTCCTCATCCCAAAGAAATCAGGAGGGTACAGGCCTATTCTCAACCTCCGAAATGTCAACAAATTCTTGCTAAAGGAGTAGTTCAAGATCTCCCTGGGAACTCTCCTACCCTATCTGCAGGAACAAGATTGTTCCCTAGATCTAAAAGACGCATGTACACTCATATCCTAATACATCCAGGACCCAGGAGATATCTCCGCTTCACCTTTCAGGGGGCCCATTACCAGTACAGAGTCCACACCTTCAGCATCTGCTCCCAGAGTTTTCACAAAATGCATGTCAGTGGTAACAGCCTACCTGCAAAGCAAGGGCATTTTTTGTCTTCCTCTACTTCGATGACTGGTTGGTAAAGGGAGACTCTCCAGAAGAACTCTGCTCTTCATGCTAAGCCACCATAGTATTGCTACAATACCTGTGATTCGTAATAAACTTCCCAAAGACTCAACTAACCCCATCTCAAAGGTTGGAGTTCATAGGAGCAGTACTCGACCTCAGCTATCCAGGACCTTTCTACCACTGGACCGTACGGACCGACTGGTCAACCTAGTCTCCCACATGTGGCAACAAACATCAATGGCTCGGGACTATCTGAGTCTCCTGGGCCATATAGCGTCCACAGTGCATTTAGTGCCATCTGCACATCTACATATGCACCTAGCACAATGGATCCTATCATCCCAATGGACACAATCCACAGGATAATTGAACAAGATCATTTGGATCACCCACCCATTAATCCACTCCTTACTATGGTGTTGCACACCAACAAATCTGCTCGAAGGATCATCTCTTGGATGCCTCTACCTCAACACACCCTTATGACAGATGTGTCCAGGGTCGATTGGGGAGCCCACTTGGAGTCACTCTCCACTCGGGGCCTCTGGACAACCCAGGAGTCATCCCTACAGATAAAGTTTTGGAGCTTTGGGCAATCTCAAAAGCCCTACAGCTTTTTCACCATCACCTCGCCAACAGCCATGTTCTGGTAAGGACAGACAACCAAGTGGCAATGTTCTATATGAACAAGCAGAGTGGAACAGGTTCGCTTTCCCTTGCGAGGAGGCCTGTCACCTGTGGAACTTTGCCATCTCTCACCACATACATCTTTGTGCAGCATATATTCTGGGCGAGCAGAATCAACTTGCAGACAGACTGTCGGATTCTCCACCCACACGAGTGGAGTCTACATCCGAACAATGTAGCCTAAATATTCAAAGCCTGGGGAATACCCGTCATCAACCTCTTTGCTACACCACAGAACATCAAACTTCTGCTCCAGAGTGCCATCCAAACTCAGCCAAGCAAACTATGCCTTTCATCTACATTGGGGTTGAGGACTGCTTTATGCATTCCTCCCCACACCTCTAATACCGAAAATCCTCTTCAAGCTCCAGCCGGATGGTGGTACTATACTCACAGCCTCTTTCTGACTCCGACAACCATGGTTTCCCCTTCTTTGACTGCAACAGACTAATCCAATCCATCTAGGCTGCAGTCTGAACTTTCTAGACCAGGAAGATGGAACAGTTCTCTATCCCAATCTGAGATCACTCCGTCTGACTGTGTGGTCGCTGGCTCAACCTGTCTACTGAAGTAAAAAACATCCTCCTGACTTCTAGGAAACCCTCCACCAGAAGGACGTACTCCTGCAAATGGCGCAGATATAAATCATGCTCAAAATGCAATCTCAATCCATTTGCAATCCTATAATATCTACTGCACTTGTCCTCTTCAGGACTCAAAACCAATTTGATTCAAGTTCACCTAAGTGCCATTGCATCTTTTCATAAACCAATCGATGGCCAACCCATCTCAGTGTACCCTTTAGTGGCACATTTCATGAGAGGCTGCCTCCTCTCTAAGCCACCCATTCGACCACCTCCAGTGGCATGGATCTCAACATTGTTCTGGCCCAGCTTCTCAAACCTTGTTTGAACCCCTGAGAACCCACCTGTGCTTCTTGACTTGGAAGGTCATATTTATTGTGGCCCTGACCTCAGCCAGGCACATTAGTGAGTTGCAGGTGTTGGTGGCTCACCCATCATACACCAGATTCCATCATGCCAAGGTTGTCTTCAGGATACATCCACACTTTTTCTACCAAAAGTAGTATCGCCATTCCACATAAATCAATCCATCGTACTTCCGGTCCTCTTCCCAAGACCTCATTCCTCCCATGCAGAGGCTATCCTGCACATGCTCAATTGTAAATGGGCTCTGGCCTTTTACCCCCAGAGGACTCTGGATCCACCACAAGTTCTCACAACTCGTGTCATTTGACCCCACTCAACTGGGGCTTCAGGTAACTAAACAAACGCTTTCCAGATGGATAGCAGGTTGCATTGCTTTCGCTTATAAGGCAGGACTCTTCCTCACAGGATATGTCACAGCTCACAATGTCCGAGCAGTGGAGACATCTGTAGCTAACCTACGCTCAGTAGCCATTGACGAAATATGCCGGGCAGCAACCTGCTACTGCTTGGACAAGGACTCCTGCCAGGGTGCTGCCTTCAGCCAGGAGGTCCTCCAGCATCTCTTTGGAACATAGCTACAACTTCATCCCCCGCCCACACTTGTTATCCAGATCTCCGTGGCGGGGATGTCTATGTCCAATTGAACTCAGTCCGACATCTCTGACCTGGTTTCCAACTCTTTTGTAAATGTGGGAGCTAGGGGAGTCCCATATGTGAAGACTACATTCCTGCTTGTTCCTGGAGATAGCACAGTTACTCACCTGCAACAGGTGATCTCCAGGAACAGCAAGAATTTAGTCTTCACAACCTACCCTCCTCCCCATGGAGTCATAGAATTATTTTTACTCTTCCTTCTCAGCTACAAACCCAACTGAGGATAGGGAGTCAGAAGAGCAGGAAGGCAGTCATGCAGGCGCAGTGCAGTACTCCCATAGGCTTTCCTATAGGATGCTGGGGAGCGTTCCCGCGCGGGCTCCGTCGGTGCTGATGTCACCCATATCTAAAGATAAATTCCTGCTGTTCCCGGAGATCACCTGTTACAGGTGAGTAACTATGCTTTACGGTTTGAGGAGGGGGATGAGTCTGATTTTTTTTTTTCACACCTCTTCTTGAGGGGAGCAAGCCCACAGAGGCCCTCATTAGGCAGAGCCACGTGATAGTATGAGGAGCAGTGATATGTTTAAAACAAAAAAAAAGCAAAAGAAAACAAACCACGAAATGCAAAAGGGCTACAACTTCTGCACAAGGGACAGCTGGGGCCAGTAAGTGACTACATCAGAGTGCCTGATCAAGGCAGCATGCTCTGCTTAGGTAAGAGTGGCAGGGTCGCTGAAATTCATATAGTTCAGTAGCAGGAGCCAGTAGAGTTGCAGGCCTGTTGGAATGATATTGTGCAACAGGAGCTTATAGCAGCTCAGACCATGTAACATAGTAAATGACGGTAGATAAAGACCAGTATGGTCCATCTAGTTTGCCCAGTTTGATGGGAAGAGTAGGTGCACCTGCCGCTCAGTGCAGGCCACCCCTCCCCATGTCTTTGTTTAGGGGTGAACCCTGTAGATCACTGCTATGCTGTGAAAGTTGTGATTCAGGGCCTAACCTGCACATGGAGGTGTGGGCTAGAGAAGGAATGCTGTGTGCCTCAGTTTCCAACCTCCGTTCTCTGGAAAGTATGTTTTGAATAGCGTGGCCTGGTCAGTCTTTTGTTCAAGCTTTGAAGGGAAAAAGATCCCATTTTAGTTTTGTTTCCCTCTTCCTCTGTTGTACAAAAAAAAGCACACAGTCCTGCTGATACCCTGTGGAGAATGGAGGGGTTTTTGGTGTGAACGGCTGCCATTTTCGTTCCTTGTTCATCATGTTCTGTTGGAAGTTTAGTGAAGCTGGGGAAATGGTGCCCAAGGCTGGGGCACAGACTCTTGGAACAGAGCTCTGTTATTTTTGGCTTTGGACTGCATTTTGGTGATAGGGCTTCCCTGTATGCAGGCCTAATTAGGTTGGCATGGCTTCAAGGCAGTGCTAAGTGCTGAACTGGCCTTCCCTTTGAGATAGGAAAACCTGTTTTTCTCTTGAGGGAACCTGAATACTCATCTGTCAAAGAGAGACTGGATTATATTGCGTAGTGTTGTCTGTACCTGTTTTATTTTTTGTTTCAGGTCACAGCATTAATTTCTTACTGCTAATTATTAGTATAGCACTATAAGGTGTATGCAGTATTGTACACATGGATGTAAGACACAGTCCCTGTTCATCCGAGCTTATGATCTAATCTGAAAATAAATAAACCAACAAAAACGGGGAACTAGAGTATAGCAAAATACACTTAAGAAGAGGACAAGAGAATGAGGGGTTTACAGTCTACTTAAGCCAAGCTGTACAGCTCTGCGGTCTTGGAAGCAGGTCTCCTATCTTGCCAAGTGGAGCAGGTGTGTCCCTAAACACTTGCATAGTGGAGGACTCTCTTGAATGGAGCAGCAGGTGTAGTCCTACAGCTTTGCCCCCTTACTGGACAGATGTGATAGCTCTTTCTCCCATCTGCTATTGTGTCAAGCGGTTACAGTGTTTCGAAAGAATGGAAGAGTAGCCTTAGAGTTGTGGCCGGGGAGCTTGGAGCCCAGAGTTTTTCTCTCTGGTTCTCTTTGCGTTCTGGGGCAAGTTACTTTCCTTTTGGGTCTGACTGGCCATTTCGGTCATGCCTTGATGAGTATGTAAACGTGGCTGGATCGACGGAGGTCAGCTTGACTCATTGGCACTTTTTTCCATTGGGTTAATTAAAAATAAATAAATATATAAAACAATACAGGGTGATCCAGCGAAATGTTCATCTGAGGGCTCTCAACATTTCTTTGCATAGTCAAGCCTCATCCTGAGCATGTAGTCGGCTGCATCTTCCTTGACAGCGGCAGCAGAGTATAGAGCAGATGATGCATTTTTTGTCTCTGCCAATTATTCCTAGTTGTGAGAGGAGTCCAAGGCTCAGTAGTATGCTTTGCTGGGGAAATCAGTTGGACTTCTGCTTTCAATGTCAGTTGAATGGCCTTAAGTTAGTCACGGGGAGTCTGTATAGTTTCAGCCAAGTATTTGCAAAAGTTAGGTAAGTACCTTTGTGCCAACAGAGAAGGATTTTTCTGCCTTAGGATGAGAGAGAGATTGTCGAAGGAGTGGCTCCTCCAGTTCTCCACCTAGGCCTATAGTGTTAGACTGTAGTTTGACAGCAATACATCTTCTTTAGTCTGTTTGCTCTAGGCAAGCTCAGATGTCATGGGTCTTATTTTTCAGTCTGTCCTTGTTTTCGGTTAAATTGTTCGGTGATGTGCTAGGGCAATGGTTAAAGACATTTCTTGAAAGGGTATTCATCTGTCTGGAGGAGTACCGATACATGGATGAGGTCTTATTCGGTTACCTTCAATATAGGGCAGGCGATTGTCCCTGATTGTGCACGCAGTAGTACTGGCTCTCCCTGCCTCTTGCCTACCTGTCTTTCCTGATGTTGCGATCATCAGTTCTCCCTGACAGCTGGTCAGCGTTTATTAAAAAAAAAAAAAAAAAGAGAGAAAGTGATAGCTACTCGCTACCATCTTGCCTTTGTTAAGTCTTCAGACTCACTGGGATGGAAACTTTGTGCTACAGTGCTTTCAAGTTTCTTGATACCTGAAGTAGAATAAGGAGACAACTGGTGGTAGCGTTTTCCGGGCCTGCAAGGCAGGGGCCAATGCCTTCCCCATTGGGATTGAAACTTCCAGTGTTATGGGGTCTGGTTGGTCTCATAAGGATAATTATTGCCATTCTCATACCTTGGCTGGGCAGCAATGGTGCTTGGAGAGACTAAGAGCCCTGAGTGTCCACGAATCTCTATAGCCGGATGCTTGGGATTGGATTCACAGGTCGCTGGTCCTTGCAAGGATTGCTAATGCCATTGTCAAGTCAGTTGGAGTTCTTGCTAGCTATGGATTTTGTCACAGATGAGCTCAGTGGCTTGCAGTCATGGATTGTGATAAGGCAGCCCTAAGAATGGGAGAGAAGCCATGGCATAGACCCTGATCATATGAGAATTTTTTTTTTAAGTTTCCAGGAATATTACTAAGTAAACATCACTTGGGGGAGGGGAATCGCAGCCAGTGGGCAGGAGTTATAATCTCAGTCCTTCATGATGCTTTTGGTTTATCTTTGGTAAACATAATTATCTCCAGGAACAAGCAGGAATGTAGTCTTCACATATGGGTATCGTCGGTACCGACGTCTTCAAGAGCCTCGTCTTCCTCCCATGGATCTCAGGTAACTAAACATAAGAGCCAGTCCTCAAAGGGTAGCTCTCCTTCAAAGCATCAAGAGGCCATTGGCATTGCCCTTGAGGAAACTACACCGGCAAAACAGCCCCAGCGGGAGGCTTCGGCCTCCAAAGCATCAACGGGGTTCCAGGATGTTCTCGAGGCTTCGACCTTGGCAGAACTACTGGTGCCATGCTCAGGGGTTCCGGACGCTTTTACCGGTACCGATACCCAGGCATTGGCAGCGTCGATAGACCAGAGATTCCTCGCTATCGAGCACAGTCTTGCAGCTCTCCTTACAGCTGCGGTACCGTTGACACCGGTGGTTCAGTGGGCACCGGTACAGATACCGGTACCAGTACCGACGGTACCGGCCCCGGTGGGAATTTCTCCCATGCCGACTTTTACTGGCATCGACAGATCGGTACCGCACCAACTCGGTACCGACTTCAATCGATAATGAGATCATGCTTTGCATGAACATCGGGATCAGAGATACTTCGAATCCTCCGATTCTGATGACTCTGATACTTCTGCCGGTACCAGAATGTTTCTCCCGGAAGACTCCTCTTCTCCCCAACGCAGAATGTCCCCTCCGGAAGACATGTCTTTTCAGGATTTTATTTGTGATGTGGCCCGAGGCCTTTCAATCACGGTAGCTCCTGAAAAAGAACCTAGAGCAAAGGAATTGGAAATTCTCCAATACCCTAAGGCTCCTAAGAAGGCAGCCACTCTGCCCATTCATGAAATTCTTCATGATTTGATGCTCAGAATGTGGGAGACACCTCTGACCACATATACTCATTCTAGGAGACTCGATACCATGTATCGAGTTCCACCATGTCCTGGTTTTCAAAAGACTCAGCTGCCACACCATTCAGTGGTAGTGGAGTCAGCCATGCGTAGGATGAAAAGTGCAATAAGTCATGCATCCAATCCTCCAGGTCGTGAATGCAGGACTCTTGACGCTTTTGAGCGTCTAACATTTCAGGCTTCCATGCTTTCAACTAGGATCAGCTCATATATTTTATATATGAGAATGTTCCTCAAAGAGGTCACAGGAGATTTGGAGCTTATGAGCCCCCTTCTCCCTGATGACAAATGACAAGACTTCCTTACTCTGCTCAAGCATGCTCAAGACGTCTCCAAGTTTGTAAATCGTGCAGCCTTTGACTCCTTTGAATGCATCAGCAGAACCTCGGCTATTGCCATTGGGGCACGTCGGATTGCCTGGCTTCAGGCATCAGACTTGGAGATTTGGGTACAGGATAAATTGGTGAAACATCCCTTGCACAGGAGAAAATCTCTTTGGCAAGAATTGTCAGGAAAAGGCTAATGAGATAGATGCTGACAATATCACTTTAGATAGATTGTCAAAATCTACAGCCACTCCAGCCAAAAATAAACCCTATAAAAAACCCTTTTTCAGCAAAAAGAGGAAGTTTTATTCATCCTATACCCAGCAAGGGTAAGCTCAGGGTCAAGTTGCCCAGAAAGGTAAACAACAACAATCTAGACAAAAGAAGCCAAAAGGCCTTAGAGTTCAACCAGCTCCACAGGCCCAGCCCCCTCAAGGGCTTTGACTCCTTCATAGAGAACTTAGCCTCCCTGCCTCTGGAAGGTCCAGAACCCCTAAACATTCCAGGCAGGTTGTGTCATTTTGCCAACAGATGGCACCAAATAATAGCAGAAAATTGGACTCTGTCCATTGTGGGAGAGGGGTGCAAGCTTCATTTTCACAGTATGTGCCCCCTCCTACAATCGTAAGACGATTCAATTCCCAAACCTCTACAATCTTCTGGGTCGAGAGGTCTCAACACTCCTTGCTCAAGGAGCAATAGAGGTGGTGCCCATTCTTCAACAGGGTACAGGGTTCTACTCCCCCTAATTTCTTATTCCAAAGAAAACAGGAGGACAAAGACCCATTCTAGACCTCAGAGAATTGAACAAATATCTGTTCCGAGAAAAGTTCAAAATGATTTCTCTAGGAACTCTTCTGCCATACCTTCAAAGTCAGGATTGGCTTTGTTCTCTAGATCTAAGGGATGCATTTACTTACATTCTGATCCATCCAGATCACAGGAACGTTTTATGATTCCTTTTCAGGGGAAAACATTTCCAATACAGGGTTCTTCCCTTTGGTCTGGCTTTGGCACCAAGAGTATTCACGAAATGCATGGCAGTAGTAGCTGCATTTCTGCGAACCCTAGGGATATTCGTCTTCCCTTACTTAGACGACTGGCTCATTCGAGCCCCCACGGTTCCAGAAGCCAGCTTTGCACTATCTCGCACAATGCATATCCTTCAATACTTGGGATTGGTTATAAACCTCCCAAAATCCCAACTTGCTCCGTCTCAGTCCCTGGAGTTCATAGGAGCTTGTTTAGATATCAGACAGTCAAGGGCTTTTCTTCCACAGCCCCGCTGTCTTCGCATAGTGCAGCTAGATTCCCAAGCAGTGGTGAAGTCCTTCCTAACTGCTCGAGAACTACTACAACTATTGGGACATATGGCATCCACGGTTCATGTGGTTCCCTATGCTCGCCTTCATATGCGAGCAGCCCAGTGGACCCTATCCACACAGTGGACACAGGCCACAGGGCATCTGTCGGACAAGATATCAAACTCACGACGACTGATTTTGTTCCTCCAATGGTGGCAATCGCTGGAAAATCTTCTAGTGGGATCTTCTTTCCAGCAACCCCTATTCCAGGCCACCCTAACAGATGCATCACAGGTGGGATGGGGAGCACACCTGCACCATCTCTCCACCCAGGGTACTTGGACTCCACAGGAGGCTTGTCTTCACATAAACCTCCTGGAACTCAGAGCAATCTATCTAGCTCTTCGAGTATTCCATGCCCAGCTCGGCTACAAGACAGTCCTAGTCCAAACGGACAATCAAGAAGCCATGTTCTACGTGAACAAGCAGGGCGGAACAGGCTCTCTGTCATTATGCAATGAAGCTTTACGACTATGGGCCCTCGCCAGAGAGCATCAAATTCACCTTCTCGTGGTATATCTTCCAGGCATTCAAAACCTTTGGGCAGGCAAACTCAGCCGAGTACTGCTGCCTCATGAATGGTCTCTCCACCTAGACCAGGTCGCCAAGATATTTCAGGTCTGGGGAACCCCAGACATAGACCTATTTGCAAGTCCACTGAATGCCAAACTTCCCCGGTTCTGTTCCAGAATTCCTGCTTAAAATTGCCTGGCAAGGGACGCCTTCCTTCTTCACTGGGGTCATGACTTCCTCTATGCCTTCCCACCCATTCCCCTCATTCCCAAAACACTCTTCAAGCTTGAGAGAGACAGGGGTCGTATGATCCTCATAGCGCCATGGTGGCCACGCCAAACGTGGTATCCCCTTCTACATCTCTCTCAAGTTGCACCTCTGGAGTTAGGGCTTGCTCCAGATCTTCTCTCCCAAGAGAACGGGATGCTATGGCACCCGAATCCCCAGTCCCTACATATCGGGGCCTGGTTGCTGAAAGCTTAGACCTTCAGGATCTCAACCTTTCCCAACAGGTACAAGATATCCTTCAGGCTTCTAGAAAACCTTCTACAAGACGCTCTTATGTGTACAAGTGGAAACGTTTTACTATATGGTGTTCTCAGAGGGGGTTAAACCCCCTTATGATACCTTTGGAATCAATACTAGAGTATCTACTTCATTTATAAAATTCTGATCTAAAGACCAATTCAGTAAGAGTCCATCTTCGTGCAATTGCAGCTTCCTACAAACCTCTAAATTATTTTATTTATTTACTTTTCTTATATACCGCGCTATTAAAATCAGTGCGGTTTACAATTGAACAAAACATACTGCAATGTCACATGACAGTTGAGTTTAAATTGAACAAGGACAAGATAACTTGGAGGTAACTGGAGTGACTATTTACAAAGTAACTATTCACAGAGTATAGTATAAATTTGTACATGGAGTTATACTAACTGCTTATTTACATAATATAGTTGGAGTTATACTAACTGCTTATTTACATAATATAGGTCGGTTTTCAGCAATTTTATAAGAGGCTTAATCAGTAAAATGTGGGGTCAATAGCGTTAAACAGGAGAGGGGACATAGTGGTAGAGCTAATCGTTCTCTTTATGGTGTTGGATTGTGGGTGGGGTGGGGTAGGGTGTGAAGATGGGTGGTTGTTTTCTGGGGTTGGGTTCTGGGTAATGGATTAGGAAGAGGTGGTGTTTGAGGGCTTTTCTAAATGACAATAGGTCTGGGATGGCACGGAGCTCAGTAGGGAGGGCATTCCAGGCCATGGGTGCAAATATGGAGAAGGCCCTGTTGGCGATAGCCTTTGTGCACTTTGTTAGTATCTTGGGGATCTCAAGAGTGTTTGCTTGGTTAGATCTCCTGATTCTGTTGATCGGTCGGCTTTGAATGAGTTTGCTGATGGGCGTATGGGTCTGGTTCCTTAGGGCTTTGAATGTCAGCACTAGGGACTTGTACTGGATTCTAGCCTGAAGCGGAAGCCAGTGGAGGTCCATCATGACTGGAGTTATATGTTCAGCTCTCGATGTACCTGCAAGTACCCTCGCTGCAGCATTCATTGCAAGGCGGAGAGGTCCTAGCGTTGACTGAGGGAGGCCATGGAGAACGATATTTGCGAAGTCCAGATGTGGAAGCACCAAGGCTTGGAAGATTGTTCGGTAGTCGTTAAAGTCCAATAGGGGGCGCAGGTGACGTAGTATCCGGACCTTGTGGTAAATTGCTTTCGTGGTGTTCTTCACGTGTGTAGACATGTCGAGCCGTTGGTCGAGCGTGATGCCTAGATAGCGGATTGTTGATTTTGCTATCAACTCGACGTTGTTTACTTGTAGTGTGGAGGGTGGGGTGAACTTCTGGTTCTTGGTAAGGAATAAGACATCCGTTTTGCTATGGGTTGATCCTTAGGTTCTGTGCTGTAAGCCATTCTGCTACAGCTTCGAAGCAGCTCGATATTGGTGAAAAGTCTGGTTGATCGATCAGGAATGGTGAGTAGATTAGGACGTCATCTGCATAGACTAGGCACTGGATGTTGAAGGAGCGGATTAAGGCACAAATTGGTTGCATATAGATGTTGAACATTAATGCAGATAGAGACGAACCCTGAGGTACACCTTGATTGAGCGGGAATGGATCAGAGGTCGTGAGGTCTGTTCTGACTTGTTGCCACCTGTTAGTCAGGTAGGACTTGCACCATGATATAGCTGAGCCTTGTATTCCTTTCTCCACAAGGCGGAGTATCAGCGTTTCGTAGTTGACTGAATCGAAGGCTGCAGCAATATCCATGAAGATGAGGACAAATCCCTGGCGGGTGTTATCTAGTCCTGTAACCAGATCATTGAAGAGAGTTGTGAGGATGGTGTCGACACCATGTGCTTCTCTGAAGCCATGTTGAGATGGATCCAGTGGAGCTGCATTGTCAATATGTTGCTGGATCTGTCGTTGGACTACCTTTTCGATGATTTTGGCGAGAAGGGAGATGTTTGATATTGGATGAAAGGATTGCACTTTGGAGGGATCGAGTTTGTTCTTTAACAGTGGGCGGATTGAGGTAAATTTCAGTCTCTGTGGGAAGAATCCTGTGGAGAGGGATTGGTTCGTGATTCGGCTTATAGCAGGACTGAGCTCTTGGCGCAATTCTTTGACCCAGCTGGCTGGACATGGATCACTAGGGGCGGTGGTAAGATTAATGGATGTGATAATATCTTGTATCTCTTTGTTGGATACCTCGCAAAATTTGAGTAGAGGGGTTTGACATGGGGTAGAGGGGATTGTGCAGGTTGTCGACTTGTTGGCTTGGATCATCTTTGATTGTAAGTAGATGGCGTAATCTTGTGGGTGAGGCATAGATGTGTGAGCGGGAGCTGGGTCACCTGTTAGGGACTTCACTATGCTGAACAGGTCGTGGGGTTTATTCAGCGATCGCTTTAGTATATCTGCATGGTATTGTTTTCTTTTTTCCATTGTCATCGCTCGATGTATTTGTAGATATGAGGTGTATGTACGTAGGGATTCAGGGGACCGGGCGTGACGCCAGCGTGTCTCGAGCTTGCGTAGGTGAAGGAGCGATGCTCTAAGGTCATCGGACAACCAAATGGACAACCTATTTCCTCTCATCCACTCATGTCAAGATTTGAGAGGTCTTCTATTAACAAAGCCTCCCATCAGGCCACCACCGGTGGCATGGGATTTAAACCTAGTTCTCATGCAGCTCATGAAACCGCCCTTTGAACCTTTCGCCACTACAACCCTAAAGCTTTTGTCCTGGAAGGTCATCTTCCTAATTGCAATCACCTCTGCACGTCGCATTAGTGAATTGCAAGCTTTAGTGGCTGATCCGCCTTATACTAAGTTTCACCATGATAAGGTTGTTCTCAGAACTCATCCACACTTTATGCCAAAGGTGGTTTCGCCTTTTCATTTAAATAATCATACTTTGGATTATAAAAGAGCCTTGGCTTTTTACCTACAAAGAACACAGCAACATAGAAGATCTTCTCAACTTTTTGTTGCTTTTGATTCTAGTCATTTGGGACGTCCAGTCTCCAAAAGAACTCTATCCAAAACACAGTGCATATCCTTTGCTTATGAGAGTAAGAGTCTTCCTCTTCAAGGCCATGTCACAGCTCATAATGTGAGAGCCATGGCAGCCTCTATGGCTAACCTTCACTCTGTGTCTATTGATGACATTTGTCGAGCAGCCACCTGGGCTTCGGTACACACCTTTACAGCCCGCTACTGCCTAGATAAAGCCTCCCGTCGGGATGTCTTCTTTAGCCAAGCTGTTCAAAATCTCTTTCAGACCTAATTCAACTCCTACCCACCAACTCTGGTGGGATGCCAGAGATCCATGGGAGGAAGCATGGCCCACCTTACGATAGGTGGCAGCTTCCTGGGGCTATCTCCCTGGCATCTTCAGCTAGGGAGTCCCCATATGTGAAGACTACATTCCTGCTTGTTCCTGGAGATAGTGTAGTTACTCACCTGTAACAGGTGATCTCCGGGAACAGCAGGAATTTAGTCTTCACAACCCACCCACCTCCCCTAGGAGTTGTCTCTCTATCTCTGTCTCTTTCCTCTATCCTTTCACTCAGCTACAAACTTAACTGAAGAGGGACAGTTGGAAAGGCGGGAAGGCAGCGCGCATGTGCTGAGGAATGCTCCAAAAGCGTTCCTTTTGGACTCGGGGGAGCATTCCCGCGCAGGCTCAGTCGGTACTGAAGATTAAATTCCTGCTGTTCCCGGAGATCAGCTGTTACAGGTGAGTAACTACGCTTTCTCTCTCTAATTCTGTGTTTACGAAACTTTTATATATGAGGATGCTTTTACTACGCATTACATACAGGTACGGATAGTCCTTGCTGTCCTGTGGCAGTATACTAATTGCATTTCAATTTGGGGTTACATCAGGAAATATTCCCATGACTTTTGGAATGGATGGATTGGAGCATTGGGTTTTAGAGTCTTTGACTTACAGATACAAACCTATGGTAAATGATACCCAATTTTCATCCAATCACACCAAGCTAGTTGTTTTTTTAAGATATCCGCAGTGAAAATGCATGAGACAGGTTTGCATGTATTTATTTATTTGTCATTCCTTATCGTTCCTCCAGCTTAGTCCTCGACGTATGGGTAGTGCACCTCCTCCTGCAGCATGAAGACTGGACCAATCAGATTTCAGCTCCCCTGGGACCATCATATCCAGCAACTCAGGAACCTCCAGTGTGTCCAGTCTTCATGCAACAGGAGGACGTTAGTGAGCCTAGCTGGGCTCACTAGTTCATCAGATAGTGGAATTTGTTTTTAGCTAACCTTTTGATCTTATTTCAGTCCTATCAGGGCTTATTTTCATTTGTTTTAGTTTAGGAGGCTATCCCTTTAAATTTCTTCTGCCTAATCTCGGCATTCAGTGGGGGAGGGGGGTGCCTGAGGAAGGTCCCTCTACTGCTCAGCCTTTGCCGCGATTCTGCTTTACCCTGTCTGTTGAAAGGAAGTGGATCTCTGCCCCAGGAACCTTCGGGGCAGAGCTCCAGCGGCGGCTGAACTGCAGCTCCTCTCCGGAGGTTGGAGGGGACTGCTGACTTACTGCCGGTAAGGGCTGACGGCTGTGGGGAATCGGGACGGCTGCTGAGCTCAGTTCTGAAATTTCCCCAGCCGTTCGGGGGTCTCTCATCGCGGCTCATGCTAGTACGGGGGGGGGGCTCCCAGTGTACCCGATTTGAGCGGGGTGCAGGCCCAGCCGCAGCGGCGCTTTCCTCGGGCTGTTTGCTTTGCCGGGGGAAAGTTCAGAAGCGCACCAAAATTGTCTGGCTGCCGCGGCCATCTTTTCCTGCCTCGCGGTTCTTTCTCCGGGGTACCCCGCGGTAGATTTACTGTTTCTTTTGCATTCCTCTCTAATTTATTTCATTTATTCAATTTCTTTAATTTCTTTAATTTAATTTAATTGATTTCCTTTGATTTCTTCGTTATCCTTGTCCTCAGCGGTCCCGCGGTTAAGGAGGGGGGGGCGCCTCTGCGAGTACTTTCCCTCCTCTGGCGGGGCGGTTGTTGGTTATTTGTTTTGGGGGTTTTGTTCGGTGATTGAGCCTTCGGGTGTTCTTGGGTGAGTTTATAAAAAAAAAAAAAAAAAATGCAAAGGTAAAGAAAGCTGCCTTCTTTTACCAGGTGAAGGGGATACTTAACCACCTTCCCTGTACAGGCTTTCCTTTGAGCGCTACTGCCCAGTTCCCGCTGGGTTCTTCTGGGTCAGTGAGCGGACTCTTCCCTGTCATTTTTGACCACTGACGGCTAGTTTCCCCCAGCACTAGGGTCTTCATGTCAGCAGGATCTCTGTGTCTCATTTGTGGATCTCGGCGGGGCGCCGACGCAGAGACAGGAGTGTGTCCACGCTGTGCTTCGCTTTCTCGCAGCATGGAACAGCGTCTGGAAAGTTCTTTGCCTGCGACAGCACCGTCTGGTGCCACATCAGGAGATTTAGAATCTCCGCTAGAGGGACCTTCGGGGCTTTCTTCTAACGGTGGTTCGGCGCCGGTAGCACAGTCAGGCCTCGGAGGGGCGTTGCCCTTGGAGGATTTTTCGCCCGACTTTGTTTTACTCCTGCACCAGGCGTTCTGCCGTAGGCGCCAGGTCATGGGAGCGGCGCCTCTTCCACTGCAGGGGCTGTCGGCCCAGTCATCTCCAGGAGAGCCTCCGTTGTCTGAACACAGAGCTCCTAAGCGTCTGCGGATGCACGACCCTGGTTCTGTGGAGACGGACTGGCCTGAGGGGGATGACACCGAGTTTGACCCGGACGTGGATGCCGATGGTCTGGAGGAAGGCGAGCTTCCGGAGCCGGAGGATCAGGCGAAGATTATTAGAGTGTTCCGCCGTGAAGAGCTTCCAGCTCTTGTTTCCGAGGCGCTTCAGACGCTAGGTCTGGCCCCTACTGCTCAAGTGGACGAGGCGGACGGGGCAGATCCCATTATTCAGGCAGTAAGGCAAACTAATGTGGTCTTCCCCATTCATAAGGTTATTGACCAGATGATTCAGAACGAGTGGGACACTCCTGAGTCTGGTCTCAAGGGAGTCAAGATGATGCGTCGCCTTTATCCTTTATTGGAAACGGATCTAGAGCGGTTTCGGTCCCCCAAGGTCGACGCAGCCGTGTCAGCGGTTACTAAGAAGACCACCATTCCGGTGGAAGGCAGTGCGGCTTTGCGGGAGCCACAGGACCGCAAAATGGACGGACTGTTGAAGCAAGCTTTTGAGGCGGACGCACTTGCTTTACAGGCTTCCGTTTGTGGGGCTTGGGTAGCCCGGGCCTGTTTACGCTGGGTTCAGCGGTTTCAACACACTCCTTCCTTGGATACTGATATGCTGACGGAGATTCACCGCTTGGAATCCGGCACGGCGTATTTGGCGGATATCCAGTATGATCTCATCAGAGCTCTCTCCAATAGCATGGCATCTGTGGTAGCGTCACGTAGAGCCCTTTGGTTAAAAAATTGGGCGGCCGATGGATCTTCCAAATCGCGACTGGGCAAATTGCCTTTTAAAGGTAAATTGCTCTTTGGAGAGGATTTGGATAAGTTGGTCAAGGATCTGGGAGATTCCAAGGGCGGTCGCCTGCCGGAGGATAGACCCAAGCGGGGTAGATCGCTTCCAGTAGCTAGGGGACAGTTTCGGGACTTTCGTAGGTTCCGGTCGCCCCGTTATGGCAGCTTCCAGCGCGGAAGATATAGCTCCCGGGCGTCGAGTTTTCGCGGCTTTCGGGGAGCCAGCCGAGGGTTCTCGGCGGGTAGTTCCCCGACCCCTCGCAAGCCCCAATGAAGGGCAGCGGGCCCAGGGGGAGCTGCCGGTGATCGGAGGGCGTCTTCGACGTTTTCTCTCCACTTGGGCCCAAATTACTTCCGATCAGTGGGTTCTAGACATCATACGGGACGGCTATGTTCTCGATCTGGCCCGTCCCGTGCTCGATTCCTTTGTAGCGTCCCCCTGCCGGGGGGTTCGAAAGACCCTTCAGGTCCGTCAAACGCTCGATCGTCTTCTTCAGCTGGGGGCGGTCATTCCCGTTCCGACGGCAGAATATGGCCTGGGACGGTATTCCATCTATTTCGTGGTGCCAAAGAAGGGTGGCGATCTTCGTCCCATTTTGGATCTCAAAGGAGTAAATCGTTGTCTGCGGGTTCCCCACTTTCGGATGGAAACTCTAAGGTCTGTCATAGTTGCCGTTCGCCGAGGCGAATTTCTTACGTCTCTCGACCTCACGGAGGCTTATCTCCATATCCCTATTCGGGAAGACCAGCAGAGGTATCTTCGCTTCGCGCTGCCGTGGGGTCATTTCCAGTTTCAGGCATTGCCTTTCGGTCTGGCGACCGCGCCACGCATATTCACCAAAATCATGGTGGTGGTTGCAGCGGCTCTCCGCAAAGACGGGGTGCTGGTTCATCCTTACCTAGACGACTGGTTGATTCGCGGGAAGTCTCGCGCGGAATGCTTGGCGGCGACGGAGAAAGTCATCGCGCTCTTGCAGTCTCTCGGATGGGTGGTCAATCCACGCAAGAGCCATGTGGTCCCGACGCAGCTTCTCGAATATTTGGGGGTACAGTTCGAAACGTGCCAGGGGTTGGTGTCTCTTCCCGAACGCAGGATCTTGACTCTTCAGTCTCTGGTGCGGAGGTTTCGCAGATCTCCAGCCCCGACGGCCTGGCTCTACCTGCAGTTGCTAGGGACGATGGCGTCTTCCCTGGAGGTGGTACCTTGGGCGCGTTTTCACATGCGGTCTCTCCAGCGGGCTTTGCTCCGTCGCTGGTCCAACCAGTCCGATTCCCTGAGCAAACGTCTACCCTGCCCGCTGGCGGTTCGGCGGGATCTCAGTTGGTGGTTGAATCCACTCACCCTTCGAGTGGGGATGCCCTTGGAGCAGCCGGACTGGGTTCCTCTCTTAACGGATGCCTGCCTGACGGGCTGGGGCGCGCACTGCGAGGGCCAGTTCGTTCAGGGGCCCTGGTCTCCGGAGGAGAGTGCATGGTCGATCAACCGATTGGAGCTTCGGGCTGTTCGCTTGGCACTGCAACACTTCGAGACCCGGATATCGTCTCGAGCGGTTCGGGTTCTCTCCGACAATGCAGCGACCGTGGCCTACATCAACCGGCAGGGCGGAACCGGAAGCGTCGGTCTGGAGGCGGAGACTCGGACGTTGTTCGAGTGGGTAGAGCCTCGGCTGACGGCCATCTCCGCGGCGCACATCGCCGGGAAAGACAATGTGACGGCGGACTACCTAAGCAGAGTCCAGGTAGATCCAGGCGAATGGGAACTCCATCCCCGGGTCTTCGCTCAGCTGGTTCAGCGTTGGGGCGAACCGGTCATGGACCTCATGGCCACTTGCCGCTCAACGAAAGCAGCTCGGTTCTACAGTCGTCGGAGGGAGCCGATGTCCGAGGGCCTGGATGCCCTTTTGCAGACTTGGCCCTCCACGGGTCTTCTCTACGTGTTTCCTCCGTGGCCCCTGCTGGGGCACGTTATTCAGCGTGTCGAAGCTCACCGGGGTCGGGTGCTGTTGATAGCGCCGGATTGGCCTCGTCGTCCTTGGTATGCCGACCTGATGCGGTTGGTCGAAGGTCCTCCCTGGCAGCTTCCCTTGTTTCCGGACCTGCTGTTCCAGGGTCCCCTCCGCATGCCGCAAGTGGAGAGATTCTCTCTTACGGCTTGGCTATTGAAAGGGCTCGGCTAAGAAAACGCGGTTACTCCCGTTTGGTTGTGGCGACCCTGTTACAAGCGCGCAAACGATCTACTTCCCTGGCCTATGTTCGGGTATGGCGTACTTTTGAGGACTGGTGCTCTAGGCATCAGATCCGAGCGGCTACGGCCTCTCTACCAATAATTCTGGATTTTTTGCAAGACGGTTTTACCAAAGGTCTGGCCGCCAGTTCTTTGCGTGTCCAATTGGCAGCACTGTCCTGTTATCGCGGCAAAGTGCAGGGCGTTTCTTTAGGTGCTCATCCTGATGTCGTTCGTTTTTTGCGGGCTGTTTCTAGGTTACGTCCAGCCCGTACAGTATCGGTACCCTCATGGGATCTTAATAATCTGGTGCTGCGAGCTCTCGCTGCAGCTCCTTTTGAACCGCTTTCTAGGAGTTCTATTAAGGATTTGACTCTTAAGACGGTATTTCTGGTCGCAATTTGTTCGGCCCGCTGTATTTCTGAGCTTCAGGCTCTTTCTTGCAGAGAGCCTTTTCTGTCTTTCTCGGCTCACAAAGTGGTCTTACGGCCTGTGCCTTCCTTCTTACCTAAGGTGGTTTCTCCTTTTCACTTAAACCAGGTGGTTTCCCTTCCGGTTTTTTCGGAGTCCGAAGGGCATACTTCGGATCGCGGGCTAAGTCGGTTGGACCTCAAGAGGGTTTTGCGACGCTATTTAAAAGTTACCAGTGATTTTCGTAAGTCAGACCGCTTGTTTGTGCTGTTTGGCGGTCCTCGTAAAGGGGAGGCGGCGGCGAAGGCTTCTATTTCTCGGTGGATTAAAGAGGCGATTGGTTCAGCTTATCTTTTGCACGGTAGGGCTCCGCCAGCTGGGTTGCGTGCTCATTCTACGAGAGCACAGGCAGCGTCCTGGGCGGAATTCAGTTTGGTTTCGCCGGTGGATATTTGTAAGGCGGCCACTTGGTCCTCCTTGCACACTTTCAGTAAACATTATCGCCTTGATGTTTTGGCGGCGAGCGATGCCGGTTTTGGTTCCACGGTTTTGCGTGCCGGCTGGCAAAATCCCACCCGTTAGGCTGCTTTGATACATCCCATACGTCGAGGACTAAGCTGGAGGATCGATAAGGAAATAGTAATTACACTTACCTGGTAATTGTAGTTCCTTGAGAGACGACAGCTTAGTCCTCCTGCCTCTCCCTGTGTTCTTTCCTTTAGCACGGCACGCTTTGGGTTCAGAGGTCAGTATTCCCAGGTGAGTGTGTTTTCTTCTGCTTTCTTTTCATTCGCTCCCTTTTCTTTCTATCTATCTGTTTCTGCTGTGGCAGGGGCGGGACTTCCGTTCCTCTTCGTTGGGGATTTTGGCTACCAAAAAAAAAAAAAATTTTAGGGATACATTTACTGTGAGAGAAATATTCTTAAAGGTTAGCTACGTGTTTGAGTTTGCTTTGTCAGTAGTTCCCTGGAGTTCCTGAGTTGCTGGATATGATGGTCCCAGGGGAGCTGAAATCTGATTGGTCCAGTCTTCATGCTGCAGGAGGAGGTGCACTACCCATACGTCGAGGACTAAGCTGTCGTCTCTCAAGGAACTACAATTACCAGGTAAGTGTAATTACTATTTTCTTATATACCGCCTTACATATCATCAAGGCGGTTTACATTGAACAAACTGAAATTACATTGAACAGGGCATTATAACTTTGAGATAACTATTTTACAGGGAACATGGGCAATGGAGGGTTAAGTGGCTTGCCCAAGACCACAAGGAGCACCTTTGGGACTAGAAACCCCAATCCTTCCGGCCCAAGGTTGCTGTTCTCTAGTGGGATTTGAACCACCGACTTTCCGGCCTGCGGTACCTTGCCCCAACAACTAGGCCACTCCTTGCCCTTCCGGCCTGAGGTACCTTGCCCCATCCACTAGGCCACTCCTCTCTTATTCAGATCTCTCATGTATGTTCATTGTGGATATCCTGAAAACCTGACTGGCTTGAGAAGGGCTGGTATAAGAATTTGTGAGTGAAATACTGGAATTGAATAATTGGGGATATTTTTTGGTTCCCTTGGAATGTTATCCATGTCTTGCACACATTTGCACCCCAGGGTTGTCTGTACTGACATATACAGTTGCTATGTATTTGCCTTTAGGGACAGCTTGCATGCAGTCATACAGAGATATTGCCAAATTTGTACTTGAAAAAATTGTATCCCTGCATTATTATAAAACAGGACTTGCCACATCCTGGGTGCCAGATTGCCCTGGCACCTTGGGTTTCATGCGCCCAAAAGGTTTTTGTATGCACCAGGGTTGCTTCAAATGCCAAGTTTCTTAGTTCCACTACTTCAATCAATATTCTGCAAGGAGCTTCAGCTGCGCAATGGAGGAAGTGGAGTGGAGGAGTGGCCTAGTGGTTGGGGCAAGGTACTTCAGGCCGGAAGGTCGGGGGTTCAAATCCCACTAGAGGACAGCAACCTTGGGCCGGAAGGACTGGGGTTTCTAGTCCCACAGGTGCTCCTTGTGGTCTTGGGCAAGCCACTTAAACCTCCATAGCCCATGTTCCCTGTAAAATAGTTATCTCCAAGTTTTAATGCCCTGTTCAATGTAACTTCAGTTTGTTCAATGTAAACCGCACTGATGCAGAATAGCGCGGTATATAAGAGAATTAAATAAATAAGTTTGGACTGATTTTTGTTTCAAGTCTCGTGAGACTTGAAACTGCGAAATCAGTCTGAACTCCTTTCATCACACAGCTCATGCTTCTTGCGGTGCCGATCACGGTGAGAGAGAAGTGCAGCAATGCAAGAAGAAAGGTGAGTGAGACTAGGGGAGGAGCTGTGAGAGATTTTGCATTGTGTATTAGGCTATGATATGTGAAGCCAAACGGAAGCTGCCTCGGGTGCAACTATAAAGGTCACCAATATACTGCTGACAGTGTACTCATTAGGGTTGATGGGAGCAGTAGGAGGAGGATTGCTGCCTTCTGTAGGCACTATGCAATGGCACATTAAGGGCTTGATTTGTTAAGCTTTCTTTTCCCATAGAAAATGGGAAAACAGGAAATTAGCCCTTAAAGGAGCTGCAGTATACCTTGTGGGTGGGTGGGTGGGTGGGGGCTGGGGCACTGTAACTAAGGTCTCAGTGGCTGGCTGCTAGATTCCAAGATAACTTGTCAAGATTTTGTTAAGAGCATTTTTTCAGTGAGTAGTACAAACTGTTTACACTCTTTAAGCTGAAAATGTCTTTTAAATAAACAAGTTTTTAAACCAAATTTTGTGGATTAAACTTTGCAAGTAGTGTGCTGATACATAAATTCTTAATTTTGTTTGATGTAAAGTAAATGTGCTTGTAGATCTTTGGTATGACATGACTTACAAAAGAAGAATTGAACATCCCATTTAGACACATAATGCGGTGTGTTTGGTTTCATTTTTGAGTCTCTTCACAATGTGGATAAAAGGCTTATGTTTATGGAAGAGATTCTTGAGAGTAGCAGTATTGTAAATACTTGTTAAAAATTAAGAAGCGCCTAATTACTACCCCATTGTCCTGTAATAATAGATGAGACAATGTGATAGAGGTATATATTTAGAAAAACTGAGTTTATTTACAACATTGAACAGTTCATGCAGTTTAATTTTGTTAAAACACATGTAATGTTTCTCTTGAAATGCCCGATTGTAGAGTTTGCAGTATTCAGCATCTGAGGGCCAGTAGATTGCATGTTTGTCTAGAGTGAAGTCTCTCTTCTAGTTCCTGTCGTCATTCCCTGTCCTGTGGGTTATGAGCAGGAGTGATGATTTTGTCTTTTTTTTCACTGCATTAATGTGTAGTTTCTCTGCCAGGTCTATGAGAGAAACATGTTTGACAACTTGTAAAATTTTAATTTGTGTGTTATATGTATGCAAATGGTCTGTGAAGCAGCTGAACATTTAAAAATTGCATTTGTGTTTGCTACTCTAATTCTTCTCTAGAATAATTAGTTTAAATTGAAATGCATTAAATGGAAATAGGAATGCAGGAAAAAGCAGGGGCGGTAGAGGACTTCTCTAATCAGATTTGAAGTATAGTTAACTGAACCAAATAGCTGACCTGTAATTATGGAAGTGGGATGTTGATTACATGAGTAGTTTTAAGTATTTCAACATTTTCAGGAAGAAAATTCTCATGGAAAGTAAATATATTGCTAAGCAGCTCTATAGAGATGGATATGTGCTGTAATTGGGTTCTCCTAGACAGTCCTCAAGTATTTGATTTATCAGTCTTAAGTATTGGTGGTGAAATACTGCTGTCTTGCATACCCACAATTTTGGTCCTGCAGGTAAAGCAAATCGTGTAGAGCAGTGGGTTGCTAAAGGTATACAATAGAAATGCTCTTTCAGAGGTCCGTATAGAGAGCAAAGTATATAGTGTAGAGGTGATGTGTTCGGGCCTCAGTTGTAGCACTTGATTGTATATGTTCATCATTTTCCCTACTTTGGATGGGGGAGGTGAAGGGTTCATCCACACTCCAGCTTCCCTTCCTGTCCACTGATGGCTAAGAAACTTAGCATTCCCTAGGTGATACTGGGGATGTGATGGCTGGGAGAAAATCAGGGATATAAATGTCCAATAAAGGCTTATATTCCTTTCATTAGGAGACTAAGACCCTCATTTACTAACTTGTGTTAATGAATTAACATGTATTGATTTGAATAAGGGCATATTTAGTAGATAGGCCCCATAGAGAAGAATGTGGCTTGCAATATGTGAAGGTACATTTTAAATAGTATGTAGAGATCTGAATTGAGGTGTACAGGTCAGGATGTACACAATTCTATCAGTATTTTAGAAAAGGCTCTACTAAATGTGGAGCCTTTTCTAAAATGCGTACCAGAACATGCAGGAATGCATGTGTACTTGTCGATACGTAGAGCCTGAGGAGCTTTTATACAAATTGAAATGTGGGAAACTTGGCAATTTACATGTGTAAGTTGGATTTGTACAAATATACATTATAAATGCTGCCAATTAACTACAGAGGCCACTATTTTTAATTTAAATTTGGAAGGGGAAGTAAGGGGGGATTTAAGAACCCCTTTAATTCATCCTATAAAGGGCCAGCTGAAACTAGCACTTTTTAAAAACCTATACATGTTTAGGAAGAAGCTGTAATCCTGATGTGGACAATTCTGGTCATACACATGCATTCCAAATATGAAATGGACATCGTATAAATTTTAGTCCTTTCTAAAATCGCCATTTCTCCCATATAAATTCCAAATTTCCAAGTGGAAATTGCAAATAAGGCTCCTAAAATAACCCCTTGATGTGTCTTAGATTGCATTAATACATTAAGCCCAGGGCAGGTAAAAATAACACACAATAAAAATCATAGAGAAAAAACGTCATACCCTTCAGACAATATTTTCCCAACTCACAGCAGCCCTCTACCATTGGGTCACTGGAATAAGAAACGCATCAAAGGAGATAATTCAGAAAACAAAAATATGAGGTAAATGCAATAAAGGGTTACTCGTAAAACTATTAATACACAAATCAACCAAAGGAGACTATAAAGTTCTGATTTAGGGGTGGACTCTGATGCCTCAGCAACAGAGGGTGGCTGCCGCCACCACCAGGACCTTGGTGAAGGTGCACGGGGTGCTATTGCTAGGCCAAATGGTAGCACCCTGAATTGAAAATGGTGGCCCAGAATTGTGAAGCGAAGGTATTGCTGATGTGCTGGGCGAAAGTAAGCCTCGGCTAGGTCAAGAAATGCCAGGAGTTCGCTGGGCCTGACTGCCTGAATGACTGATCAGGGCATCTCCATCCGAAAATGTGACACATGTGGACATTTGTTTATGCCTTTCTCTAGGACCAAGCAGGAAGTCAGTCCTCACATATGGGTGACATCGACGTCGATGGAGCCCCTGCGGAGCATTTCCCCAGCTTTCTATGCAAGCCTTTGGGAATGCAGGCACGCATGCACGGTCCCCTTCCTGCCTAAAGGTGCCATCTTGCTCAGTCTCTCTTTTTCCGTGAAGCCCGTCGGACGTGTGTCCTAGTCCTCCCGGAAAATAGTTGGATTTTTTTTTTGCGATTCCTTCGCTATTTTTTCTCCGGTTCGACGCCGGTTCCCCTCCTGCTGGGTTCGGTACGCCGGTATCGAGCCTGATCTTCTTTTTTCGGTTTTTGCCCTTCGTGGCTGGCGTTCGCGCCCTTTTTTTCTTTTTCCCTGGAAGGCCGGTCCTTTGACCTCGCGGGGACTCTTTTTTTTCCCCGATGGCTTCCAGTGGTTTCAAGAAGTGTGATCGGTGCAAGAAACTAATGTCTCTCACCGACTGCTGTCTTCGGTGCCTGGGTCCGGACCACAATCCTAAGACCTGTGGACCATGTGGAAAAATGTCCACCAAGGCGCTTCGAAATCGTCAGCACCAAAAAGGAAAGGCTTTTCTCCGACTCGGCCTCCGACCGGACCCAAACCTCACCCGAGGCCTCGACATCTCGGGAATCTGATCCCGAGCCCCATCGGGGCTCCTTGGACAGGGGGTCCCCCAACCGGGAACGAAAGAGGAAGAAACGATTCGCGAGGGCGGCGGCGGAGGAGGTCCCTGGCTCTTCGAGAGCTAGGTCTCGGACCTCCGACCGCCGTCCCGGGCCCGTGGAACAGGAGAAGCCGCCAAAAGTACCTCGTGTGGAGCTGGAGTCTTCTGGACACGTAAGTCCTGTAGTCCTCGTGGACTCTCCTCCCAGAGAGCCGAGTTGGTGGCTGCTGAGTCTCCTGAGCTGGGTCTCAGGCTGACAGCCTTGGAGTGCAGATTGTCTGCCTTCATGGAGCAGCAGCGGGCGCTGATGGGCCAGCCTGTCTGGCGCATCTGCCCCGACCACCGGGACGTCGAAGTTGACCCCAGAGACTGAGCTGATACTCGAGACCATGAAGGCTCGAGGTTGACCTCGGTCGCGGTCACCCTCTACCTCCCGTTCGGGACCGAGGGCGTCGATGCCAGTGCTCACAGGCCCCGCGCGGTCGGACCCCGATTCCTCATCGGACGAGTCCGCCTGGGAGACGGAGGACGAGGAGTCCCACGATACCTTCCAGACTCAGTGCGTCCCATCAGACTCACCGCAGTCTGAGCTCCGAAGTAGATCCCCTCCGGAGGATACCCAGTTCTTGGAGTTCGTGCGGGATATGGCCACTGCGTTGGCTATCCCTGCAGACCCCGAGGAAGAGCCGAAGAGCTCGAGGCCCTCCAGTATGACTCTCCTTCGAAGGAGGCCTTTACTGTTCCGGTTCCTCCGATGCTGGAACGGCTCCTCTTCTGAATGTGGGAGGCACTGGCCTCGGCGCCGGTTCTAAGCAAGCAGTTCGATTCCATTTATCGACTCCGGAAGAGCCCTGGGTTTCAAAAGGCACAGCTACCACACCATTCCATGGTGGTGGAATCGACCATGCATCGTCTAAAAAGTCAGAAGATGCACTCCGCAGTGCCCCCTGGCAGGGAGGCCCGGAACCTGGATGGTTTTGGTAGAAAGTGCTTCCAGGGCTCGATGCTTGCTTGCCGTGTCCAGTCTTACCAGCTGTACATGGGCATGTACTTGCGGGACCTGGCCAAGGAGCTGGCCGGGTTCTCTGCTGGTCTCTCCGGGAACCCTTGCAGAGGTTCAAGTCCTTGTCCTCGGGGATACTGGAATGCTCTAAGTTTATGTCCCGCGCTGCCTACGATGGCTTCGAGGCTTCGGCCCGTGTTGTGACAGCCGACATCGCGACCCGACGCCAGGCGTGGTTGCAGTCATCGGACCTCGAGCCTTGGGTTCAGGACAAGTTGGTCGATGTCCCTTGCCGAGGTGAGAACCTTTTTGGCAAGCCCATGACCGAGAAGGCCGCACAGCTCGAAACTGAGCACCTCACGAGGACAAGGCTGTCTAGAAAGACTTCTGCCCCTTCTCAGAAAAAGAAGGGCTCGGGTAAAAAGCCCTTTTACCCGAGGAAGGGCACTGCCTACAAACAGTACCCACAGTACCAGGCCTCCCAAGCTCCCCCACAGGGTCAGCAGGCCAAGGGGCAGGGGAATGGGCCCTGTAGGCAGAGGACCCCCAAGCCTCCGGCCCCTGCTCCCACTCAGCAGGGTGGGGGTTTTTGACTCCTTAGGCATAGCCTCTCCGTCCCTGCTCTCCCAACCCTGCACAGGAGGTCGACTTACCCTGTTTGCCCACAGGTGGCCACTCATCACTGGGGACAGTTGGGTGTTAAGCATCGTCCACAAGGGCTATATGCTACACTTCCAGCAGCTGCCGCCTCCATACTTCTCAGGGGAGCCTCCAAGGCCTCCCCTACACACAGATCTTCTCCTTCAGGAGCTCCAAGGTCTGTTGCGAGACAAGGTAGTGGAGCCTGTGCCTCCCCACCTCCAAGGTCAGGGGTTCTACTCCAGGTACTTTCTCGTACCAAAAAGAACCGGTGGCCTCCGGCCTATTCTCGACCTCAGAAATCTCAACAAGTTCCTAGAGAAAGAAAAATTCAAGATGCTTACTCTTGGAACACTTCTGCCCTACCTCCAGCAGGGAGATTGGCTATGCTCCTTGGATTTAAAGGATGCGTACACTCACATCCTCATTCATCCAGACCACAGAAAGTACCTCAGGTTCATTGTGGGAGGAAACCATTATCAGTACAGAGTACTACCTTTCGGCCTCACCTCCGCCCCCAGGGTTTTTACCAAATGCCTGGCAGTGGTGGCGGCCTACCTGAGAAATCAGGGTATCTTTGTCTTCCCCTATATGTGCCAGGAGGCCAGACAAGCCACCCTCAGAACTATTGCTCTTCTTCAAAACCTGGGTTTTGTCATAAACTTCGCAAAGTCCACTTTGCTCCTCTTCCAGAACTTGGAGTTCATAGGAGCAAGGCTGGACTCTCTGCTGGCGAAAGCTTTCTTGCCAGAAGACAGAGCCCAAAGACTGATAAACTTGGCAAACCAGTTTCTCAGCAGGTTACTGGTCTCCGCCAGACTCTGCCTGAGGCTTCTTGGCCACATGGCTTCAACAGTACATGTGACCCCCCAATGCCCGGCTCCATATGAGGCCTGCACAGTGGTGCCTCAGAACTCAGTGGACACAGGCCACAGGGAGCCTCAGAGACAGAGTAAGGGTGTCCAGACCATTCCTGAACTCCCTCCGCTGGTGGCTGCACCCACCCAATCTGTTGCAAGGGGTGCC
This sequence comes from Ichthyophis bannanicus, assembly GCA_033557465.1. Classification (NCBI taxonomy): domain Eukaryota; kingdom Metazoa; phylum Chordata; class Amphibia; order Gymnophiona; family Ichthyophiidae; genus Ichthyophis; species Ichthyophis bannanicus. The sequence goes on from CM066037.1 coordinate 551,204,268, forward strand.
TTTTCAGATTCCTGGGTTCACAGTGGTGTTGACCACAGATGCCTCCCTGCAAGGCTGGGGTGCTCATTGTCTGGGCAAGTGCACCCAGGGCCTGTGGTCTCCCTGGGAGGCCATGCAGCAGATCAATCTACTGGAACTCAGGGCTATTCGTTTAGCCCTCGAGACTTTCTCTCAAACCCTGGCTCATCAGTCTGTCTTAGTTCAAACAGACAACCAAGTAGCCATGTTTTATGTGAACAAGCAGGGCGGCACGGGGTCCAGGCTCCTTTGTCAGGAGGCACAGGACCTTTGCTTGTTTGCTCTCTGGCACAACATGTTACTCAAGGCTGTGTATCTCCCTGGCCAGGACAACTACCTGGCCGACAGGTTGAGCAGGATTCTGCAGCCCCATAAATGGCAGCTCCATCCCTTAGTGGTTCAGAAGATTTTCCTGAAATGGGGACTTCCATCCATAGATCTGTTTGCCAGTCCATGGAACAAACAGCTGCCAAGGTTCTGCTCCAGGCAACCGCATCCTCTGCGGCTAGCAGCAGATGCTTTTCTGATTTCCTGGTCCCAGGGCCTCCTGTATGCATTTCCTCCCACGCCCCTGGTGGCCCGAACCCTATTCAAAATTCTTCAGGACAAGGCCTCGGTTCTGCTGGTAGCTCCCAGATGGCCGAGACAGCCTTGGTTCCCACTTCTGCTTCAACTGGCAGTGGATCCCCCACTGCCTCTGGGGTTGCAGTCCGACCTTCTCTCTCAGGATCAGGGTTCCCTTCTGCACCCAAATCTCAGAGCTCTCAATTTGATGGCATGGAGGCTGCAAGGGTAGTTTTGTCTCCCTGGGGCCTACCTCAAGAAGTTGAGGAGGTTGTCCTAGCCTCTAGAAAGCAGTCCACTAGGAAAACCTATGCCCTGAAATGGAAAAGGTTTTCTGTGTGGTGTCAGCTACGTACAGAAGATCCTTTCTCCTGTGCTGTACCAGTAGTGCTCTAGTATCTGCTGCACTTATCCAATCAAGGACTTAAGTCCAATTCTGTTCGGGTCCACCTCTCAGCTCTAGCAGCTCACCACTCCCTGGTGGAAGGACATTCTCTGTCGGTTCACCCCTTGGTATCCAGGTTTCTTAGAGGCTTGCTCTTGCTAAAGCCTCCAATCCGTCCTCCAGCTCCTGAGTGGGAATTGAATGTGGTCTTGCAGCAACTGACTCGCCCACCTTTTGAGCCGATGGCTACTTGTCCTCTCCGCTTCCTGTCCTGGAAGACACTCTTCTTGGTAGCCCTAACCTCGGCCAGGCGAGTGAGCGAGCTTCAGGCCCTGGTATGTGACAGGCCTTACACCCGCTTCTATAGGAACAGGGTAGTCCTTAGGACTCATCCAAAGTTCCTCCCTAAGGTTGTCTCCTCTTTCCACCTCAACCAGGAGGTGGTTCTTCCGACATTCTTCCCTAGGCCTCATGCAAGCCAGGCTGAAGCAGTTCTGCATACCCTAGACTGTAGGAGGGCCTTATCATTCTACCTTGACCGTACGCAGGGGCATAGAAGGGCTACTCAGCTCTTCATATCTTTTGACCCTAATAATTTGGGGTTAGCTGTGTCCAAGCGTACCTTGTCCATCTGGGTAGCTGACTGTATCACCTGGGCTTACAGGGCGGCTGACCTTCCTTTGCAGGGTCGGGTCACGGCCCATCGTGTCAGGGCAATGGCTGCCTCAGTGGCTCATCTCCGCTCTGTACCGTTGGTAGACATCTGCAGTGCTGCAACTTGGTCCTCAAGCCAGACTTGCAGCCCATTACTGTCTGGAGAGGGAGTCCCGTAGGGACAGTGCTTTTGGCCAGGCAGTACTCCGGAATCTCTTTGAGGTTTAGGCAACTCCTGCCCTCCAGCCCTCCGTTGGGCTACCGGTGGAGGTTTTTTCAGTGAAAAGCCTTTCTTTGATGCTGGGACTAGAGGGAGTTCTCTTGTTCAGCCTGGGTTCCTGGTAGCCCAGAGCTAGGGTGTCACCCATATGTGAGAACTGACTTCCTGCTTGGTCCTGGAGAAAGTAGTTACTCACCTGTAACAGGTGTTCTCCAGGAGCAGCAGGAATCAGTCCTCACAACCCTCCCTCCTTCCCTGGGAGTTGCAGTTGTACATAGTTTAATTTTTACATTTTTGTGTGCTGTTTTTTAGCTATGTCATTTGACTGAGCAAGATGGCACCTTTAGGCGGGAAGGGGACCGCGCATGCGTGCCTGCATTCCCAAAGGCTTTCATAGAAAGCTGGGGAAATGCTCCGCAGGGGCTCCATCGACGTCTGTCACCCATATGTGAGGACTGATTCCTGCTGCTCCTGGAGAACACCTGTTACAGGTGAGTAACTACTCTTTCAGGTCCAGAATAGGCTTGAAGGAGCTGTCCTTCTTGGGAACGACAAAGTAGATGGAATAATGCCCAGAGCCAGGCTTGGCGGGGTGCACTGAACAGACTTCCTGGAGTTGTAGCGGGCCCTGCAGTGTCTTTCAGGCTGCCAGTTGTTTGTCCAGTGCCTGACATGGGGAGACCAGGAACGCGAGTGGGACAGGTCTGGCGAGCTTGAGGGCATACTCATGAGTAACAACCTCTAGAAACCACTTGTCTGAAGTGATATGAGTCCATTTTCAGGAGTAAAATTGTATCCGGCCACCCACAAGCAGCCCCCTGGAATGGACCCCAAGCTAGTCAGCGGGGAAGATCTGGCAGCGCCTGCAAACTTGTTGGTTGCGGAAAAGTTGTCTCTGCGACGGACATCATGAAAGGACTGGGGCTAGAACCAGCCTTATTGGAGGAGTAGTTGCAGCGGCCCGTCCAGTAGCGGCACATGTACCTGGCGCGTGACTTGTAAGAGGACGAGGGAGCTGCGGCAGTCTGGGGACGGCGAGATCCTGATTTGGGCTTGTCCTCCAGTAAACGTTGAGGTTTGACTTCGCCCAAGTTCTTGACCAGCTTGTCTAGATCTTCGCCAAACAAAAGCTTGCCCTTAAAGGAAAGCTTGGCAAGTCTGGCCTTGGAAGCGGCATTGCATGCCAATGGGGGAGCTAATGTCATCGAGCAACTGTAGATGCCACAGTGGACCGATCCGACAAGCAAAGTAAAGCATAGAAAGCATCCGCTATAAATGCGGTGACAGATTCCAAGCGGGCCAGTGTGGAATCTTCTGGGAGCAACTGTAGCCAACACAATAATGCCCATGCAGCAAAGCAGCCACACACACAGGCTCGGAGCACCAAGAAAGATGAAGAAAAGATTGTCTTCAAGAGGCCCTTGACCTTACGATCGATCTGATCATGGAGAGCCATGCCTCCCTCGACCGGAATGATGGCATGCTTAGTGACAGTCGTTGCTAAGGCGTCCACCTTTGGAAAGCGCAGTCCCTTTTCCAGGTTGTCAGGGGTCCAAAGATAAGTGCAACTCAGGCAACGACCAGACCGCAAGGAGGCTTCAGGAGAACCCCACTCCATGATGACTATTTGCTGTAACTCAAGGGGAAAGGGAAAGGCTTTTTCCGGTTTCCTTATATCCAGAATGATGGGATCTGCCTGCCACTGACCTCCAAAGGTTGAAGTGGCTGTGGGCCTGAGAAGTGAAGGGCTTCTGTAATTTGTGCAATGAGGGCAGGGAGCTCCTCTTTATGAAACGGGCGTATGTCCTGCCCATCATCTCTCACCTCAAGTCTCGTGCTCCAGGTGCGAGAGCTCTCCTCCTTTCCTCTCTGAACCTGAAATAAGGGAGTGGACCTCTGAGAGACATTCACTGTCTTCCCCAACAGGTCCCCTGAGGGTGTGGGATTCACTTTGGGGGAGCTACAAACTGATGGGAATGTTTTTGAGGCGAAAAAGCTGGGCCCCCTGGAGTTGCAGAGGCCACTGGACTTACTGCAGCTCCAGAATTCCAGAAGTCCCAAGCAGAACGGAAGAAATCCATAAACTGCAGATCTGCAGGAGCTGGTAGAAGGGGCAGTAGATGAGGGCCGGAGGCCTGAGGCTGTGGTGTTTGCAGGACTGTGGGAAACTTCTCTTCTGGCAGGAGAACGGGAGGAGGTAACTCTTGTGGCAGAGGAGACCCAGCAGAGGGGAGGCCCGGAAGGACTGGCAACATGGCGACGAGAGCCGGAGGTGCAGCTGTTGTAGAGGCCTCTATACCTGTAGAGGTCCCTCCCTGATCTGCCCTGCAAGTCGAGCAAAGGTTCCCAGTTAGGAATGGCACTTCCTGACACACCCCAGACCGCGCTGCAGTGACAAAGGCATTGCGCAGAAAAGAAAGACTAAACAAGATAGGGATTTGCCCGCAGCAGGTAAAAAAATATATATTCCTGTTCATAAGCTTGAACCTGTTCAGTGTTTAGAACCTTTCCTCTAAGGTGTACATATTAAGATCCTTAAGTCTCTCATATGCTTTATAATGAAGACCACTAACCATTTTAGTAGCCACCCTCTGTACTGACTCCATTCTGTTTATATCCTTTTGAAGGTGCGGTCTCCAGAATTGCACACTACTCCAAATGAGGTCGCACCAAAGACTTATACAGAGGCACTGTCACCTCCTTTTTTCTGCTAGCCATTCCTCTCCGTATGCACCCAAGCATCCTTCTAGCTTTTGCCGTCACCTTTTCTACCTGTTTAGCTACTTTAAGATCATCAGACACAACCACGCCTAGGTCCCGCTCTTCTTTAGTGGATAAAAGTACTTCATCCCCTATACTATATTGCTCCCTTGGATTGCTGCAGCCCAAATGCATGACCTTACATTTTTTAACATTAAATACCAGCTGCCAAATTCTAAACCATTCTTCAAGCTTAGCTAGATCCCTCCTCATGTTATCTACACCTTCCTGGGTGTCTACTCTATTGCAGATTTTGGTATCATCCGCAAAGAGGCAAACCTTACCCGACAGCCCTTCCGCTATATCACTAACAAAGATGTTAAAAAGAATCGGACCAAGGACAGATCCCTGGGCACACCACTGGTAACATCCTTCTCAGAGTAAGCTCCATTTACCTGTACTCTTTGTCGCCTCCCACCTGTTTCGCCTAGGAGTCTATTAAATTCAAGATCAATCAACCCCACATGTATAGTATTTAATAAGCTATTTAATACCACAATTAGCTTGACAATAAGTTAGTGACATTACAGTAGAACAATAAAACAATTGATATTGCATCTCCAACCTCCCTGTCTCTTACAAGAACGGAAGAATGCATCACCAAACTGCCATCATCACAGCCCATTTTTAACATCAGCTGGGAGAGCCTCAGCGAAGGCTGGAGAAAAGTCTCGGATTCTTCACGCGTTGGCATGCGCTTGGCCAAGCGGATATCTACTCTCACTGTTCTGTTTTTTTTCTCTTTATATAGGCTATCCTCACATGAGCTTTTCTCTACAGATATTCTCCACCCCATACACTTTTTGCTCAACAGTAATTTCATCAGTCCTTCTCCAGTCTTTGTTCCCCGAGTTAATTTAATTTCCCCAGTCCTTCTCCAGCCTTTGTTTATTCTCCGAGTTAATACACAATTCTGGTCAGTCATTCCTTACAGCTTTTGTCCCCTGGCTAGTAAGCTAGTAAACAGCTGGCTCAGCATGATTCCTCACATATTGGATGGCTCAAAAATTTCAGTATTCCTTGCTGATTCAAATAAATCTTTAATTAGTAATACACCACCCAACCAATTTCTAACCCAAGCAGTAACTTTAGGGTCCATCCCTAGGGTGCTCAGTTTGTTTATAAGTCGCCTGTGAGGAACAGTGTCAAAGGCTTTACAGAAATCTAAATACACCACATTTAGGGCTCTCCCTCGGTCCAACTCCCTGGTCACCCAGTCAAAGAAATCAATCAGATTTGTCTGACAAGACCTTCCTCTGGTGAATCCATGCTGCCTCGGATTCTGTAATCCGCTGAACTCCAGAAACCTCACTATTTTCTCTTTCAGCAGCGTTTCCAATAATTTTCTCACTACTGAAGTTAAACTAACCGGCCTGTAGTTTTCAACCACATCCTTACTTCCGCTTTTGTGTAAAGGCACCACATGAACATCTCTCCAGTCCTTTGGCATCACTTCTGACTCCAATGAGGCATTAAAAAGGACAGTCAGTGGAGCTGCTAGAACGTCCCCAAGTTCCCTCAGTATTCTAGGGTGTATCCCATCCAGTCCCATCACTTTGTCTTCTTTAAGTTGAGCTAGTTTCTCACGAACACAGTCTTCTGAAAATTGTTCAAGATGTCCCTCGCGTCTGTTCCTGTTTGTGGGTGTTTTCTGAGGTCTTGCTCCTGGCTATTCATCTCTGAACACAGAACAGAAATATTTGTTAAGCAATTCCGCTTTATCCTCATCTGCCTCTACATATTCCTCGCCTTCACCCTTGAGTCTGATAATACCACTTTTGCCATCACTGCCTCTCCTCCACCAGGGCTTGCTCATCGCAGAACTCACAGGCTTACTCAGGGACAGGGCAGAGGAGCCTGTACCCCAACACCTCTGGGGAAAGGGGTTCTACTCAAGGTATTTCCTTGTCCCAAAAAGAGCAGGGGGCTCCGGCCCATCCTGGACCTGCACAACTTGAACAAGTTCCTGGTGAGGGAGAAGTTCAAGATGCTCTCCCTTGGGATGCTGCTGCCCTACCTCCGCCAGGGAGACTAGCTTTGCTCCTTGGACCTCAAGGACATGTACACCCACATCCTGGTCCATCCCTCCCACAGGCAGTTCTTGAGATTCGTCATGGGGGGGCAGCACTACCATTCGGTCTTGCCTCCTTTCCAAGGGTCTTCACGAAGTGCCTGGCAGTCGTGGCCGCCCATGTGTGCCTCCAGGGGCCCACCTTTTCCTCTATCTGGACGACTGGCTCATCAGAGGCAGCACGGCCTTCGAGGCCAGCCAAGCCACAAGTCGTATAGGCCACACCCTGCAGAACTTGTGATTCGTCATCAACTACCCCAATTCCAGCCTCTCCCCAGTTCAAGACCTGGAGTTCATAGGAGCCCAGCTGGACACACTGCAGGTCAAGCCTTCCTCCCAATAGAATAGTCCCACCACCTGATGTAGTTAGCGGAGGAGGTTCAAAACTGCAGGTCGGTGCCAGCCTGCCTGCTCTTCCACTTGTTAGGCCACATGGCCTCAACGGTTCATATCACGCCCTTGGCTCGCCTGCACATGTGAGCAGCCTAGTGGTGCCTCAGATCCCAATGGATACAGACCACAGGCAGGCTGAGGGACAGGGTAGGGGTCACCCACCAACTGGTGGCCTTCCCTCAACTGATGGCAATCCCTGCAACATCTCAGGGCGGAGATGCCTTTCCAAACACCAGCACCACAAAAGGTCCTGTCACCACATTTCTCCCTCATGGGCTGGGATGCACATTGCGAGGGCCATAGCACTTAGGGCAACTGTTCCCCAGACTAATCAACCTCCTCGAGCTCAGGGCCATCTTCCTAGCCCTACAGGCCTTCTGCTACCTCCTGAGCATCCTCTCCATCCTCATACAAACGGACAATCAGGTTGCCATGCTCTGTGTCAACAAGCAGGGAGGCAGAGGCTCCTACTCCCTTTGTCAGGAGGCGGTAGCCTTCCACTCCTTCGCAGTGCGCAACAGCATGCTCCTTAGAGCGGTGTTCGTGCCAAGCGAGGAAACCTCCTGGTAGACAAGCTCAGCAGGATTCTTCGCCCACACGAGTGGCATCTGGATCCCAGGGTGGCACAGAGGCTCTTCAGACTCTAGGGCAGGCCCTTGCTGGACCTGTTCGCTTCCCTGGACAATGCACAGCTGCCCAGATTCTGCTCCCCCCAGCCACATCACAGAAGAGTAGCAGTGGATGCCTTCCTCATCTCATGGTCGAGGGGTCGTCTTTATGCATTCCCACCGATCCCTCTAATTGCCAGATGCCTTTTCAAGAATCCAGAGTGACCATGCCACAGTAATTCTTGTTTCTCCCAGGTGGCCCAGACGACCCTGGTTCCCCCTGCTACTCTCCCTGTCAGTGGCGCCCCCGGTGGCACTAGGCCTTCAACCAGATCTTCTTTTGCAGGAGGGGGGGGCTCCCTTCTCCACCCCAGCCTAGCATACCTGATGTTAACTGCATGGATGCTGAAAGAGTAGCACTGACCCCCTTCAGTCTCACAGACGAAGTGCAAGAGATCCTCCTGGTTTCCCGGCAATCCTCCACCAGTAGGACATATGCCTTCAGGTGGAGGAGATTCTCTCTATTGTGTGCAGAGCGTAATGAGAATCCCTTCTCCTACCATCTGCAGCTCATACTGCAGTACCTGCTGCATCTCTCCCGCTCAGGGTTGAAATCTAATTCTGTCAGGGTGCATGTCAGCACCATAGCAGCTAAGCATCACCCTGTGGAAGGGAGACCCTCTCAAGCCAGCCCCTGGTCTCCAGGTTCCTCAGAGGCCTGCTATTGAAGCCCTCCCTCCATCCCCCCTCACCAGAGTGGGATCTCATTGTGGTGCTCTCACAGCTCACCAGACCGCCATTTGAGCCCTTGGTAATTTGCCACCTGAGATTTCTCCTGAAAGATGGCCTTGACATCTGCTCGGAGAGTGAGCGAACTACAGGCCCTGGTGGCAGATCCACCTTATACCAGGTTCTATACGAAAAGGGTTGTGCTTCGCACGCACCCCACGTTCCTTCCGAAGGTGGTGTCTGCTTTCCACCTCAATTAGGAGGCGGTCCTCCCTACCTTCTTTTCATGACCTCATGCCGGTAAGGAGTGGAGGAGTGGCCTAGTGGTTGGGGCAAGGTACTTCAGGCCGGAAGGTCGGGGGTTCAAATCCCACTAGAGGACAGCAACCTTGGGCCGGAAGGACTGGGGTTTCTAGTCCCACAGGTGCTCCTTGTGGTCTTGGGCAAGCCACTTAACCCTCCATAGCCCATGTTCCCTGTAAAATAGCTATCTCCAAGTTATAATGCCCTGTTCAATGTAACTTCAGTTTGTTTGTTTGTTCAATGTAAACCGCACTGATGCAGAATAGCGCGGTATATAAGAGAATGTAAATAAATAAATAAAATAAAATAAATAAGGCAGAGTCAGTTGTGCATACGTTGGATTGTAAGAAGGCCCTGTCCTTCTATCTACCGAGGACCCAGGCCCACTGCAAAGCTCCCCAACTCTGTTATGACCCCAGCAGGCTGGGGGCTACCTGTGACCGCACCCTGTCCACTTGAGTGGTGGACTGCATTGTCCTTGCTTATAAGTGAGCTGACCTCTCCCTAGAGCACCGGATCACTGCTCATCGTGTGAGAGCTATGGCCATGTCGGTGACAGAAATTTGTAAAGCCGCCACATGGTCTTCAGTGCATACGTTCACAGCTCACTACTGCCTAGAGAGTGAGTCCCACAGGGACAGTGCCTTTGGCCAGGCAGTAATCTGAAGCATTCTTGGGGTATAGGCAACTCCTGCCCTCTGACCCTTCTGTGTTCAGGCTACTGGAGTGATGGTGATGCTGGACGCTGGGGTCCCTACCAAGAGATTAACACTCTGCAACTCACGGCCTCCCTATTGGTAGCCATTGGTGCTGTGTTGTGGTTCGGTCTCCAACAGCCTGGAGCTAGGGAGTCCCGTATGTGAGGACTGACTTCCTACTTGTTCCTGGAGAAAGCGCAGTTACTCACCTGTAACAGGTGTTTTCCAGGGACAGCAGGAATCGGTCCTCGCAACCCTCCCTCCTCCCCTCGTAGTTGCCTCCTTTACCTTATTTACTTTATTTCGCCTTTTGTCTAAGCTATGTCATCTGACTGAGCAAGATGGCACCCTTGGGCAGGCAGGGGCCATGCTAGGAAAATGCTCCGCGTGGGCTCTGTCGACACTGACGTTACCCATATGTGAGGACTGATTCCTGTTGTCCCTGGAGAACACCTGTTACAGGTGAGTAACTACGCTTTCCCTGCTTCCTATACCCTCTTTACCTTTCACCCATTACTTAGTTTCCTATTTCTACCTTCTATTCTCACGTCCTCAACCACTTCCATCCGATGTCTCTCATCCTTTCACCAGCCCTAGCCCTTTACATAAGAACATAAGAAATGCCATACAGGGTCAGACCAAGGTCCATCAAGCCCAGTATCCTATTTCCAACAGTGGCCAACCCAGGTCACAAGTACCTGGCAGGTTCCCAAAAAGGTACACAAGTTCCACAATGCTTGTTCCATGGTAAGCTGTGGATTTCTCAGGTCCTCCTTAATAGTTTATGGACTTTACCTCCAGGAACTTGTCCACACCTTTTTAAAACTTAGCTATACTAACAGCTTTTACTACATAACGAATTGCAGAGTTTGATTATGTGTTGAGTGAAAAAAATATTTTCTCTTATTAGTCTTAAATGGGTTACATTGTAGTTTCTCCAGGACCAAGCAGGAAGTCAGTCCTCACATATGGGTGTCATCAGCGCCGATGAAGCCCCAGCGGAGCATTTCCCCAGCCTTCCATGAAAGCCTTTGGGAATGCTGGCACGCATGCGCGGTTCCCTTCCCGCCTAAAGGTGCCATCTTACCTCAGTCTCTTTTTTTTCCAAGAAGCCCACCGGACGTGTCCTGTTCTCCTGGATAAAAGTGATTTTTTCTTTGGCGATTTTTTGCTATTTTTCTCCGGTTCGACGCCGGTTCCCCTCCCACCGGGTTCGGTACACCGGTATCGAGCCCGCTTATTTCTTTTTCGGTTTTTGCCCTTCATGGCTGGCGTTCGCGCCCCTTTTTTCATTTTTCCCTGGAAGGCCGGTCTTTTGACCTCGCAGGGGCTCTTTTTTCCCCGATGGCTTCCAGTGGTTTCAAAAAGTGTGATCGGTGTAAGAAACTTACGTCTCTCACCGACACACACGACTGCTGCCTTCGGTGCCTCGGCCCTGACCACGACCCCAAGTCGTGTGTGCCATGTGGGAAGATGTCTTCCAAGGCACTTAAAAGTCGACAGCATCAGGAGAGGTTTTTCTTGGACTCTGCCTCCGGCCGGGCCCGGACCTCGTCTGAGGCCTCGACATCTCGGGATTCCGATCCCGAGCGCCGTCGAAGCTCCTCGGACAGGGGGTCCCCCGACTGGGAAAGTCAGAGGAAGAAGCGGCTCGCGAGGGCGGCGTTGGAGGAGGTCCCTGGTCCCTCAAGGGCCAGGTCTAAGACCCCCGAACGCCATCCCGGGCCCGTGGACCAAGAGAAGCCTGCCAAAGTTCCTCGCGTGGAGCCGGAGTCTGCTGGACACGTAAGCCCTGTAGTCCTCGTGGACACTCCTCCCAGAGAGCCGACGTCCCGAGTTGGCTGCTGCGTCTCCCGAGCTGAGTCTCAGGATGACAGCCTTGGAGTGCAGATTGTCTGCCTTCATGGAGCAGCAGCGGGCACTGATGGCCAGCCTGTCTGGTGCATCTGCCCCGACCACCGGGACGTCGACTTCGAAGTCAACCCCGGAGACCAAGCCGATACTCGAGACCCTCGTGGCTCGAAGTCATCCTCAGTCGAGGTCTCCCTCGACCTCCCGTTCGGGACCGAGGGTGTCAATGCCGGTGCCCCCCGGCGTCGGGGTGGGTGCCTCGGGGCCCCGCGGGGTCGGACCCTGACTCCTTCTCGGATGATTCCGCTTGGGAGACGGAGGACGAGGAGTCTCCCGATACTTTTAAGACTCGGTGCGTCCCGTCGGACTCACTGCAGTCTGAGCCCCAGAGTAGATCCCCTCCGGAGGACACTAGGTTCTCAGAGTTCGTCCGGGATATGGCCGCTGCCTTGGGTATCTCTGTCGATCCCGAGGAACAGCCTCGAGCCGAGGAGCTCGATGCTCTACAGTACGACTCTCCTCCGAAGGAGGCCTTTACTGTCCCGGTTCCTCCGATGCTGGAACGGCTCCTCTTCCGGATGTGGGAGGCACCGGCCTCGGCGCCGGTTTTGAGCAAGCGAATCTATTCCATCTATCGACTCTGCAAAAGCCCTGGTTTCCAGAAAGCACAGCTACCACACCATTCCATGATTGTGGAATCGGCCATGCATCGTCTGAAGAGCCAGAAGATGCACTCCGCGGTACCCCCCGGCAGGGAGGCCCGCAACCTTGATGGCGTCGGTAGAAAGTGCTTCCAGGGGTCTATGCTTGCTTTGCCGTGTCCAGTCTTACCAGCTGTACATGGGCATGTACTTGTGAGACCTGGCCAAGGAATTGGCCGTATTCTCTGCTGGTCTCTCCGGGGAACCCTTGCAGAGATTTAAGATCTTGTCCTCGGGGATTCGGGAATGCTCAAAGTTCATTTCCCGTGCCGCCTACGATGGCTTCAAGGCTTCGGCCTGAGTTGCAGTTGCCGGCATCGCGGCTCGACGCCAGGCGTGGCTGCAGTCATCGGACCTCGAGCCATGGGTTCAGGACAAGTTGGTCGATGTCCCCTGCCGAGGAGAGAACCTTTTTGGCAAACCCGTGACCGAGAAGGCCGCTCAGCTTGAGACCGAGCACCTTACCTGGACAAGGCTGTCGAGGAAGACATCTGCCCCTTCACATAAAAAGAAGGGCTCGGGTAAAAAGTCCTTTTACCCGAGGAAGGGCACTGCCTACAAACAGTACCCTCAGTATCAGGCTGCCCCCCAGGGTCAGCAAGCCAAGGGCCAGGGTAATGGGCCCCGTAGGCAGAGGACCCCCAAGCCTTCTGCCCCTGCTTCCACTCAGCAGGGTGGGGGTGTTTGACTCCTTGAGCGTTGCCACCCTGCACAGGCAGTCGCCTTGTACTCTTTGCCCACCAGTGGCCTCTCATTACCACCGACAGTTGGGTGCTGGACATAATGAAAATGCAGGGCATAGCCCTTTTGGACTAACTGCCTCCTCCTTACTTCCCAGGGGAGCCCTTGAGGCCTCCCCTACACACAGACCTTCTCCTTCAAGAGCTCCAAGGTCTGTTGGTGGACAGGGCGGTGGAGCCTGTGCCTCCCCACTTGCAAGGTCACGGATTCTACTCCAGGTATTTCCTGGTACCCAAAAGGACCGCTGGCCTTCGACCCATTCTGGACCTCAGGAACCTCAACAAGTTCCTAGAGAAAGAAAAGTTCAAGATGCTTATTCTTGGAACACTTCTGCCCTACCTCCAGCAGGGAGATTGGCTATGCTCCTTAGATCTAAAGGATGCGTACACTCACATCCTCATTCATCCAGACCACAGAAAGTACCTCAGGTTCATTGTGGGAGGAAACCATTATCAGTACAGAGTACTACCTTTTGGCCTGACCTGTGCTCCCAGGGTCTTTACCAAGTGCCTGGCAGTGGTTGCGGCCTACCTGAGGAATCAAGGCATCTTTGTCTTTCCCTATCTGGACGACTGGCTCATCAGGGGTCAGACGTCCCTGGAGGCCAGACAAGCCACCCTCAGAACCATTGCTCTGCTTCAAAACGTGGGCTTTGTCATAAACTTCGCAAAGTCCACTTTGCTCCCCTCCCAAAACTTGGAGTTCATAGGGGCAAGGCTGGATTCTCAACTGGCAAAGGCATTCTTGCCAGAAGACAGGGCTCAAAGACTGATGGACGTGGCCAAACAGTTTCTAAACAGGTCCCTGGTCTCCGCCAAACTCTGCCTCAGGCTTCTGGGCCACATGTCTTCGACAGTGCATGTGACTCCCAATGCCAGGCTCCATATGAGGCCTGCACAGTGGTGCCTTCGGACTCAGTGGTCTCAGGCCACAGTCCGCCTAAGAGATAGGATAAGGGTTTCCAGACCCCTTTTGGCCTCCCTCAGCTGGTGGCTACATCCACCCAATCTGCTGAAGGGGATGCCCTTCCAAATGCCAGAATATTCGGTGGTTCTCACCACCGACGCCTTTCTGCAGGGCTGGGGTGCTCATTGTCTGGACAAGTGCACTCAAGGCCTCTGGTCTCCCTGGGAGGCAGCCCAACAGATCAATCTCCTAGAACTTCGAGCTATCCGCTTAGCTCTCAAGGCGCTTTCTCCGGCCCTGGCTCACCGCTCAGTCTTGATTCAAACAGACAACCAGGTAGCCATGTTTTATGTGAACAAACAGGGCGGGACTGGGTCAAAGCTCCTTTGTCGGGAGACTCAAGACCTTTGTTCCTTTGCCCTAAAGCACAACATGCTTCTCAAGGCGGTGTACCTTCCAGGCCAGGAGAACTGCCTGGCCGACCGGTTGAGCAGAATTCTGCAGCCCCACGAGTGGCAGCTGCATTCCTTGGTCGTTCAGAAGATCTTCCTGAAGTGGGGTCTCCCTTGGATAGATCTCTTTGCCAGTCCGCTGAACAAGCAACTGCCCAAGTTCTGCTCCAGGCAACCGCATCCTTTGAGGATAGCACCAGATGCTTTTCTGATGTCCTGGTCTCAGGGCTTCCTGTATGTGTTTCCTCCCACGCCCTTGGTGGCCTGAACTCTTTTCAAGACTCTTCAGGACAAGGCCTCGGTCCTGCTGGTAGCTCCCAGGTGGCCGAGGCAGCCTTGGTTTCCACTTCTGCTTCAACTGGCAGTGGATTCCCCACTACCTCTGGGGTTGCAGCCCGACCTTCTCTCACAAGAGCAGGGTTCCCTTCTGCACCCCAATCTCAAAGCTCTTAATTTGATGGCCTGGAGGCTGCAAGGGTAGTCTTGGCTCCCTGGGGCCTGCCTCAGGAAGTTGAGGAGGTTGTCCTAGCCTCTAGGAAACAGTCCACTAGGAAAACCTATGCCCTAAAATGGAAAAGGTTTTCTGTGTGGTGTCAGCTTCGTACAGAGGATCCTTTCTCCTGTACTGTGCCAGTAGTGCTTCGGTACTTACTGCACTTATCAAATCAGGGACTTAAGTCCAATTCTGTTTGGGTCCACCTCTCAGCTCTAGCAGCTCACCACTCACTGGTGGAGGGACATTCTCTGTCAGGTCACCCCTTGGTGTCCCGCTTTCTCAGGGGCTTGCTTTTGCTCAAGCCCCCCATCCGTCGTCCTGCTCCTGAGTGGGAGCTGAATGTGGTCTTGCAGCAACTGACTCGCCCACCCTTTGAGCCGATGGCTACTTGCCCTCTACGCTTCCTGTCCTGGAAGACACTCTTCTTGATAGCCCTAACCTCGGCCAGGCGAGTGAGTGAGCTTCAGGCCCTGGTCTGTGATAGGCCTTACACTCGCTTCTATGGGAACAGGGTAGTCCTTAGGACTCATCCAAAGGTTGTCTCCTCCTTCCACCTTAACCAAGAGGTGGTTCTTCCAACATTCTTCCCTAGGCCTCATGCAAGCCAGGCTGAAGCAGTCCTGCATACTCTGGACTGTAGGAGGGCCTTATCCTTCTACCTTGACCGTATGCAGGGGCATAGAAGGGCTACTCAGCTCTTCATTTCCTTTGACCCTAATAAGTTGGGGTTGGCTGTGTCCAAGCGTTCCTTGTCCATCTGGGTGGCTGACTGTATCACCTGGGCTTATAAGGCGGCTGACCTTCCTTTGCAGGGTTGGGTCACGGCCCACCGTGTCAGGGCAATGGCTGCCTCAGTGGCTCATCTCCGCTCTGTGCCCTTGGTAGACATCTGCAAGGCTGCAACTTGTTCTTCAAGCCAGAATTTTGCGGCCCATTACTGTCTGGAGAGGGAGTCCCGTAGGGACTGTGCTTTTGGCCAAGCAGTACTCTGGAATCTCTTTGAGGTTTAGGCAACTCCTGCCCTCTGTTGGGCTACCGGTGGAGGTTGTGTCCTTGAAAAGCCTTTCTTTGATGCTGTGACTAGAGGGAGTTCTCTTGTTCAGCCTGGGTTCCCTGATAGCCCAGAGCTAGGGAGTCACCCATATGTGAGGACTGACTTCCTGCTTGGTCCTGGAGAAAGAGTAGTTACTCACCTGTAACAGGTGTTCTCCAGGAGCAGTAGGAATCAGTCCTCACAACCCTCCCTCCTCCCCTGGGAGTTGCAGTTGTACATAGTTCATTTTTACTTTTTTTGTGTGCTGTTCTTAGCTATGTCATTTGACTGAGGCAAGATGGCACCTTTAGGCGGGAAGGGAACCGCGCATGCGTGCCTGCATTCCCAAAGGCTTTCATAGAAAGCTGGGGAAATGCTCCGTTGGGGCTTCATCGGCGTAAGTGACACCCATATGTGAGGACTGATTCCTGCTGCTCCTGGAGAACACCTGTTACAGGTGAGTAACTACTCTTTCTCTTTCCAAAGGGAGATTTGAGTTACATTACTAAAAATTATAGACCAGTAACCTGCTTACCTACAATCCATAAACTGTTCCCTGTGATAGATGCAGTCAGAACATATGATCACATTGAGGCTGCATAACATCATGGCTATAGAACAAAAGGGCAATAAGAGGAGTGCATATGGAACCAGAGACCAGTTAATGTTGAATAAGGCCATCATGGCCAGTGCTAAGAAAGGCAGAAATCTCAGTATAGCATGGATTGATTATAAGAGAGCTTTTGACAGCATCCCACATTCTTAGATAATACATTGCCTTGAACTATATAAAATAAATCCTGGCTTGAATAGAGTACATTAAGTTCACTATGACAATGTGGCAAACCACACTCTTTTTGAGATATGAAGATGGGTCAGTACATCATTCATGACATTAAGATCCAGCATGGAATATTTCACGGAGATTCTGTCGCCACTTCTGTTTTGTTTGGCGCTTAATCCAATGAGTGCTCTCATCAACTCATTGGGATATGGATGTAGCCTGAATCCTAAAGAAGGTAACAATCCAGAAGCAACTTCCCATCTACTATTTATAATGATCTGCACCTCTATAGTTCCAGCGACCAACAATTAGCAGAGCAATGTCGTGTGGTGAAAAGCTGTTCTGATGACATCGGGATGACTTTTGGCCTTGACAAGTGTGCTAAGGCAAACCTCTTCAGAGGAAAATTGAGCAAACCAAAAACATGTCCCTTGCTGAGGGCTGTGACATCAAGGACCTTGAACAAAAATGCATATATAAGTATCTTGGAATAGAGGATTGAATGACACTGGAACAAACTTGAGAGAGAAGATCAGTAAAAAAATATTACAGGAGATTAAAATTATTGAAAATTGCTTTAACATCACAGAATAAGATAGAGGTCATCAATCAGCTGGCAATTCCTGTACTTTCATATAGCTTTGGGATTGTGGACTGGCCTCATAAAGATCTTGAAAAACTGGATGTGCGAATAAGAAAACACCTCCATGATTATGAAATAATTTTAAAAGAATCAGTGTATGCCAAGACTGTACATTCCTAGAGCTGAAGGAGGGCTAGGACTTAGAGATTGATTATACCTACAGAACTGCTATCATAAGCCTCTAGGCCTACTTGACAGCATCATCGGATCCAAATATGCAAAAAGTGTTGAAATCTTAAAGTAAATATCCAGAATCTGTCTCCATCATCAAACTTGGACAAGTATTCCGATGATTAGAAAGAATGAGTGAGAATTCATAGGCAGGCGCGGGAAAAGAAAGTAACAATTTGCAAAACATGAGAAAAAAATTCAAAGAATTAGATCAGGCAAGGAAAAACAAGTGGCAAATGCACAAATACAGTGGAAAATAGAGTGATATTCCAAAAACCTTTTGTCGATCAGGAACAGACACATGAATGGTTAAGGAGAGGTGAACTGATCTCCAGGAACAAGCAGGAATGTAGTCTTCACATATGGGTATCGTCGGTACCGACGGAGCCTGCGCGGGAACGCTTCCCAGCGTCCAATTAGGAAGCTTTTGGGAGCATCCCACAGCGCCTGCGTGCTGCCTTCCCGCCTTTCCCAACTGCCTCTCTCCAGTTCTTTGTTTTCCGCGGAGCCAGCAGGTCGTGTTCCTGTCACCGTAGAAAATATTTTCCTTATTCTCTTTTTTGTGGTCGCGTCTGCCTTCCAGATGCTATACCGGTACTGCCGGTTCTTCTTTCTTTCTTTAAAAAAAAAAATAATAGCCAAAACCTCAGGTAGCTTCCCTCGAACGGCAGACTCAACCCCCACAGCGGGAGAAGCAGACTTCGCAGCTGCCAGAGTAGGGCTAACAGAAGCTGGGTAAGTTGGCGGAGTTCTCTGCGCGGGGGAGAGAGATATTTCAGCATCCGACGGCGGCGAAGCGGTCTCTTTTCCACTCACCGCCAAGCCGGCTCGTACCTCCGCTCTCTGGTCCGGAGTTAAAGTGACAAAACGGTCCATAGGACCGACGGAAGGTTGCTGAGGCTCTGAGGGAAGAGCCCTCAGCTTACCCTTTCGTTTCGGCATAAGTTCAAAAGAAACGCTCAACAGCCATCTTGAAAGAGCTCCACCCCCCTCCAGTCCCCTGTGGTTTCCAGGGAGGCTGACGATATTTCCATCTCGGCGGAACTCCCTGAGCTATCAGTTGGGGAACGGAGCTCCCAGGCTGCGTCCACACCGCTTCCTGTCTCTTTTTTTTCGCCTATCCAGACCGGTGACTTTTACACTTGAATCTATCTGGGAAGCCATAGCTGCTTTGTCTGGAGCAGTTCAATCTCAAACTGCAGCCTTAGCCCAGAGTATCCAGGATAATACCTCACGTACACTTGAGAACGCTGGTAAGATTGAGACTTTTGCAACTACCTGTGACTCTTTGGCGAGTGTAATATCTGATCATGGAACCCGGCTGGACTCTCTTAGTGATCAATCTTCAGCTGTTAAGGATAATGGGATTCTTCGGTATAAGATTGAAATCTTGGAAAATGCTGCCAGAGCCGCTAATTTGCGGGTCTTAAATTTTCCACAATCTCAGAGTGTATCAGCGATGGATATGTTAAAGAAATATCTTCACGAAGTTCTCAAAGTTCATCCTGAACTGTTTCCCCCTTTGACTAAAGCTTATTATCTCCCTCGAGGGAAAAAAGATGCTGTGGTTCCTTCTAATGTTTCTAATGTTAACTTTGATGTTCTCAATGTTTCTAACTTGTTGGAGGACACTGGGGGTGTGAGGGCTGTGTGCCGGCTACTATGATTGTGCATTGTGCCTTAATCTCTGACAAAGATTGGCTCCTTAAGATGTTCTTTAAAAAGAGGCTGGAGTCCTTTAAGGGTTTGACTATTTCTATGTTTCCTGACTTAACGCGGGAAACTCAGAAACGGCGTAAACAGTTTCTACTTTTAAAAGCTGGTGTGTTGCAAATGGGAGGGTCTTTCTCCGATACCCTTGTAGATGCCTAGTGGTTTACAAATCTGTTCGGTATTATTTTTCTGATCCTACGGATCTTGTTACATTTATTGATGCTAGGATTTCTACTGTTGATACTTTGGGATAATTGTTCTCTACTTATTAGTGATGTCTGGAGTATCTCTCAGTCATTTTGTGTTCTTTTTGTATTAATATCTTTAAAGTTAGACCATTCTACTCTTGTTTGGTCTTAGAATTCCCTCCCCCCCCCCCCCCACTGATGTTGGACTGTATGGGAATCATGGGTTTATTTTCTACTTGCTGTATCATGTATCTCTTTAGATGTATACTCCTGTGTACATCTCATTTTCTGAGCAAGATTGTGCTTGATTGTTTTTCTTGCTGTTCAATTTGAAATTCATAAATAAATAATTTAAAAAAAAAAAATAATAATAATAATAAAATCTTTTTTTTCCTGACTTTTCTTTTCAGGTGCACACGCCATTTTGGGCCTTAGGCCCAAAATTTCCTCCACTATGGAGAAGCCCGCCTCGGGTTTTAAAAACTGCACCAACTGTGGCGGTACCATCTCCGTCACCGACACCCATGAGTGGTGTCTTAAATGTTTAGGTCCTGACCACTCCATCTCCGAATGTATGGCTTGTGCCATGATGTCCAAGAGGGGTCGACAAAACCGAGCTGCCAAGCTCAGTGCCCTTTTTCCCTCCGATGCAGCCTCGGTGGCATCGACGTCGTCCAGGGCTTCGTCTTCCTCCCATGGATCTCAGGTAACTAAACATAAGTCCAGCCGGTCCTCAAAGGGTAGATCTCCTTCCAAGCATCGAGAAGCCTCTGGCGTTGCCCTTGAGGGTTCCATACTGGCAAAATTGCCCCGGCAGGAGGCTTCGGCTTCCAAAGCATTATCGGGGCTCCAGGATGTTCTCGAGGCCTCGACCTCGGCAGAACTACTGGTGCCATACTCTGGGGTACCGGCTGCTTCCGGTACCGATACCCAGGCATCTGCAGCGTCGATAGACCAGAGGTTCCTGGCTATTAAACGCAGTCTGGTGGCTCTCCTTGCGGCATCGACGCCTTCGGAACCGCGTCAGACGGTTCAACCGGCACCGATGCCGGTACCGGTCTCATTACCGGTACCGATAGCATCGACATCGGTATCGGCTTTGCCGGCACCCAGTCATGCGATGCCTTCCGGTGCCGATACAGCAGTACCAATTACCCTCGGTACCGACATTGGTCGGTTCGGTTATCGGCCTCTTCAAGAGCATCCGGACAGACGGTACTTCGAATTCTCGGAGGATTCTGACAGCTCTGCCGGTACTGGGATACTTCTCCCGGAGGAACCTTCCTCCCCTAAACGTAGGATGTCTCCTCCAGAAGATATCTCCTTTCAGGATTTCATCAGGGAGGTGGCTCGTGGGCTGTCCATTACTGTGACTCCTGAAACAGAGCCCAGAGCTAAGGAGTTGGAGATTTTACAATATCCCAAAGCTCCTAAGGAGGCAGCTACCCTGCCTATCCATGAGTTTTTACATGATCTCATGTTGAGAATGTGGGAGACACCTCTTACTACTTCTCCTCACTCTCGCAGACTGGATACCATGTATCGAGTTCCTCCTTGTCCTGGCTTCCAGAAAACTCAGCTTCCCCACCACTCCATTGTGGTGGAGTCAGCTATGAGAAGGATAAGAAGTGCAAAGAGGCATGCCTGTAATCCTCCAGGATGTGAGTGTAGAACCTTGGATGCCTTTGGACGACATACTTTCCAGGCTTTCTGCCAGGATCAGTTCCTATATTTTATATATGGAAATATTCCTTAAAGAAGTCACAGGAGATTTAGAGGTTCTTAACCCTCTTCTTCCTGAAGACAAAAGGCAGGATTTTCTCACACTGGTTAAGCATGCCCAGGAAGTTTCCAAGTTTGTCAATCATGCAGCTTTTGACTGCTTTGAGTGCATAAGCAGAACCTCTGCCATTGCCATAGGTGCACGTAGAATTGCCTGGCTCCAGGCATCCGATCTGGAGCTCTGGGTTCAGGACAAACTGGGCAATATCCCTTGTACAGGTGAGAATTTATTTGGCAAGAATTGGCAAGAGAAAGCCAATGAGTTGGATGCTGACAATTCCACTTTGGATAGGTTAACCAAAGCCACAGCTGATCCTGCGAGAGAGGTTTCTTAAAAAGTTTCTTTCTTCTCAAAAAAGAAGAGGTTTTATCCCTGTTATTCTCAGCAGGGACGTTATGCAGGTCAGCCTACTCAAGAGTCAGCAACCACTTAAGCAAAGGAAAGCAAAGACTGCTAAGCCTCATCCGTCTCAGCCTCCACAAGGCCTTTGACTTTCATCTAGAGAACTTAGCCTTCCTGGTCCTCAATGGACCAGAGCCTTCCACCATTCCAGGAAGGTTATGTCACTTTGCCCCCAGATGGGAGCAGATAACAGCAGAGCATTGGACACACTCCATTATAAGAGAGGGGTACAAGCTGCACTTTCTGTGCATGCCCCCCCCCCCCCACAATGGTAAGACAGTTCAATTCTCAGACCTCTCTCATCAGCCTGCTAGATCAAGAGGTCACCATCCTTGCACAAGGGGCAATAGAAGAAGTACCCATTCTTCAACAGGGTACAGGGTTCTACTCCCCCTATTTCCTTATCCCAAAGAAAACAGGGGGATACAGACCTATTTTGGACCTCAGAGAATTGAACAAATTCCTGTTCAAAGAGAAGTTCAAAATGATTTCTCTAGGAACTCTGCTGCCATACCTTCAGAGTCAGGATTGGCTTTGTTCTCTAGATCTCAAGGATGTGTACACTCATGTTCTCATCCATCCAACTCACAGAAAGTTTCTTCAGTTCCTTTTTCAAGGGAAGCACTACCAATACAGGGTGTTTCCTTTTGGCCTGGCCTCAGCACCAAGAGTGTTCACGAAATGCATGGCTGTGGTAGCAGCATTTTTTCCGCACTCTAGGGATATTCGTCTTCCCTTACTTAGACGACTGGCTCATTCGAGCCCCATCGAATCAGAGGCCAGGACTTCTCTATCTTGCACAATGTGTATCCTTCAGTATTTAGGTCTGGTCATAAACATCCCAAAATCCAGCCTAACTCCCACAGTCTCTAGAGTTCAGAGGAGCTTTGCTGGATACCAGAAAAGCAAGGGCCTATCTTCCTCAGGCCTGTTGCCTTCGCATGGTGCAGTTGGCTTTTCAAGCAGTGCTAAAGCCTCATCTCACTGCCCGAGAGATGCTACAGCTACTAGGCCACATGGCATCTACAGTGCATGTGGTTCCTTATGCTCGCCTCCATATTCGAGCAGCCCAGTGGACTTTATCCACTCAGTGGACCCAGGCATCAGGGTGCCTATCAGACAAAATAGCAAACACAGATCGCCTTATTTTGTCCCTCCAATGGTGGCAGTCCACTCAGAACCTGTTGCTGGGGTCCCCATTTCAACAACCTTTACCCCAGGCAACTCTCACAGCAGATGCTTCACCAATGGGTTGGGGAGTTCATCTGCAAGATCTCGCCACCCATGGCGCCTGGACTCCACAGGAGACTCATCTACATATCAATCTCTTAGAGCTCAGAGCAATTTTCCTTGCTCTTCGAGTGTTCCACACCCTGCTCAGCTACACGACAGTCCTTATTCATATGGATAATCAAGTAGCCATGTTCTACGTGAACAAGCAGGAAGGAACAGGCTCTCTGTTGCTTTGCAACGAAGCTTTGCGACTATGGGCCCTCGCCAGAGAGCATCAGATTCATCTCCTGGCAGCGTATCTTCCAGGCATACAAAACTCTTGGGCAGACAGACTCAGTCGAGTTCTGCTTCCACGCGAATAGTCTCTACGTGCAGACCAGGTGACCAAGATTTTTCAAATTTGGGGAACCCCGGACATAGACCTCTTTGGAAGTCCGTTGAATGCCAAACTTCCCCGGTTCTGTTCCAGAATTCCGGCTCAGGGCTCTCAGGCCAGGGATGCTTTCCTCCTTCACTGGGATCAAGGCTTCCTTTATGCCTTTCCACCCATTCCCCTAATTCCTAAAACCCTGTTCAAGCTTCAGAGACAGGCCATATGATTCTCATAGCTTCACATTTTCCACAGCAAGTGTGGTACCCTCTGCTTCTACAACTCTCTCAAGCTCCCTCCCTGGAGTTAGGATCTGCTCCAGATCTCCTGTCCCAAGAGGACGGAATGTTATGGCATCCCAATCCCCAGTCTCTGCATCTCAGGGCTTGGTTGCTGAAGGCCTAGATCTTCATGATCTTAACCTCCCTCAACAAGTAAAGTATATCCTTTATGCTTCCAGGAAACCTTCCACAAGACGCTCTTATGCTTTCAAGTGGAAAAGGTTTACCATATGGTGTTCACAGAAGGGTCTTAACCCCCTTGCGATATCTCTGGAATCATTACTGGAGTATCTCCTTCATTTATCCAATGCAGGACTTAAAACTAACTCAGTAAGAGTCCATTTGAGTGCTATTGCAGCTTCTTTCAAGCCTCTAAATGGACAACCTATTTCCTCCCATCCTCTTCTAGCAAGATTTAGTATGAGAGGCCTTCTTCTAACTAAGCCTCCCATTAGGCCACCACCGGTGGCATCGGACTTAAACCTGGTTCTTGGTCAGCTCATGAAGCCCCCTTTCGAACCCTTAGCCACTATCTCATTGAAATTCCTTTCTTGGAAAGTTATCTTTCTCATTGCAATCACATCACGCCGCATCAGTGAGTTGCAGGCGTTAGTAGCTGATCCACCTTATACAAGGTTCCATCATGACAAGGTAGTCCTTAGGACTCATCCACACTTTATGCCAAAGGTGGTCTCGCCTTTTCATTTAAACCAATCGGTCTATCTGCCTGTGTTTTTTCCAAGGCCTCATGCATCTAATGCAGAAAGGAATCTTCATACTTTGGACTGTAAAAGAGCTTTAGCCTTTTACTTACAAAGAACACAGCAACATAGAAAGTCCTCTCAACTCTTTGTTGCTTTTGATCCTTCTCATTTGGGACTTCCAGTCTCCAAGAGAACACTGTCCAGCTGGATTGCACAGTGTATTTCCTTTACCTATCAGAGTAAGAATTTTCCTCTGGAGGGCCATGTCACAGCTCACAATGTGAGAGCCATGGCAGCTTCAATGGCTCATCTGCACTCTGTGTCTATCGACGACATCTGTTGAGCAGCCACTTGGGCCTCGGTTCATACCTTCACAGCCCATTACTGCTTGGACAAGGACTCCCGCCGGGATGCCTTGTTTGGTCAGGCTGTTCTTCAACACCTGTTCCATACCTAATCAACTCCTACCCACCATCCCTGGTAGGATGCCAGAGATTCATGGGGGGAAGTGGAGCCCTTTCACAGGGACACACAACTTCTGGGGTCTCTCCCTGGCATCTAAAGCTAGGGAGTCCCATATGTGAAGACTACATTCCTGCTTATTCCTGGAGATAGCATAGTTACTCACCTGTAACAGGTGATCTCCGGGAACAGCAGGAATTTAGTCTTCACAACCCACCCACCTCCCCTAGGAGTTGTATCTATCTCTCTCTTTCCCTTTCCCTCTCTCTCTCTTTGTCTCAGCTTTAAACTCAACTGGAGAGAGGCAATTGGGAAAGGCGTGAAGGCAGCACGCAGGCGCTGTGGGATTCTCCCAAAAGCTTTCTAATTGGACGCTGGGGAGCGTTCCTGCACAGGCTCCGTCGGTACCGACGATACCTATATGTGAAGACTAAAATCTCCAGGAACAAGCAGGAATGAGTCTTCACATATGGGTATCGTCGGTACCGACGGAGCCTGCACGGGAACGCTCCCCAGCGTCCAGTAAGAAAGCTTTTGGGAGCATCCCACAGCGCCTGCGCGCTGCCTTCCCGTCTTTCCCAACCGCCTCTCTCCAGTTCTTCTTTTCCGCTGAGCCAGCAGGTCATGTTCCTGTCACCGCAGAAGAAGTTCTTTATTTTTTTCTTTATTTTCTGTGTTGCGTCTGCCTTCTTCGACGTCAGACCGGTACCGCCAGTCTTTTTCTTTTCTTTCTTCAAAAAAACCAAACAAACTATTCTTCAACTGTGCATTTTCAGTTTGGGCCTTCGGCCTGAATATTTTTCTCCTCATGGAGAAGCCCACTTCCGGGTTCAAAAAGTGCAGAAAATGTGGCGGTACTATTTCTGTCACAGACACCCATGATTGGTGTCTAAAATGTTTGGGTCCTGACCATTCCATCACGGATTGTGTGTCCTGTACCATGATGTCTAAAAGAGGTCGGCAGAACCGAGCAGCCAAGCTCAGTACCCTGTTTCCCTCTGATGCAGCCTCGGTGGCATCGACGTCTTCCAGGGCTGCTTCTTCCTCCCATGGATCTCAGGTAACCAAACATAAATCTAGCCGGTCCTCGAAGGGCAAATCTCCCTCTAAGCATCGAGATGCCTCCGGGCTTGTCCTCGAGGATTCCGCACCGGCAAAATTACCCCGGCGGGAAGTTCCGGCTTCCAAAGCATTGTCTATGGGGTCACAGGTTGACATTGATGGCTTGGCCTCGACCGATCACCTGTTGCCGTGTTCTGGGGTACCGGTGGCCTCCACTGGTACCGACATCCAGACTCTGGTGGCGTCAATGGATTAGAAGATTCTGTCCATGCAGCGCACCCTAACGGCGTTTATGCAGGCTGCGACCCCCTCCGGTACCGCAACAATCTCCGTTGCCGGTACCGGCATCGTTGCCGGTACCGGCATCGTTGCCGGTACCGGCATCGTTGCCGGTGCCGGTACCGGCATCGTTCCCGGTGCCGGTACCGATTGCATCGACATCAGCTTCAGTGTCGACTGCAACGGTACCCTGTCCTATGATGCCCATCGGTACCGAACCGGTACCGCTTACTCCCGATGTCGATCCCACTCGGTACGCATATCGGGCTTTACAAGAGCATCCAGACAGGCGATGCTTCGATTCCTCCGAAGACTCTGACGAGTCGGAGGTTTCTGTTGAGGCATCGGTACTTCTTCCTCAGGAGGAGTCTTCTTCAAAACGAAGAATGTCTCCTCCAGAAGACTTGTCTTTTCAAGACTTCATTAGGGAAGTGGCTAGGGGCCTCTCCATTACAGTGGCCCCTGAGTCAGAGCCTAGAGCCAAGCAATTAGATATTTTGCAATATCCTAAGGCTCCTAAAGAGGCAGCTACCTTACCTATTCATGAGATTCTCTATGATCTCATGTTGAGCATGTGGGAGACTCCTCTTACCACCTCTCCTCATTCTCGTAGGTTAGACACCATGTACCGTGTCCCTCCTTGTTCTGGCTTTCATAAGTCTCAGCTTCCTCACCACTCTATTGTGGTAGAGTGCAAAGAGACACTCATCTAATCCTCCAGGACGTGAATGCAGGACCCTAGATGCTTTTGGCCGAAGGGTTTTCCAAGCTAATATGCTTGCCGCCAGAATCAACTCCTATAGTGTCTATATGGGGATGTTTCTAAAAGAAGTCACAGATCATCTGCAGACTTTAGCTCCTTTTATTTCAGAAGATAAAAGGCAGGAATTTCTCACTTGGCTCAAACATGCCCAAGATGTTTCCAAATTTTCTAACCGTGCAGCCTTTGACTCTTTTGAGTGTGTAAGCAGAGCCTCGGCTATTGCCATAGGTGCACGCAGAATTGCTTGGTTACAAGCCTCTGATTTGGAACTCTGGATCCAAGATGAATTGGGAAATCTTCCTTGTACAGGTGAAAACCTTTTTGGCAAGGATTGGCAAGCAAAGGCCACTCAGATGGATGCTGAGAACTCTGCTTTGGATCGACTTTCAAATTCTACCTCTGCTCCTGTCAAGAAAAGATTGTTCAAAAAGACATCTTTTTCTAAAAAGGGAAGATGTTATCCTGCTTATGGTCAGCAGGCATCTTCTGCAGGTCGTTTTGCTGCAAAGCGTCAGCAATCACCTAAACAGGCCAACTAGAGAACTTGCAACTAGAGAACTTAGCCTTTCTAGCTCTGGAAGAACCAGAGCCCCTCACCATTCCAGGAAGGTTGGCTTACTTTGCTCCCAGATGGGAGCAAATCACAGCAGAGCAATGGACCCCCTCCATCATAAGGGAAGGGTACAAGCTTCATTTCTTAAGCCTTCCTCCCCACACCATGGTGAAACAGTTCAATTCTCCAACATCTCTCCTCAACCTTCTGGGTCAGGAGATTGCTACCCTTCTTGCCCAAGGGGCAATAGAAGAGTACCTCTTCTTCAACAGGGCTCAGGGTTCTACTCCCCTTATTTTCTTATTCCAAAGAAAACAGGCGGCTACAGACCCATATTAGATCTCAGAGAATTGAACAAGTTTCTATTCAAAGAGAAATTCAAGATGATTTCTCTCGGTGCTCTGCTTCCATACCTTCAGAGTCAGGACTGGCTTTGTTCTCTAGATCTCAAGGATGCGTACACCCATGTCCTCATCCATTCAACACACAGAAGGTTCCTTCGGTTCCTTTTTCAAGGAAAGCACTACCAATACAGGGTGCTTCCTTTCGGTCTGGCCTCTGCACCAAGGGTGTTCACGAAATGCATGGCGGTAGTAGCTGCATTTCTACGCACTCTAGGAATATTCGTAATCTCCAGGAGCAAGCAGGAATGAGTCTTCACATATGGGTACGTCGGTACCGACGGAGTCTGCGCGGGAACGCTTCCAAGCGTCAAGAGCTTTTGGAAGCATCCCAGCACGCCTGCGTGCTGCCTTCCCGCCTTTCCCAACTGCCTCTCCTCAGTTTTCGTTTTTCCACGGAGCCGGCAGGATGTCCTCCTGTCACCGCAGAAAATTCTTGTTCTTATTTCTTAGTTTTCTTGTGGTCGCGGATGTCTTCCCGACGCCACCAGTACCGCCGATATTTTCTTTTCCTTTCTTGTAAAATCTTCCTTTTCCACGGGATATTTTTTCTTCATAGTGTCCCACGATCTCTTAGGCCTTTTAGGCCTCTTCTTTTTCCTTCATGGAACCGCCAGACACTTTCTCCAAGAAATGTTCAGACTGTGGCGGTACAACTTTATTTTTAGACCCTCGAAGTCGGTGTCTAACCTGCTTGGGGCCTGACAACAGTTTGGTGAGAAGACGTCTTCAACATCGAAGTTCCCTCGATACACGGTCGCCCTCCAACTTTGGGGCACCGTCCCCTTCTTCCACACAGGATCAGGTAACCCACAAACAGTCTGTTAAGACTAGCCAGTCCTCGAGTGGTAGGTCTCATGCACAACATGTAGACGGCTCCGGCCTTGCCCTCGCCTGCCCACTGGCTTCAAAACCCCGGCGGGAGTCTTCGGTCTCCAAAGCGTATAAGGGGTTTCAGGTTGTTCCTGGGGTTCACCCCCCCACAGAACATACCTAAGCCGTGTACGGTGGTGGCATCCGCTTTGAGCGGTACCGATACCCCGGCATCAGCACTGGTGTTCGATGAAACACTCCTCACCAGGGATCGTCATCTGGCGTCCTCGGTGCCTTCGGGACCGGTGGATACTCCCCAGATTGACTTTCCATTATCGGTACCAACACCGATACTACCACCGACGTCGGTACCCTCCAGATGTGCATTGACAGCCTTGCTTCCTTGGATGCCGAGTCTGGAATCGATCTCCAGTCTGGAGGACTGGGTATCGACTCGACTTGGTACCGTCTCGCGGCGGTACCGAAGGCTCGGTTCCGATGACTCGGATCTGCAACTCTCGGTTCCCCCGAGGCCGATTGAGTTGCCACTGGTTGACCTTCATTCACCGGTATCAGACATGGTACCAAAGTCGGTTCCGATGTCCTCATTACCCTTACGGTCGGTGCCTTCCATGCTTCGCTTATCAGGCTCTCTGCCCTCGATGCCGAGTTTGGAATTGATTTCTAGTCTGGAAGACTGGGTACCAATAGGTTTTGGTACCGACACCGATCGATACCGGTGGCTCGGTACCGAGGATAGCGGCCGGAGGTTTTTGGTTACCTCGGTACCGATTGAACTGTCACCGATGACTACGCCGATGTCTTTGTTGGGCCCGACTCCGACATCGGTACCGGTATTAGCATCGGTACCGGTATCCACAGTAGCATCGTGGCCAACTCCTGCCATGCTTTTTTCATCAGGATCGCTCCCTTCTATACCAAGCTCGGAGTCGATACCTGGCATGGACAATGTGGTAATGACGGTCGCTGCTCCTGACAGCCAGTACCGGCGACCATCCCTTAAGCATTCCACACTGCACTGTGCAGGATCTTCTATTCCTATATATTTGGATAGCTCTGTTGGTGCTCAGCCTAGTTCTTCAGATCTAACCTGTCCAAGGGAGATTCCTGTTGGGGATCCCTCTTTTCAGAGTTTCCTCCTGGATATAGCAAGATCTCTTGCCATTCCTATCCCAGGACATGATCCTGCACAAGGCTCTCTTTCTACCAAAGCAAAGGAAAACACAATGCTTCCTTTGCATCATTCCTTGCAGGATCTCCTTCTAGGAATGTGGGAAACACCTTTAAGGGTTACCCCCACCTCCCAGGGCAACTGATCTTTTATATCAGGTGCCCCCCTCTCCAGGGTTTCAAAAGACTCAACTTCCTCATCATTCCATAGTAGTGGAATCAGCAATGAGGCGGGTAAAGAGTAAGAAAAAGCACTCTTCTTATCCGCCAGGTCGTGAGTCTAAGACACTAAATGCCTTTGGACGTCAAACCTTCCAGACATCTATGCTTTCTGCAAGAATTCTCTCATATATTTTCCATATGAGTCTTTCTCTTGAGGTCACAAAGCAATTGCATCTTTTCACTCCTTTCATTCCAGATTCCAGGAGTTCAGACTATTTCTCACTGCTTAAGCATATCCAGAATATCTCTTGGTTTCTTTCTCGTGCTTCCCTAGACTCCTTTGAGTCTGTTAGCAGGATTTCTGCTATAGCTATAGGGGCACGACGTAGAGCCTGGCTCCAAGCTTCAGACTTGGACAAATGGGCACAACAACGGCTGGGACATACTCCTTGCACTGGAGAAAATCTTTTCAACAAGGAGTCTTTACGTCAGGTTACTCAGTTATCCACTGATTTACCTGTTCCTAAGGGTTGTTCTACACCTTCTTCTGTCCCAGTAGGTAGGAAATGTCCTACCAAACTTTCTTCCCACAGGAGAAGAAGGTTTTATTCATCACTTGCCCATCATACAGATGTTCCCCAACAGGGGAGGCATCGTCCTGGTCTGAAGAATCCAACCTCTCACCAGGCTAAGTAAACCCAGCAGCTGCAGGGTTTCTGATAAGTCATCAGATGCTTGTGACTCTTGGGGTTAGAATCTACAGTTGCTTCTTCTCAATAGAGGCAATCCACCACTTCATTCTAACCCCTACACATGGATCTCTTTCCAAAAGACATCCATTTTTTCTATATTTCTATGAGCTGTCAGGATGTTCATGCCTATAGGTCACAGGTTTCTCCTCTTATCTCCAGGAACAAGCAGGAATAAGTCCTCACATATGGGTACGTCGGTACCGACGGAGCCCGAGCGGGAAAGCTCCCCAGCTTCCCAGAAGGAAAGCTTTTGGGACCTCCCACTGCGCATGCGTGCTGCCTTCCCGCCTTCCTGACCAACTCTCCTCAGTTCTTCTTTTTCCGCGGAGCCAGCAGGTCGTGTTCCTGTCACCGCTGAAGAAGTTATTTTAGTTTATTTCTTTGGCCGCGTGTCTGCCTTCCCCGATTCCAGACCGGTACCGCCGGTCTTTTTTTCCTTTATTTAAAAAAAAAAAAAAAAGAAAATCTCTTTTCTTTTCCTCACTTGGTGTGTTACTTCTGTGAGGCCTTTAGGCCTTCACTAATTCTCCCCCATGGAGAAACAAGCCTCTGGGTTTAAAAAATGCACCAAGTGCAGCGGTACTATTTCAGTCACAGACACCCATGAATGGTGTCTTAAATGTTTGGGGCCTGACCATTCCATTCCGGATTGCCCATCCTGTTCTTTGATGTCTAAACGTGGCTTACAGAACCGGGCAGCCAAGTTTCACATGCTGTTTTCCACAGATACTCCAGCATCGACATCTTCCAGGTCTTCCTCTCCTGATGGATCTCAGGTAGCCAAACATTCCTCTGGCAGGTCCTCAAAGGGCAAATCTCCCTCTAAGTATCGAGATACCCCTGGGCTTGACCCTGAGGACCCTGCCCCAGCCAAACAACCCCGGCGGGAAGCTCCGGCTTCCAAAGCTCCTCCTATGGGGTTACAGGTTGACATCGACTGTTAGACTGTTCTGGGGTACCGGCTCAATCATCCGGTACCGACATCCAGACAGTCGTGGCGTCCATGGATCATACAGTTCAATCCATGCAGCAGGCCATTCTGGCTTTTATTAAGGCTGCAATGCCCTCGGTACCGCACCCTGCGTTACCGACTCCGGTTCCAGTACCACAACCGATACCGGTACCCATGCCTTCCACATCGACCAGAATACCGATTCCGGTTCCCGGTTCCGGGGTTTTTCCCGATACCGATCCGGTTCCGGGTACCCCCGATGTCGATACCGGTCGATACGCTTATCGATCCCTGGAAGCAAACAGACGATACTTTGAGTCTTCTGATGATCCTGATTCATCAGATGACTCTGCTGAAGTATCCCTTACTCTACCTGAGGAGCCCTCTTCTCCAAAGAGGAGAATGTCTCCTCCAGAGGATTTATCCTTTCAAGACTTCATCATTGAAGTAGCTAAAGGTCTTTCTATTTCTGTATCCTCTGAAAAAGAACCTAGAGCAAAAAAGTTAGACATTTTAGGATACTCTAAGGTTCCCAAAGAGGCAGTCACCTTGCCCATCCATGAAATTCTTCAAGATCACATGATGGACTTATGGGAGACTCCTCTCACCCTATCTCCACATTCTCGTCGTCTGGACACAATGTATCGTGTCCCCCCTTCTCCTGGGTTTCAAAAAACTCAGCTCCCACACCACTCCATTGTGGTGCAGTCAGCTATGAAAAGGATCAAGAGTACTAAAAGACACTCTTCTACTCCTCCAGGAAGAGAATGTAGGACTCTGGATGCTTTTGGAAGGAAAATCTTCCAAGCAAGTATGCTTATTGCCAGAATCAACTCATACAGCCTCTATATGGGCATGTTTCTGAAGGAAATTGCATTAAAAATATGCCATTTTCTCCCCTTTATCCCAGAGGATAGAAAGGAGGAGTTCCTTCTTCTGCTTAAGCATGCTCAAGATATTTCAGAGTTCTCCAACAGAGCAGCCTTTGACTCCTTTGAAGGTGCTAGCAGAGCCTCAGGTATTGCCATAGCGGCTCGCAGAATTGCTTGGCTCCAGGCCTCTAACCTTGAACCCTGGGTCCAGGATGGGTTAGGAAATTTGCCCTGTACAGGTGAGAATCTGTTTGGTAAGGAGTGGCAAATCAAAGCCACTCAGATGGATGCAGAAAATGCTGCGTTGGATAGACTTTCTAAGTCTACCTCTACCCCTGTCAAGAAGAAATCTTTCAAAAAGCCTTTCTACAAGAAGGCCAGATTTGCCACAAATACTGGCCAACAATCTTCTGCAGCTCGCTTTGCTCCTAAGCGTCAACAGCCTAAACAGGCCAGGGCAAAACCTGCAGGAGCTGCTACAACCCGACAGTCCCAACCCCCTCAGGGTTTTTGACTTAAAACTAGAGAACTTAACCTTTCTGGCTCTAAAACAACCAGAACCTCTCACCATTCCAGGAAGGTTAACTCATTTTGCTCCCAGATGGGAGCAAATCACATCAGAGCAATGGACCCTCTCTATCATCAGAGAGGGCTACAAACTACATTTCTCCAACCTTCCTCCCCATACCATGGTGAGAATTTTCAATTCTCCCCCATCTCTCCTAGACCTGTTGGGTCAGGAGGTGACCATTCTTCTCGCCCAAAAAGCAATAGAAGAGGTTCCTCTTCCTCAACAAGGGTCAGGTTTTTACTCCCCTTATTTTCTCATTCCCAAGAAAACAGGGGGTACAGACCCATTTTGGATCTCAGAGAATTGAACAAATTTCTATACAGGGAGAAATTCAAGATGCTTTCTCTAGGCACTCTCCTTCCATACCTACAGAGTCAGGACTGGCTTTGTTCTCTAGATCTCAAGGATGCGTACACACATATACTCATCCATCCATCCCACAGAAGATTCCTACGGTTTCTGTTCCAGGGAAAACACTTCCAATACAGAGTACTTCCCTTCGGTCTAGCCTCTGCTCCAAGGGTATTTACCAAATGCATGGCAATAGTAGCTGCATTCCCACGCACCCTGGGAATTTTTGTCTTCCCATACCTGGACGACTGGCTCATCCGAGCTCCGTCTCAGTCCGAGGCTCAGACTTCCCTGGATCGCACCAGGCGAATTCTACAGTATCTGGGACTTGTAATCAATCTGCCAAAGTCCCAACTCACCCCTACTCAATCCCTAGAATTCATAGGGGCCTGGTTGGATACCACCACCGCAAGGGCCTATCTACCTCAGGCCCGTTGCCATCGTCTAGTGCACTTAGCCTCTCAGACTCAGTCCAGAAGCCACTTGACTGCCAGAGAGATGCTATAACTATTAGGCCACATGGCCTCCACAGTGCATGTGGTGCCTTATGCTCGCCTACATATGAGAGCAGCTCAATGGACTTTATCCACCCAGTGGACTCAAGCATCAGGAGCTCTCTCAGACCAAATAGCAAACTCCAATCGTCTTTTTTGGTCTCTCCAATGGTGGATATCCACTCAAAATCTGTTGTTGGGGGCCCCCTTTCAACCATTGTTGCCCCAAGCAACTCTCAAAACAGATGCCTCCCAAACAGGTTGGGGGGCTCATCTCCAAGATCTCTCCACTCAGGGCACTTGGTCTCCACAGGAGACCACCCTTCATATCAACCACTTGGAACTTCGAGCAATCTTTCTAGCTCTCAAAGTTTTTCATACCCTCCTCAGCAACATGACAGTCCTTATTCACACGGACAATCAAGTAGCTATGTTTTACATAAACAAACAAGGAGGGACTGGCTCTCTGTCGCTTTGCAACGAAGCTCTAAGATTATGGGCCTTCGCCAGAGAGCATCAAATCCATCTCCTGGCAGTATATCTTCCAGGAATCCAAAACTCTTGGGCAGACAGACTCAGTCGGGTTCTGCTTCCACACGAATGGTCCCTGCACATGGATCAGGTACTCAGAATCTTACACTGTTGTTTGTAACACATTACACACTATACTGTTGTTAGTAACACATTACACACTATACTGTTGTCAGTAACCACTCAGTTCTCCTGGAACTGCTATCAGCAGATCCGCTACCAATCTGATAACTTCAACCAATAGCTGTTGCATCTGTATCTCAAAAATCTAATATTACATTATTACTAGTACGTACTATACATTTCAGTACTAACGTACCTCTATTACCCACAGCAAATCTTCTCTGACCCTTATACCTACCTATATAATTAACAATGGATCTAAAAAGATTTCTTACACTCACCTTAAATATTCTAATGCTCACACTAGGGGTACTACTCTCCCACACCCCTCCCATTCACTCTTTAACTCCAACCTCAAACATTTTCAAGCCTGCACACATTCATATCATCCCATACAAACCCAGGCACAACACACAAAGATATATTATCAGTAATCCATCCATAAACAAACCACGCACAAACCAACATATTCATGTTCAAAGACTAATCCAATTGAACCCTTCACCAATTAATAACCACATACAAATCACTACACAATCAACACAACTAAATTGCATACTTATCAACGCCAGATCAATTAGGAACAAAATCCCCATCATAACCGATCTTATTATAGATGAAAATCCTCACCTACTCTGCATAACTGAAACTTGGCTAAACGAATCTGACTCAGTTCTCCTTAACCAACTAGGAGTACATGGTTATACCATACTCAACAATAATAGAGACAGAAAAAGAGGTGGCGGAGTTCTTATAATAGCAAAATCTCATCTCAATCTTTCACCTACCCTACTAGATAAACATGATGGTATTGATATACTCAGAATTGAAAATAACAATATAGCCATCTGCCTTATCTACAGACCCCCCACACCTGACATACATAATCTAGACATAATACTTGAGGCTGCATGTAACTCGTCACTGAGAAAACCCTCTGTTATTTTAGGAGATCTTAACCTTGCCTCATTACCAGATAGCCATGCACTATCTTTCATTGAAGCAATGGAGGAAATGGGTTTTAAACAAATAATGACCCACCCCACTCATTGCAAAGGTAATACCCTTGACCTAATATTCTTTCCATCTCACCTCACACTCTCATCTTTTTCTACTTCGCCCACCACAACTCAAGTACCATGGTCAGATCACTTCCTGATACATTTCTCTCTTCCATTCCAACCCACCAACTCTACTCACAATAACGCCAAATGCACAAAACAAAGTTTTCGCAAGTTCAACAAAGAAAGTTTCTTAGAATCTATTTCTCCAAAACTAGACAGTACATCAAATAATCTTAACGAATTTGTTTCTACCTGGAACTCTATTATTGAATCAGAAGCTAAATATTCAACCTCTAATAAAAGAAAATCTAGATCTAGCTCGTCCGAGAAATGGTACACCTCTGAACTTGCTACTCTAAAGAAAAACCTCCGAAAATTAGAGACTAAATGGAGAGAGAAAAAAACATCTGAACTCAGGGTTCAATATTTCTCAAGCCTTAAAACATACAAGGAAGCCATTAACAACACAAAAAGGCTATTCTACACCAAAACATTATCTAAGTCCATCAACAGACCTAGGGAACTTTTTGAGATTATTAAATCTCTAACTAAGGTTCCCGATAACACCCCTAATAAAACACCAATAGATCCACAACTCCTTGCAAACCATTTTGCCAATAAGCTCAAACTAAGCGCCCGTCCAAGCATTATCCTAACCTCTCCCACACCAAATTCCATCACTGAGTGGAGCTCATTCCATACAATCTCCAACAAACAACTGCTTGAGATTATATCAAACCTCAATACTACCACTTCACTACTGGACCCATGCCCGGTATCTTGGGTTAAAGCAACAAAATCCGAACTAGCTCCATACATCTTGAAACTGGTAAATCAATCCCTACTTCAAGGTTACATGCCAGATGATCTGAAATACTCGGCAATTCGCCCTTTACTAAAAAATAAAACCCTTAACAGTTCAGACCCATCCTCATACCGCCCCATTGCCAGCATACCTTTTTTAGCCAAAATCATTGAAAAGGTAGCCCAGATACAACTCCAAGATCATATTGATACCAACTTCCCTTTGGATGAGTACCAGTATGGTTTCCGCTCTTATCACGGAGTAGAAAACCTTACTCATATCCCTTCTTGATTCACTTATCCGAGGTATTGATAACACAAAGCAGACCTTCTTACTCATATTCCTCGACATTTCCTCAGCTTTTTGATAGTGTTGACCATAATACCCTCTTATCTAGGCTATCACAACTAGGTTTGAAAGATACCACTTTGAACTGGTTTAAGTCCTACATTTCTAATCGCTTCCAATATGTCCATTTAGACCATTCCCCCTCACTACCATTCCCACAAGAACGTGGTATCCCACAAGGATCCTCACTCTCTGCATTACTTTTTAACCTCTATATACAACCTATTTGTGCAATCTTCCAACGTCACAACCTAAGATATTTTATCTATGCTGACGACATCATGCTGTTTGCTCCTTTAGACATAACTAACCTTAATTTCCTCAATATCGCCTCCTGCCTCTCTGAAGCTGAAAAATGGCTCCACTCTATCCATATGGATATTAATTACAAAAAGACTGAAGCACTCTTCGTAACAAGAAATACCACCTTCACCCCCCCAACTTCCATCAACATTCTGAACATTACTCTACCAGTCAAATCTGAAATTAAATACCTTGGAGTGACACTAGACAAAACCCTAAGCATGACTAACCACATAAAGCAGACTGCCAAAACTATATTTTTCAAACTGAGAACCATACAGCAACTCCGACCCCTCATTGACATCAACGATTTCAGAACAGTTGTCCAGGCTCTCATTATTCCACACTTAGACTTCTGCAATGGCATCCTCCAAGGAACATCCAAAAAGAATTTACACATCCTTCAAAGAGCTCAGAATGTCACTGCTCGAATCATTGTTAAAGCTAAAATATTCGATCATATTTCTCCTATCCTACACGCTCTTCACTGGCTATCCATTTATAGTAGGATTCAATATAAAACACTTGTCACAACTTTTAAACTCATTAATGACCTAGCCCCATCACAGTTGGCAACTCTACTCCAAACCCCACAAGAAAACAGAACTAGAAGAAAAACTAACCTCAACATGCTACTAATTCCCATTGCCGTGACAAAATCAAAACAAATAACCTCCAACACTGCCTTTTCATTTTATGCTCCCAGCCAATGGAATAAACTGCCCCTAAACCTAAGAGAGATTAAGGATCTCACTTCTTTCAGGAAGGAACTAAAAACCTACCTTTTTACTCAACACTATAGCAACCTACAACCTGAAATCAAATTTACTATACAAGAACATACAACTAACCAAACACAAGTTTACCCCACCTAAATCCAGACTTCATTTGAATATCCCCGCAATTCAGCATCCTCCCAATATTGTACTTATGACTGCAAATAACTCTTGCTAACCATGTAAATAACTTGCCATTTTTGGTTCCTTGTAACATAGTTATGTTCCTTTCATTAATAGCTTACACACTGTTTCTATGTATCATAGTTCTTATGTAATACCTAATGTTTAATGTAATGCAATATTGCACTGTTCTGCTGTATTGTTGTTTTAAGTTCCTTGTAAACCGCCCTTGATCTCTGGAAGGGGCGGTATAGAAAAGCACAAATAAAAATAAAATAAAGAAATGGGGTACCCCGGACATAGACCTCTTTGCAAGTCCGTGGAATGCCAAACTTCCCCGGTTCTGTTCCAGAATCCCGTGTCAGGGAGTTCAGACCAAGGATGCCTTCCTCCTGCATTGGGGTCAGGGTTTCATGTATGCCTTTCCACCCATTCCTTTGATTCCCAAGACTCTGTTCAAACTTCAAAGGGATCAAGGGTCCATGATCCTCATAGCTCCACGCTGGCCACGCCAAGTGTGGTACCCTCTACTTCTGCATCTCTCCCAAGCCCCCTTCCTGGACTTGGGAGCGGCTCCAGACCTTCTGTCTCAAGAGGAGGGGACTTTGTGGCACCCAAACCCCAAGTCCCTTCACCTCAGAGCTTGGTTACTGAAGGCCTAGACCTTCAACACTTCAATCTTTCGCAGCAAGTGAAGGATATCCTACATGCCTCTAGGAAAGCTTCCACTAGGCGTTCTTACGCTTTTAAATGGAAAAGATTTTCCATTTGGTGTGCTCAAAAGGGTCTTAACCCTCTGGCACTCCCATTGAATTCTCTTTTGGAATATATCCTGCATCTCTCCAATGCAGGTTTCAAAACGAATTCAGTAAGAGTCCATTTGAGTGCTATTGCGGCATCACTTAAGCCCATCAATGGACAACCTGTTTCCTCTCATCCTCTTTTTGCAAGATTCTTGAGAGGCTTAACTTTAACTAAACCTCCCATTCGACCTCCTCCAGTGGCATGGGACTTAAACTTGGTTCTTGGTCAGCTTATGAAGCCACCTTTTGAACCCTTAGCCACTACCTCCTTGAAATTTCTTTCCTGGAAGGTTATTTTCCTCATTGCAGTCACTTCAGCTCGCCGCATCAGTGAACTGCAGGCCTTAGTGGCTAATCTGCCTTATACAAGGTTCCATCATGATAAAGTAGTCCTTAGGACAAATCCTCACTTAATGCCTAAAGTGGTCTCGCCTTTTCATCTTAATCAAGAGGTTTATTTACCTGTCTTTTTTCCAGCTCCTCATGCATCCAATGCAGAGAGGAACCTTCATACTCTGGACTGTAAAAGAGCTCTTGCTTTTTACCTCCACAGGACACAGCAACATCGAAAGTCTTCTCAGCTTTTTGTTGCTTTTGATCCTTCTCATTTAGGACTTCCAGTCTCCAAAAGAACACTCTCCAATTGGATTGCTCAGTGTATCTCTTTTGCTTACCAGAGTAAGAACCTTTCTCTGGAAGGCCATGTCACCGCTCACAACGTGAGGGCCATGGCCACCTCTATGGCTCATCTAAACTCTGTGTCCATTGACCAGATCTGTCGAGCAGCCACCTGGGCCTCGGTTCATACCTTTACAGCCCTTTACTGTTTGGACAAGGACTCCCGCCGGGATGCCTTGTTTGGTCAGGCTGTCCTCAGACACCTGTTCCATTCTTGAACAACTCCAGCCCACCTTCCCTGAATGGATGCCTGAGATCCATAGGAAGATGAAGAACCTTTCAGGGTCTCATACCCTTTAGGGGATCTCACGGGCATCTTAGCTAGGGAGTCCCCATATGTGAGGACTTATTCCTGCTTGTTCCTGGAGATAGCACAATTACTTACCTGTAACAGGTGATCTCTGGGAACAGCAGGAATTAGTCCTCACAACCCACCCACCTCCCCTAGGAGTTGTATCTCTCTCTCTCTTCCTTCCTCTCTCTATTGTCTCAGCTATAAACCCGAACTGAGGAGAATTGGTCAGGAAGGCGGGAAGGCAGCGCGCATGCGCAGTGGGAGGTCCCAAAAGCTTTCCTTCTGGGAAGCTGGGGAACTTTCCCGCTCGGGCTCCGTCGGTACCGACATACCCATATGTGAGGACTAATTCCTGCTGTTCCCAGAGATCCCCTGTTACAGGTAAGTAACTGTGCTTTTCCTGCTAGGGAAAGAGGTCTCGCCACTATCAAATGATAGTTCCTGTGCCAGCATGTATTTTTTTTTCCTTTCTATGGACTTACTATTTGGTAAGTCTTCTTCAGCTCCATTCTCTTCACCCTCTTACCAAGTTTTTCCTCTGTAAAAGCGGATTTACTTCGCTGGGAGATTTTTTCTTCAGCCTCTCTAGTTTTTGTCACTTTCCAGTGCGGAGTTTTCCTCTCTGAGTTACCTCCCCTGTTTCAATCTTACTTTGAGGCAGCTTATCAGACATGTCCAGAGTTTTCTACTCCTGTTCTTTTGGTTTTTGAACAGTAAGATTCTTTCTGCTGTCTTGCTAGCAGCTGCCTATTCAGGAGCCTTAATGTTTGGTCCACTGGTTCTTGTCCACAAACAACCAGATTTGTCCTCCACTAACATTCTGTCTAGTCTTAGTAGTGCCTCCAAGTCAGTGCTTTCATCTATCTTGGAGATTATCTCACTACAAGCTTTCTGGATTGGTCTTCTATTTCTGCCATCTCCATTCCCCTGGGTTTGGCAGCATAGTTGGCAGAGATACTGGCTCTCTAGCAGCCAGTTCTATCTCCTCATTCTCCTGCATCATGCTCTCTGCAATTCTACAGAGAAGCTTTCCACTATGGGCCCTTGCTAGAGAGCATGGGTTTTTTTT
This sequence comes from Ichthyophis bannanicus, assembly GCA_033557465.1. Lineage (NCBI taxonomy): Eukaryota > Metazoa > Chordata > Amphibia > Gymnophiona > Ichthyophiidae > Ichthyophis > Ichthyophis bannanicus. The sequence continues at coordinate 551,244,719 of CM066037.1, forward strand.
TCTCCAACAGCTATCCTAGATGTTTGGAAAAGGCTTTTCAGTCATGTCTCCCATGACTAGAAGGTTCTCCCTTCTTTTACTATCTCCTTTTGACTATCTCCTATCTCTTACGTAAAGGCTTAAGGAGTTGCCAATTCCCTGCTTTAGTCCATAGCATTCCCAATCGGGGATATGCTCTTTCTCCTTGCAGCTTTTCCTCATGGTAAGAACGCATGATACTTTTTGCCCTTAAGCAGGTCAACATGGTATCTCATCTCTGTGTGTCTTCTGTCTACTTACCATGCTAGAGTCCTGGAAGACTCGGGACTTGCTGGCTGCAGATTGATATTATCCTCTGTTTTTCATGTAACCATCCTGGTTATTTCACTAGCTAGCATCCTTTCAGATCATAACCAGGGGGAATAGATTCTCTATATATCTTCTCAAGTAGGTTCCACCTCCTTGTTATTAGATGAATCTTTCCTCTCCACATATCCTATGTGAATACCATGCTGTAGGCATATCTCTGTTTAATTGCAGACACCCATATTTAAGCCTACATATTCATATTTATCTTTTTTGTGTATTTTATGCCCCTCCATATCTCACTATAGATATATTCTTATATGTCTATCTATATATCTATATGTTTATTTATTTATATATATATATATATATGTATATGTATCTGTCGAGATATTTCATTAATGATAGATATGTCTCTACATACTTATCTATCTGACTGTCTATGCTCATATAGCTATATGTGTCTGACAGAGGGGCTTTACCCATATCTATGCTATCCAGCAGGTTTGGGGTTCTACGCACACAACCACTCCTGTGGTAGTCAACAATTTTTATACCATAGCCTTAAGGGTTTAGGTACCTCTGAAGCTCTCCGTGCCCAATATCTCTCCTAGCTTACCCCAGTTAGGAGAGACGTGGATCTTTAGTTAATCACAGGCTTTAACGCCTCAGGCATTTGTCCTCTCTTTTTGGGATACAAGGGGTTCCCATACCCTTTCTCCCCACAAGGACTGTGCCTGTTTGTCCAAATCGGTTAGCCTTTCTCTTTTTGCTCCTAAGAGTGAGCCACTCTGCCGCCAAAAGAGTTAGGTTTTTGTCATACAGCCTTCCGCTGAAGACCCACCGTTTTTGTACTTCCCCAGTTTTTCCTGCTGGGGTTACCTGTTACCTTTCAGAATTCTGACCCCCACTGTTTTCCTACAGGTTTATTACCTCCACTTTACAGTGAGGTCCTCTTCACGGTTCCTCTACTGGGTTTCCCAGTAGATCCATGAACCTCCATACTTCTGTGAAATCCTGTCAGGGGAGGTCCATATTGCAATATTCTTTGCAATATCATTGATGACAATCATCATCCACACATGGACTCCTTCTCTGCAGTCCTATGCTAGGTTAGCTGTTCCACAGCATCTTTCTTTCTTCAACTCCTACCCTCCATCCTCAGGATGCCTGGTGTTCTGGGAGATAGCATGTTCCAACCTATGACATGCTGGGACTCCAGGCATCTCAGCTTGGGAGTCCCCATATGTGAAGACTCATTCCTGCTTGTTCCTGGAGATAGCACAGTTACTTACCTGTAACAGGTGATCTCTGGGAACAGCAGGAATAAGTCTTCACAACCCACCCTCCTCCCCAGGAGTTGTCTATCTATCTTTCCTTTCCTCTCTCTCTCTCTTTGTCTCAGCTTTAAAACGTAACTGAGGAGAGGCAGTTGGGAAAGGCGGGAAGGCACGCAGGCGTGCTGGGATGCTTCCAAAAGCTCTTGATTGGATGCTGGGAAGCGTTCCCGCGCAGACTCCGTCGGTACCGACGTACCCATGTGTGAAGACTTATTCCTGTTGTTCCCAGAGATCACCTGTTACAGGTAAGTAACTGTGCTTTCCCATATCTGGACGACTGGCTCATTTGAGCTCCATCCCAGTCAGAGGCCCAGACTTGTCTAACCTGCACAATGCGTATCCTTCAGTATTTGGGACTGGTAATAAACATCCCAAAATCAAATTTCACCCCTACTCAGTCTCTGGAGTTTATAGGGGCCTTGCTGGATACCACAACTGCAAGAGCCTATCTTCCTCAGGCCCGTTGCCTACGCTTGGTGCAGTTGGCCTCCCAGATACAGTTAAAGTCCCATTTAACTGCTCAAGAGATGTTACAACTATTAAGCCACATGGCATCCACCGTGCATGTGGTTCCATATGCTCGCCTTCACATGAGGGCAGCTCAATGGACTTTGTCCACCCAATGGACTCAGGCAGGTTGCCTGTCAGACAAAATAGCAAACTCCAGTCGCTTTTTTTGGTCTCTCCAGTGGTGGAAGTCCTCTCCAAATCTGTTGCTGGGGTCCCCTTTTCAGCAGTCGCTACCCCAAGCAACTCTTACAACAGATGCTTCTCCAATGGGTTGGGGAGCTCATCTGCAGGATCTCTCCACCCAGGGCATCTGGTCTCCACAGGAGACTTCTCTGCATATCAATCTCTTGGAACTCAGAGCAATATTCTTAGCTCTGAGTGTTCCATTCCCTGCTCAGCTACAGGACAGTTCTCATCCATACGGACAACCAAGTAGCCATGTTCTATGTAAACAAGCAGGGCGGGACTGGCTCTCTGTCGCTTTGCAACGAAGCTTTGCGACTGTGGGCCTTCGCCAGAGAGCATCACATCCATCTTCTGGCAGTATATCTTCCAGGCATTCAAAACTCTTGGGCGGACAGACTCAGTCGAGTTCTGCTTCCACACGAGTGGTCCCTCCACATGGACCAGGTAGCCAGGATTTTTCGAATTTGGGGAACCCCGGACATAGACCTCTTTGCAAGTCTGTGGAATGCCAAACTTCCCCGGTTCTGTTCCAGAATTCCGTGTCAGGGAGTTCAGGCCAAGGATGCCTTCCTCCTTCACTGGGGTCAATACTTCCTTTATGCCTTTCCACCCATTCCCCTAATTCCCAAAACTCTTTTCAAGCTTCAGAGAGATCGAGGGACCATGATCCTCATAGCACCACATTGGCCACGCCAAGTGTGGTACCCTGCATCTCTCTCAAGCTCCTTCCCTGGACTTGGGCTCTGCACCCGACCTTCTATCCCAGGAAGAAGGAACGTTGTGGCACCCAAACCCCCAGTCTCTCCATCTCAGAGCTTGGTTGCTGAGGGCCTAGACCTTCAAGATTTTCATCTCTCTCAGCAAGTCAGAGATGTTATTCATGCCTCTAGAAAGCCGTCTACTAGACGTTCCTATGCTTTCAAATGGAAAAGATTTACCATTTGGTGCTCAGGGAGGGGTCTTAACCCTCTTGCAATACCTTTGAATTCTTTACTAGAGTATCTCCTGCATCTATCCCATGCAGGTCTGAAAACGAATTCAGTAAGAGTCCATTTGAGTGCTATTGCAGTGTCCCTCAAGCCTCTCAATGGACAGCCTATTTCCTCTCACCCTCTTATAGCAAGATTCATGAGAGGCCTTCTTCTAACTAAACCTCCCATTAGACCACCTCCAGTGGCATAGGACTTAAACCTGGTTCTTGGCCAGCTTATGTGAAGCCACCCTTTGAACCTTTAGCCACCACCTCCTTGAAATTTCTTTCTTGGAAAGTTATTTTTCTCATTGCAGTCACCTCAGCACGCCGCATCAGTGAATTGCAAGCTTTGGTGGCTAATCCACCTTATACAAGGTTCCATCATGACAAGGTAGTCCTCAGGAGCATTCCACACTTTATGCCCAAAGTGGTCTCGCCTTTTCATCTGAACCAAGAGGTATATTTATCTGTCTTTTTTCCAGGACCTCATGCATCAAGTGCAGAGAGGAATCTTCATACCTTAGATTGTAAGAGAGCTCTCGCTTTTTACTTACAAAGAACACAGCAACATAGAAAGTCTTCTCAACTCTTTGTTGCTTTTGATCCTTCTCATTTAGGACTTCCAGTCTCTAAGAGAACACTGTCCAACTGGATTGCTCAGTGTATTTCTTTCGCCTACCAGAGTAGGAACATTTCTCTGGAGGGCCATGTCACAGCTCACAATGTGAGAGCCATGGCAGCCTCAATGACTCATCTAAACTCTGTGTCCATCAATCAAATCTGTCGAGCGGCCACCTGGGCCTCGGTTCATACCTTCACAGCCCATTACTGTTTGGACAAGGACTCCCGCCGGGATGCCTCGTTTGGTCAGGCTGTTCTCAAACACCAGTTCCATTCCTAATCAACTCCTAGCCACCTACCCTGGTCGGATGCCAGAGATCCGTGGGTGAAGGTAGAGTCCTTTTCAAGGACACACAACCTGGGGTTTCTCCCTGGCATCTACAGCTAGGGAGTCCCCATATGTGAAGACTCATTCCTGCTTGTTCCTGGAGATAGCACAGTTACTTACCTGTAACAGGTGATCTCTGGGAACAGCAGGAATAAGTCTTCACAACCCACCCACCTCCCCTAGGAGTTGTATCTCTCTATCTATCTTTCCTTTCCTCTCTCTCTCTCTTTGTCTCAGCTTTAAAACTCGAACTGGAGAGAGGCGGTTGGGAAAGGCGGGAAGGCAGCACGCAGGCGCTGTGGGATGCTCCCAAAAGCTTTCTTACTGGACGCTGGGGAGCGTTCCCGCGCAGGCTCCGTCGGTACCAACGATACCCATATGTGAAGACTTATTCCTGCTGTTCCCAGAGATCACCTGTTACAGGTGAGTAACTATGCTAAACCGAAGGATGAAAGATTGATAATTGCAGCCCAGGAAGGCGGATTACAGACGAGATGGTTTACGGTGAATATTGAAAAAACTGGCAGAACAGATATATGTCTATTCTGTAAGAAGGAGGTGGAAACAGTGACTCACCTTATAGCAGACACTGAAGTTCTGATGGCGGAAAATTTCTATACTGAAAGGCACAGCAAAGTAGTACGCCTCCTCCACTGGAAACTCTGGAAACACAACATCATCACTGTCCCTTAAAAGCACTGGAATCATGACCTTAAGAAAATAATAGAGAATGAAGAGGTTATGATCACCTGGGACATGCCCATTCCAACAGATGAGAAACTGGATGCCAGGAATCCTGACATAGTGGTAAAGGAGAAGAATACCAGAATAGCATTGATTCTCCAGGACCAAGCAGGAAGTCAGTCCTCACTTATGGGTGACGTCGGCGCCGACGGAGCCCTCGCGGAGCAATTTTCCCCATCTTTCAAAGAAAGCCTTTGGGAATTGCAGCGCGCATGCGCGGTCCCCTTCCTGCCCAAGGGTGCCATCTTAGCCAGTCGTCTTTTTTCCGCGGAGCCCTACAGACGTACCCGTCGTGTCCCCGCGAAAAAGTTGATTTTTCTTCATAATTTACTCTTTTTTCCTTCGGTTCGACGCCGGTCTTTTTCCCGCCCGGACTCGCGACGCCGGTCACGAGTCCTCTTCTTCTTTTTCGGTTTTTCTGACTTAGTCAGTTTTCGTTTTCGGTTTTTCCCTGGCAGCCCGGTCCTTTGACCTCGCCGGGGCCCTTTTTCCCCCGATGGCTGCCAGTGGTTTCAAGCGGTGTGGTCAGTGTGACCGAAATATGTCACTGACTGACACACACGACCATTGCTTCCGCTGCCTGGGCCCGGATCATGAAGAAATGATCTGTGGGCCTTGTGGCAAACTGTCCTCCAAAGCGTTGAGGAGTCGGCGGCATCAGCGGGATAGAATCTTCGCTGACCCCAGCCGTACCCGGACCTCGTCGGAGGCCTCCGCGTCCAGGGGTTCCAGCTCGGACCGTCGCCGGAGTTCCTCCGACAGGGGTTCTCCCTCCGGGGACCATCGACGGAAGGTGAAACCCGCGAGGGCGGCGTCGGTGGACGCTCCTGGCTCCGCGAGGGCCAGGTCGCATAGCCCCGATAGCCGCCCCGGGTCCTTGGAGAAGGAGCACCTCACGAAGCGACCTCGCCTGGAGTCGGAGCTGCCTGCTCGGGTAAGTCCTGTGGTCCTTCTGGACTCGCCTCCGCGACAGCCGACGTCGGGCCCGACGCCGTCGGGGCCCGAGTCGGGGGCTGCTGGGTCACCTGAGCTCGGACTCAGGTTGACGGCCTTGGAGAGCAGACTGTCTGCCTTCATGGACCAGCAGCGGGCACTGCTCGCTGGCTTCGCTGGCGCCGCTGCCCCGACCGCCGGGACGTCGACGTCTAAGTCGACCCCGGAGACCGAGCCGATCCTCGAGTCGATGCGAACTCGAGTCGATCCTCGGTCGAGGTCACCCTCGGCCTCCCGTTCGGGACCGAGGTCGCCGACGCAGACTCCCTCGGCGTCGGGGCGGCAGGCGCCGCGCCCTGCCCGGGCCGACCCCACCGAGTCCTCGTCGGAGTCGGTCTGGGAGTCTGAAGAGGAAGAGTCGCCTGATTCTTTTCGGACTCGGTGTGTCCCCTCGGACTCACCTGAGTCCGAACCTCGGAAGCAGTCCCCCCCGGAGGATGCCCGGTTCTCGGACTTCGTCAGGGATATGGCCAAGGCTTTGGCCTTCCCTGCGGACCCCGAGGAGGAGCCGAAGAGCTCGACGCCCTCCAGTATGACTCTCCCGCCAGGGAACACTTTACTGTACCGGTTCCTCCCATGCTGGAACGACTACTCTTCCGCATGTGGGAGAGTCCGGCCACCTCGCAGGTCCTGAGCAAGCGGGTCGATTCTATCTATCGAGTCCGCAAGAGCCCTGGCTTCCAAAAAGCACAGCTACCACACCATTCCATGGTAGTGGAATCGGCCATGCATCGTCTTAAGAGCCAGAAGATGCACTCCTCGGTGCCTCCTGGCAGGGAGGCCCGTAACCTGGATGGCCTTGGTAAGAAGTGTTTCCAGGGCTCTATGCTTGCGTGTCGTGTCCAGACCTACCAGCTATACATGGGCATGTATCTCCGAGACCTGGCTAAAGAGCTAGCCGGATTCTCCGCTGGTTTGTCCGAGGAACCCTTGCGGAGGTTCCTGGCCTTGTCCACTGGCATTCGGGAATGCTCAAAATTCATGTCCCGAGCAGCCTATGATGGCTTTGAAGCCTCGGCTCGAGTGGCCGCAGCCGGCATCGGTGCCCGCCGACAGGCTTGGCTTCAGTCGTCTGACCTTGAGCCCTGGGTGCAGGACAAGTTGGTCGATGTCCCCTGCCGAGGCAAAAACCTCTTTGGCAAGCCCATGGCTGAAAAGGCTGCACAAATTGAGACGGAGACTCTCACCAGGACTAGGCTTTCTAGGAAGACCTCCGCCCCTTCCCAGAAAAAGAAGGGCTCGGGAAAGAAGTCCTTTTACTCGAGGAAGGCGGCTGCCTACAAACAATACCCCCAATATCAGGCCCCTGCAGCTCCCCAACAGGGCCAGCAGGCCAAGGGACGGGGTAACGGGTTCCGTATGCAGCAAGCCCCCAAGCCTGCACCACCAGCCCCTGCTCCGCAGGGTGGGGGTTTTTGACTCCTTAAGCATAGCCTCCCCCCCCCCCCGCTGGTTCCTCCCAGCAGCGGAGGCCGGCTGGTTCACTTCGCCCACAGGTGGTCCAGCATCACCTCGGATGCCTGGGTGCTTCAAGTCGTGCGAGAAGGCTATCTTCTCCACTTCCACCAGGTCCCTCCCTCCTATTTTCCGGGAGATCCTCCACGACCCCCTCTGCACAGGGAATTACTCCTTCAGGAGTTAGCAGGTCTTCTACAGGAACAGGCGGTGGAACCGGTGCCCCACCACCTGAGAGGTCAAGGCTTTTATTCCAGGTATTTTCTGGTACCAAAAAGGACAGGAGGCCTCAGACCCATCCTGGACTTGCGCAACCTCAACAAATTCCTCGTGCGGGAAAAGTTCAAGATGCTTACCCTTGGAATCCTTCTGCCCTACCTCCAGCAGGGAGATTGGCTATGCTCCTTGGATCTAAAGGATGCCTACACGCACATCCTTATCCACCCAAACCACCGCCAGTACCTAAGGTTTGTGGTGGCCGGAAATCATTACCAGTACAGAGTACTGCCCTTTGGCCTGTCCTCCGCACCGCGAGTCTTCACAAAATTTCTCGCGGTGGTGGCGGCCCATCTCCGGCTTCACGGCCTCTATGTCTTTCCGTACCTCGACGACTGGCTCATCAGAGCAGCGTCCGCTCCGGAGGTCACCCAACGCCACATGCCGCACGGTGACTCTTCTGCAGTACTTGGGCTTTGTTATAAACTTCGCAAAGTCCACTTTGCTCCCCTCACAGGATCTCGAGTTCATCGGCGCAAGGCTGCACACTCCTCAGGCACGAGCGTTCCTACCGCTCGACAGAGCTCAACGGCTCATGGACCTAGCCGACCGTTTTCGCAGCCAGCCCCTGGTCTCCGCCAGGCGCTTCCTGAGACTACTCGGCCATATGGCTTCCACCGTCCATGTGACCCCCAATGCCCGCCTGAATATGCAGCCTGCTCAATGGTGTCTCCGCCAGCAGTGGCAACAAGCCACAGGCGGCCTAGCAGACCTAGTGCGCGTCTCCGAGCCGCTGATCTCGTCTCTCCGGTGGTGGCTTCATCGGCCGAACCTGATACTCGGCATGCCTTTCCAGTCACCTCAGCCGGCCCGGGTGCTGACAACAGATGCATCCCTCCTGGGCTGGGGAGCACATTGCCAAGGGGCACGTACTCAGGGCCTCTGGACCACGTGGGAGTCTGCTCAGCAGATCAACTTCCTGGAGCTCAGAGCGATCCGCCTGGCTCTCAAGGCCTTCTCCCACCTGACCTCTCACCAGTCCGTCCTTGTCCAGATGGACAATCAAGTTGCCATGTTCTACGTGAACAAGCAGGGGGGCACGGGCTCCTTCCTTCTCTGCCGGGAAGCACAGAAGCTCTGCTCTTGGGCCGTCAGTCACGGCGTTCTCCTCAAGGCAGTTTATCTCCCTGGCCAAGAGAATTGCCTGGCGGACAAACTCAGCAGGATCCTCCAGCCGCACGAGTGGCGCCTGGATCCCTTGGTAGCTCAGAAGCTCTTTCTAAAGTGGGGCCTCCCCACGGTGGATCTCTTTGCCAGTCCTCACAACCGGCAACTTCCTCGCTTCTGCTCTCGTCAGCCACACCCCCTTCGGGTTGCGGTGGACGCTTTTCTACTCTCATGGTCGGGGAGCCTTTTGTACGCTTTCCCTCCCATCCCGCTAGTCTCTCGGACTCTTTTCAAGGTTCTCCGAGACAAAGCCTTCATGATCCTGGTGGCCCCTCGCTGGCCCAGACAGCCGTGGTTTCCGCTCCTGCTGCAATTAGCGGTGGAGGATCCATTCCCTCTGGGGTTACAACCGGATCTCCTCACTCAGGATCAGGGGTCTCTGCTACACCCCAACCTCAGGTCTCTCAACCTAATGGCCTGGCTGCTGAGAGGGTAGTCCTTGCTCCCCTTCTCCTGCCGGCAGAGGTGGAGGAGGTCGTCTTAGCTTCGCGACGACCTTCTACCCGCAAATGCTGCGCCCTTAAATGGCGTCGTTTTTCCGTTTGGTGTACCCAACAGTCTCAGGATCCCTTCTCCTGCCCGGTGTCGGTGATCTTGCAGTACTTGCTATACCTCTCTAATCTGGGACTTAAGTCCAACTCCGTCAAAGTTCACCTCAGTGCTCTTTCAGCACACCATGTGCCGGTGGACGGCAGACCTCTCTCCAACGACCCTCTCATAGCAAGGTTTCTCCAAGGTCTCCTTCTACTTAAACCACCTTTGCGCCCGCCAGCGCCTGACTGGGACCTGAATGTGGTTTTACAGCGGATCACCTGTCCGCCTTTTGAACCTATGGCTACCTGTTCTCTCCGTTTTCTTTCTTGGAAAACTCTGTTCTTGATAGCCCTCACTTCCGCTAGACGCGTAAGTGAATTGCAGGCCCTCGTGTCTGATCCCCCTTACACTCTGTTCTACAAAAATAGGGTAGTCCTACGGACTCACCCAAAATTTCTTCCAAAAGTGGTCTCCCCTTTTCACATCAATCAGGAGGTGGTACTTCCAACCTTCTTTCCCAGACCACACTCCAGCTGAGCTGAAACGGTCCTCCATACCCTGGACTGTAGAAGGGCATTGAACTTCTACCTTGACCGTACGCGGGAGCACCGTAAAGCTGCTCAGCCTTTTGTGTCTTTTGACCCCAACAAATTGGGGCTCCCGGTCTCCAAGTGTACTCTGTCCATCTGGGTTGCGGACTTTATCTCTTGGGCTTATGGGGCAGCCGGACTCTCCTTGGAAGGTCGAGTCACGGCTCATTGCGTTCGGGCAAAGGCTACGTCAGTGGCTTACCTCCGCTCTGTTCCGCTGGCAGACATCTGCCGGGCCGCTACTTGGTCTTCGAGCCAGACTTTTGCGGTCCATTACTGTCTCGAGAGGGAGTCCCGCAGGGACAGTGCTTTCGGACAGGCAGTCCTCCGTAATCTCTTTGAGGTCTGAGCAACTCCTACCCTCCATCCCGGATGTGGGCTACCGGTGGGTAATAATTCAGCGAAGATTCTTTCCTGCTGTGCTGCTGAGCTAGAGGGAGCTCATTTTTTGTGCTTAGGGTCTCCGGTAGCCTTGAGCTTGGGAGTCCCATAAGTGAGGACTGACTTCCTGCTTGGTCCTGGAGAAAGCGTAGTTACTCACCTGTAACAGGTGTTCTCCAGGAGCAGCAGGAATCAGTCCTCACAACCCTCCCTCCTCCCCGTGGAGTTGCAATCACCTGCTTTAGTTCTTTTGCAAATTTTTATGCTGTCTTTTTTAGCTATGTCATCTGACTGGCTAAGATGGCACCCTTGGGCGGGAAGGGGACCGCGCATGCGCGCTGCAATTCCCAAAGGCTTTCTTTGAAAGCTGGGGAAAATTGCTCCGCGAGGGCTCCGTCGGCGCCGACGTCACCCATAAGTGAGGACTGATTCCTGCTGCTCCTGGAGAACACCTGTTACAGGTGAGTAACTACGCTTAATAGAAGTGTCTGTACAGTGATTATTCTGTGACTCGTGTGGAGAGGCAGAAGATCCTGAAGTACCAAGAAATGCAGTCAGAGACAAACAAAATGTGGCAAAAAGATACAGAAATCTTTTCCATTGTACTGGGAGCGACAGGTTTGGATAAAAAAAAAAAAAAATTATAAGCACATCTTGAGAAGCTTACCCATACCTGTTACATCTTACGAACTCCAGAAGGAAGCTCTCTTTGGCATGATGCGGGTATTACGCAAACATTAGCAAGAAATTTAAATGTTCCAAGTATAGTAGTACTATTTCTGCCACTGATACCCATGACTGGTTTCTCAAATGCCTCGGCCCAGATCACCAGCTATCTGAGTGTCCCCTGTGCAAAAAGATGACAAAGAGAAGCCTACAGAATCAGGCCGCAAACCTGGTCTCCCTGTTTGCCTCAGATGCAGTCTCGCTTGCTTCAACGTCATCGAGGACATCGTCTTCTTCACATGGATCTCAGGTATCGAGACACAAGTCGTCTTCCAAGACAGGCCATTCTCCTAAGGGTAGATCTCTATCTAAAAATAGAGATACCTCATGCGTTGCCCTAGAGGTGGATCGACAGGCCAAACTGCCCTGGTGGGAGGACCTCCCCTCCAAAGCCTTACAAGGGTTCCAGGATGCTGTCAAGGCCTCCACCTCCAGAGAGCTCCTGGTGCCATGCTCTGGAACGGTAGCCCAAGCTTCCGGTACCGATACCCAGGCATCGGCAAGCTTGATGGATCAGCGCATGCTAGCCATTGAGTGGAGTCTTGCGTCTCTAGTAGTGGCAACAGTACTGGTGAAGACATTACTGCTATAATTGTCAGTATTGATACCGCCAACGATGCCAATACAATCGGCATCGGGCTTTGTGCCCCTCAGCACACTCCTGCCCATGCTGGGCCTCGAGTCCATCCCTGGTTCCAAGGTACCGACATAGCAGGTCTCTCGCGCCGATACCAATCTCAATTGGTACTGGTCTTTACAAGAACAAGAGCATCACATAAAGGACTATAAAAGGGGACTGCTGCTTCTGGAGAGAGATCTGCAATAGTGAGTATATACTTCTGGGAATTTTTCTGAAGGGAATTCTTTGGATTAAAGCTGATTAATCTGTGAACCCAGTGTATTTGTTAAATCAGTCAGGGCCTAGTAGCAGCAGTTTAAGTTTAAATGTAAAACACAGAAGAGAGCTTTCTGGTTTAAATTTAGAACCCAGCAGAGAGCTTGTAGTTTAAATTAAATACTCAGGGCCTAGTAGCAGCAAAGTGCTTTTAGTTTAAATTTAAAACACAGAAGAGAGTTTTCTGGTTAAATTTAGAACCCAGCAGAGAGCTTCTAGTTTAAATTTCATACTAGGTCAGAGCCTAGCAGCAGCAAAGAGCTTTAATTTAAATCAAATCAGACTATAACTTAGTATAAAAGGCAAATCAGGGTCCGTATTCTTTGAGCAATAAATATTCTTCTAGAGACCTTTACAAAGAGGCCTTCTACCTAGGGGGCAAGAGACCTGTGAAACTTTTAAATAGATGTTAAAGCCAGGTGGCAGGTCAAAAGGCCATTTTGAAAGACTCCAAGCAAGGACTGTTAATCATCCAGGAAGTTGATCACAGCTTATCTTACAAGCACAGGACAGGGTACTGTGTAGCAGCCCTCTTTTAATAAGTCTTATTTCCCTCCCTCCCCAGGGATAATCATAGCTTTATAGGTACTTACACGTCTTAAAGGAAAGGAGCTGCTCTCAGGTGCAGCTCTTTATCCAAATCAGTCATACATTAAGGGCCTGAGATTAATTAAGCTTCAGGTGAACAAGGTATATTAAACATATTAGATACACTTTATTAGTATAGGCATCCACAGCAACCCTTAGTAAGTAAAGAACTTAAAGATCTAAACACAAGCTTAAAACTAAGATGCAGACAGCAGTCCAGCAGTGAGATGGGGGCTTTCCAGTCTCTTGCATTGAGTGTCACATGTATGATTTTCTCCCAGTTGGTGAGAGGTCTTACATGTGCACTAGGTGCAAGGAGCTCTTTACTCTCAGGGAACGAGTCCATTCTCTAGAGGCTAGAGTAGCAAACTTGGAAGACATAAGAAACACAGAGAGGTACATAGACGAGACCTACAGGAATATAGTCCTGAAGTCCCACCTCCATTCTGGCAGCATTTCTGTTGCCATGGAGGAGAGAGGTCACATGGAGTGGAGGAGTGGCCTAGTGGTTGGGGCAAGGTACTTCAGGCCGGAAGGTCGATGGTTCAAATCCCACTAGAGGACAGCAACCTTGGGCCGGAAGGACTGGGGTTTCTAGTCCCACAGGTGCTCCTTGTGGTCTTGGGCAAGCCACTTAACCCTCCATAGCCCATGTTCCCTGTAAAATAGTTATCTCCAAGTTATAATGCCCTGTTCAATGTAATTTCAGTTTGTTCAATGTAAAACCGCACTGATGCAGAATAGCGCGATATATAAGAGAATGTAAATAATGTAGGTTTTTTTTTTTTTAATGACAGGAGAGCATCACCCTAGTGCGGCAGGAAGTGATCCTGTAACTAGGACCTGTCCTCCAGGTGATGTAAAACCCTCTCGCACCGAGGAAGTTTCTCCAGGGCCATGTGCCCATGAGGGAAGGGTTAGGACAGCCGTTATAGTTGGTGATTCAATCATTAGGCATATAGATAGCTGAGTGGCTGGTTGATGTGAGGATCGCCTGGTAACATGCCTGCCTGGTGTGAATGTAGTGGACCTCACGCGCCACCTAGATAAAGTCTTGGATAGTGCTGGGGAGGAGTCTGCTGTCTTGGTACATGTTGGTACCAAGGACATAGGAAAATGTGGTAGGGAGGTTCTAGAGGCTAAATTTAGGCTTTTAGGTAGGAAGTTGAAATCCAGAACGTCCAGGGTAGCGTTTTCCGAAATGCTTCCCGTTCCACGCGCAGGACCCAAAAGGAAGGCAGAGCTCTGGAGTCGTGATGCGTGGATGAGACGATGGTGCAGGGATGAGGGTTTTGGATTTGTTAGGAACTGGGGAACATTCTGGGGAAAGGAGGGCTCTTCCGAAGGGTTGGGCTTCACCTTAACAGGGATGGAACCAGGCTGCTGACATTAACCTTAAAAAAAGAAGATAGAGCAGCTTTAAAACTAGATAATAGGGGAATGCCGACAGTCGCCCAAGAGCGCATGGTTTGGAAGAATGTATCCTTGAAGGATACTACCAAAAGCAGAGAGAGTCCAAAAAAGAGTAAAGTAGCTCACATGCCCTTGAGTATGGAGCAGACAGAGCTTAAAGATTCCAAATTACCCATGCCTACCAATAGCCAGATTAATATGAATAAAATACAGTCTCTAAAATGCTTGTATGCAAATGCTAGAAGTCTAAAACATAAGATGGGAGAGTTAGACTATATAGCACTAAATGAGAGGTTAGATATGATTGGAATCTCAGAGACATGGTGGAAGGAGGACAACCAATGGAGCACTGTGATACCTGGGTACAAACTATATCGTAATGATAGAGCTGATCAAATTGGTGGAGGGGTTGCGCTCTATCTCCCTGGCTAGAATGAACAAATGGATGATGAAATGCTCAAAGAAATCAAGGAAGCTAACAAACGTTACAGCACAGTAATAATAATGGGTGATTTCAATTTCCCCGGTATTGACTAGGTCAGTGTTATGGCAGGACATGCTAGGGAGATAAAGTTTCTAGATGAAATTAGTGACTGCTTCTTGGAGCATCAGAGACTTGGCAAAACTAAAAAGTCATGGGATAGGAGGCAGTGTACTATTGTGGATCAGGAACTGGTTAAAAGATAGAAAGCAGAGGGTAGGGCTAAATGGCCAATTTTCCCAATGGAAAAAGGTGAATAGTGGAGTACCCCAGGGATCTGTGCTGGGTCCACTGCTTTTTGACATATTCATAAATGACCTGGAAAAGGGAATAACGAGTGAGGTTATCAAATTTGCACATGACACAAAGCTATTTAAAGTTGTTAAGACCCAAGAGGATTGTGGAAAATTGCAAGAGGATCTTGATAAATTGGAAGACTGGACATCCAAATGGCAGATGAAATTTAATGTGGGCAAGTGCAAAGTTATGCACCTAGGAAAGAACAACTCAAACTATGGTTACACGATGCAAGGTTGCACATTAGGAACCACCACCCAGGAAAAAGATATAGGCGTCATCGTGGATAATATGTTAAAACCCTCCGCCCAATGTGCAGCAGTGGCAAAGAGAGCAAATAGAATGCTAGGTATCATAAGGAAAGGAATGGAAAATAAAACAAAGGATATTATAATGCCTCTGTATCGTTCCATGGTACGACCGCACCTTGAATGTTGTGTGCAATTCTGGTCGCCTTATCTTAAAAAGGATATAGAGTTATTAGAAAAGGTACAGAGAAGAGCCACGAAAATGGTAAAGCGGATGGAAGGCTACTCCTATGAAGAGAGGCTAAAAAGGTTAGGGCTCTTCAACTTGGAAAAGAGATGGCTGAGGGAGATATGATAGAGGTCTATAAATTAATGAATGGAGTGGAATGGGTAAACTTAGATCGATTGTTTACGTTATCAAAATATAGAAAGACTAGGGGCATGCAATGAAGCTACAGGGTAAGCTATTTAAGACAAATAAGAGAAAATATTCTTTCACTCAACGTGTAATCAAACTCTGGAATTTGTTACCGGAGGATGTAGGTAAAGGCTGTTCTCCAGGACCAAGCAGGAAGTCAGTCCTCACTTATGGGTGACGTCGGCGCCGACGGAGCCCTCGCGGAGCAATTTTCCCCAGCTTTCAAAGAAAGCCTTTGGGAATTGCAGCGCGCATGCGCGGTCCTCTTCCCGCCCGAGGGTGCCATCTTAGCCAGTCTTCTTTTTTCCGCGGAGCCCTACAGACGTCCCCGTCTTGTCCCCGCGAAAAAGTCGATATTTCTTCATTATTTTATTCTTTTTCCTTCGGTTCGACGCCGGTTTTTTTTCCCGCCCCGACTCGCGACGCCGGTCACGAGTCCTCTTCCTTTTTTTCGGTTTTTCTGACTTTGTCAGCTTTCGTTTTCGATTTTTCCCTGGCAGCCCGGTCCTTTGACCTCGCAGGGGCCCTTTTTCTCCCGATGGCTGCCAGTGGGTTTAAGCGGTGTGGTCAGTGTGACTGAAATATGTCACTAACTGACACACACGACTTTTGCCTCCGCTGCCTGGGCCCGGATCATGAGGAACTGATCTGTGGGCCCTGCGGCAAAATGTCCTCAAAAGCGTTGAGAAGTCGGCGGCATCAGCGTGATAGAATCTTCGCTGACCCCAGCCGTACCCGGACCTCGTCGGAGGCCTCCGCGTCCAAAGGCTCCAGCTCGGACCGTCGCCGGAGTTCCTCCGACCGGGGTTCTCCCTCCGGGGACCATCGTCGGACGGTGAAACCCGCGAGGGCGGCGTCGGTGGACGCTCCTGGTTCCGCGAGGGCCAGGTCGCATAGCCCCGACAGCCGCCCCGGGTCCTTGGAGAAGGAACACCTCACGAAGCGACCTCGCCTGGAGTCGGAGATGCCTGCTCGGGTAAGTCCTGTGGTCCTTCTGGACTCGCCTCCGCGACAGCCGACGTCGGGCCCGACGCCGTCGGGGCCCGAGTCGGGGGCTGCTGGGTCACCTGAGCTCGGACTCAGGTTGACGGCCTTGGAGAGCAGACTGTCTGCCTTCATGGACCAGCAGCGGGCACTGCTCGCTGGCGCCGCTGCCCCGACCGCCGGGACGTCGACGTCCAAGTCGACCCCGGAGACCGAGCCGATCCTCGAGTCGATGCGAACTCGAGTCGATCCTCGGTCGAGGTCACCCTCGGCCTCCCGTTCGGGACCGAGGTCGCCGACGCCGACTCCCTCGGCGTCGGGGCAGCAGGCGCCGCGCCCTGCCCGGGCCGACCCCACCGAGTCCTCGTCGGAGTCGGTCTGGGAGTCTGAAGAGGAAGAGTCGCCTGATTCTTTCCGGACTCGGTGTGTCCCCTCGGACTCACCGGAGTCCGAGCCTCGGAAGCAGTCCCCCCCGGAGGATGCCCGGTTCTCGGACTTCGTTAGGGATATGGCCAAGGCTTTGGCCTTCCCTGCGGACCCCGAGGAGGAGCCTCGAGCCGAAGAGCTCGACGCCCTCCAGTATGACTCTCCCGCAAGGGAACACTTTACTGTACCGGTTCCTCCTATGCTGGAACGACTACTCTTCCGCATGTGGGAGAGTCCGGCCTCCTCGCCGGTCCTGAGCAAGCGGGTCGATTCTATCTATCGAGTCCGCAAGAGCCCTGGCTTTGAAAAGGCACAGCTACCACACCATTCCATGGTAGTGGAATCGGCCATGCATCGTCTTAAGAGCCAGAAGATGCACTCCTCGGTGCCTCCTGGCAGGGAGGCCCGTAACCTGGATGGCCTTGGTAAGAAGTGTTTCCAGGGCTCTATGCTCGCATGTCGTGTCCAGACTTACCAGCTATACATGGGCATGTATCTCCGGGATCTGGCTAAAGAGCTAGCCGGATTCTCCGCTGGTTTGTCCGAGGAACCCTTGCGGAGGTTCCTGGCCTTGTCCACTGGCATTCGGGAATGCTCAAAGTTCATGTCCCGAGCAGCCTATGATGGCTTTGAAGCATCGGCTCGAGTGGCCGCAGCCGGCATCGGTGCCCGCCGACAGGCTTGGCTTCAGTCGTCAGACCTTGAGCCCTGGGTGCAGGACAAGTTGGTCGATGTCCCCTGCCGAGGCGAAAACCTCTTTGGCAAGCCCATGGCGGAAAAGGCTGCACAAATTGAGACTGAGACTCTCACCAGGACCAGGCTTTCTAGGAAGACCTCCGCCCCTTCCCAGAAAAAGAAGGGCTCGGGGAAAAAAGTCCTTTTACCCGAGGAAGGCGGCTGCCTACAAACAATACCCCCATTATCAGGCCCCTGCAGCTCCCCAACAGGGCCAGCAGGCCAAGGGACGGGGTAACGGGTCCCGTAGGCAGCAAGCCCCCAAGCCTGCACCACCAGCCCCTGCTCAGCAGGGTGGGGGTTTTTGACTCACTAAGCATAGCCTCTCCCCCCCCCCGCTGGTTCCTCCCGGCACCAGAGGCCGGCTGGTTCACTTCGCCCACAGGTGGTCCAGCATCACCGCAGATGCCTGGGTGCTTCAAGTCGTGCGAGAAGGCTATCTTCTCCACTTCCACCAGGTCCCTCCCTCCTATTTTCCGGGAGAACCTCCACGACCCCCTCTGCACAGGGAATTACTCCTTCAGGAGTTAGCAGGTCTTCTGCAGGAACAGGCAGTGGAACCGGTGCCACACCACCTGAGAGGTCAAGGCTTTTATTCCAGGTATTTTCTAATATCAAAGAGAACAGGGGGCCTCAGACCCATCCTGGACTTGCGCAACCTCAACAAGTTCCTTGTGCGGGAGAAGTTCAAAATGCTTACCCTTGGAATCCTTCTGCCCTACCTCCAGCAGGGAGATTGGCTATGCTCCTTGGATCTAAAGGATGCCTACACGCACATCCTCATCCACCCAAGCCACCGCCAATACCTAAGGTTTGTGGTGGCAGGAAATCATTACCAGTACAGAGTACTGCCCTTTGGCCTGTCCTCCGCACCGCGAGTCTTCACAAAATGTCTCGCGGTGGTGGCGGCCCATCTCCGGCTTCACGGCCTCTATGTCTTTCCGTACCTCGACGACTGGCTCATCAGAGCAGCGTCCGCTCGGGAGGTCACCAACGCCACGCGCCGCACGGTGACTCTTCTGCAGCACTTGGGCTTTGTTATAAACTTCGCAAAGTCCACTTTGCTCCCCTCACAGGATCTCGAGTTCATCGGCGCAAGGCTGCACACTCCTCAGGCGCGAGCATACCTACCGCTCGACAGGGCTCAACGGCTCATGGACCTAGCCGACCGCTTTCGCAGCCAGCCCCTGGTCTCCGCCAGGCGCTTCCTGAGACTACTCGGCCATATGGCTTCCACCGTCCATGTGACCCCCAATGCCCGCCTGAATATGCGGCCTGCTCAATGGTGTCTCCGCCAGCAGTGGCGACAAGCCACAGGCGGCCTAGCAGACCTAGTGCGCGTCTCCGAGCCGCTGATCTCGTCTCTCCGGTGGTGGCTTCGGCAGCCGAACCTGATATTCGGTATGCCTTTCCAGTCACCTCAGCCGACCCGGGTGCTGACCACCGATGCATCCCTCCTGGGCTGGGGAGCACATTGCCAAGGGGCACGTACTCAGGGCCTCTGGACCACGTGGGAGTCTGCTCAACAGATCAACTTCCTGGAGCTCAGGGCGATCCGCCTAGCTCTCAAGGCCTTCTCCCACCTGACTTCCCACCAGTCCGTCCTTGTCCAGACGGACAATCAAGTTGCCATGTTCTACGTGAACAAGCAGGGGGGCACGGGCTCCTTCCTCCTCTGCCGGGAGGCACAGAAGCTCTGCTCTTGGGCCGTCAGTCACGGCATTCTCCTCAAGGCAGTTTATCTCCCGGGCCAAGAAAATTGCCTGGCGGACAAACTCAGCAGGGTCCTCCAGCCGCACGAGTGGCGTCTGGATCCCTTGATAGTTCAGAAGCTCTTCCTCAAGTGGGGCCTCCCCACGGTGGATCTCTTTGCCAGTCCTCACAACCGGCAGCTTCCCCGCTTCTGCTCTCGTCAGCCACACCCCCTTCGGGTTGCGGCGGACGCTTTTCTAATCTCATGGTCGGGGAGCCTTCTGTACGCTTTCCCTCCCATCCCGCTAGTCTCTCGGACTCTTTTCAAGGTTCTCCGAGACAAAGCCTTCATGATCCTGGTGGCCCCTCGCTGGCCCAGACAGCCGTGGTTTCCGCTCCTACTGCAATTAGCGGTGGAGGATCCATTCCCTCTGGGGGTACAACCGGATCTCCTCACTCAGGATCAGGGGTCTCTACTACACCCCAACCTCAGGTCTCTCAACCTCATGGCCTGGCTGCTGAGAGGGTAGTCCTTGCTCCCCTTCTCCTGCCGGCGGAGGTGGAGGAGGTCGTCTTGGCTTCGCGACGGCCTTCTACCCGCAAATGCTACGCCCTTAAATGGCGTCGCTTTGCAGTCTGGTGTACCCAACAGTCTCAGGATCCCTTCTCCTGCCCGGTGTCGGTGATCTTGCAGTACTTGCTACACCTCTCTAATCTGGGACTTAAGTCCAACTCCGTCAAAGTTCACCTCAGTGCTCTTTCGGCACATCATGTGCCGGTGGACGGTAGACCTCTCTCCAGCGACCCTCTCGTAGCGAGGTTTCTCCGAGGTCTCCTTCTACTTAAACCACCTCTGCGCCCGCCAGCGCCTGACTGGGACCTGAATGTGGTTTTGCAGCGGATCACCTGTCCGCCTTTTGAACCTATGGCTACCTGTTCTCTCCGTTTTCTGTCTTGGAAAACACTGTTCTTGATAGCCCTCACTTCCGCTAGACGCGTAAGTGAATTGCAGGCCCTCGTGTCTGATCCCCCTTACACTCGGTTCTACAAAAATAGGGTAGTCCTACGGACTCACCCAAAATTTCTTCCTAAAGTGGTCTCCCCTTTTCACATCAATCAGGAGGTGGTACTTCCAACCTTCATTCCCAGACCACACTCCAGCCGAGCTGAAACGGTCCTCCATACCCTGGACTGTAGAAGGGCTTTGAACTTCTACCTTGACCGTACGCGGGAGCACCGTAAAGCTGCTCAGCTTTTTGTGTCTTTTGACCCTAATAAATTGGGGCTCCCGGTCTCCAAGCGTACTCTGTCCATCTGGGTTGCGGACTGTATCTCTTGGGCTTATGGGGCAGCCGGACTCTCCTTAGAAAGCCGAGTCATGGCTCATTGCGTTCGGGCAAAGGCTACGTCAGTGGCTTACCTCCGCTCTGTTCCGCTGGCAGACATCTGCCGGGCCGCTACTTGGTCTTCGAGCCAGACTTTTGCGGTCCATTACTGTCTCGAGAGGGAGTCCCGCAGGGACAGTGCTTTCAGACAGGCAGTCCTCCGTAATCTCTTTCAGGTCTGAGCAACTCCTACCCTCCATCCCGGATGTGGGCTACCGGTGGGTGACAATTCAGCGAAGATTCTTTCCTTCTGTGCTGCTGAGCTAGAGGGAGCTCATTTTTGTGCTTAGGGTCTCCGGTAGCCTTGAGCTTGGGAGTCCCATAAGTGAGGACTGACTTCCTGCTTGGTCCTGGAGAAAGCGTAGTTACTCACCTGTAACAGGTGTTCTCCAGGAGCAGCAGGAATCAGTCCTCACTACCCTCCCTCCTCCCCTTGGAGTTGCAATCGTCTGCTTATGTTTTTTGCAAATATTTTTATGCTGTCTTTTTTAGCTATGTCATCTGACTGGCTAAGATGGCACCCTCGGGCGGGAAGAGGACCGCGCATCCGCGCTGCAATTCCCAAAGGCTTTCTTTGAAAGCTGGGGAAAATTGCTCCGCGAGGGCTCCGTCGGCGCCGACGTCACCCATAAGTGAGGACTGATTCCTGCTGCTCCTGGAGAACACCTGTTACAGGTGAGTAACTACGCTTTAGTGTAGCTGGGTTTATAAAAGGTTTGGACAGGTTCCTGGAAGAAAGGTCCATAAACCATTATTAATAAGGGACCCAGGATATCAATGTTTGACCCAATACAAGCATTGTGGAACCTGTCTTTTGTGGAAACTGCTAGGTACGTATGACCTAGATTGACCACTGTTGGAAACAGGATACTGGGCTTTGATGCACCTTGGTCTGACCCAGTATGGCATATCTTATGTTCTTATGCTCTCGTCGATACTTTGAATCTACCAATTCTTATTCTTCAGACGATGAATCAGTCGGTACCAGAGAGATGAGGAGGATCCTTCTCTGTCTCCGCAACTGCACATGTCCCCTCTTGTCTTTCCATGAATTTATCAAGGATATGGTGAGGGGCCTATCAATTACTCCTGCATTGGAGAAAGAACGCAGAGCAGAGGAGTTGGAAATTCTCCAATATCTTACAGCTTTTAAAGAGACGACTACTCTCCCTGTACACCGCATACTTCAGGACCTTCTGTTCTGGATAAGAGAGACGCCTCTCACCATTTCTCCCCATACCAGATGACTCGATACCATGTATCAGGTACCGGAAAGACCTGTGTTCTGGAAGACGCAGCTTCCACACCACTCGGTGGTAGTGGAATTAAATATGTGTCAAATTAGGAATTCTAAGACATACTTTTCCAATCCCCCGGGCAGGGAATCAAGAACCCTCAATGCTTTTTGCCAGTGCTTTCAGGCCTCCATGCTTTCAGCCTGCATAAGTTCATACATACTCTACATCAGGGGTCTCAAACACGCGGCCCGCGGGCCGCATGCGGCCTGCGAGAGACCCTTGTGCGGCCCGCGATGCATAGGGGAAAAAAAAAAAAACCGGCTGCTGCTGCCGCCGCTGCCGTGGCCGGCAATAGCAGCAATATCGCAAGTCCCGCGGGCTCCCCCCCACCCGGCAGATCCCTTCCTGCTTGCCTGCCAATGCTGCCAGTTCTCCGCTTCGGCTTTCAGAGCTGCGAAGGGAGAACTTCTCCCTCGCGACTCTGTTAAGCTCGCCGGGGCAGATGGGAAATTTCCCATCTGCCCCAGCGGGCTTAACAGAGTCACGAGGGAGAAGCTCTCCCTTCGCGGCTCTGAAAGCCGAAGCGGAGAACTGGCAGGCAAGCAGGAAGGGATCTGCCGGGTGGGGGGGAGCCCGCGGGACTTGCGATATTGCTGCTATTGCCGGCCACGGCAGCGGCGGCAGCAGCAGCAGAAGCCGGGTTTTTTTTAAAGTGTAATTTTCCCGGGGGGGGGGGAGGGAGCAGGACGTGATGGGGGGGGGGGAGCAGGAGTTGATGTGTGGCTGGGGGGGGAGCAGGACTTGATGTGGGGGGAGCAGGACTTGATGTGGGGGGGGAGCAGGACTTGATGGGGGGGGATCATGACTTGATGTAGGGGGGAGCAGGACTTGATGGGGGGGAGCAGGACTTGATGTGGGCTGGGGGGGGGTAGTACTGAAAATGGGGTGATGGGGGTTAGGACTGGTAATGGACAGATGGGGGTTAGGACTGGAGGTGGTCTGACTGGGGGCCTAAGACTGAAAATGGGGTTATGGGGGGGGGGCTAAGAATGAAGATGGGGCGATGGAAGGGTTAGGCCTGGAAGTGGGCTGTTGGGGGGCTTAGGACCGATAATTTGCTAGGGGGGGGGCTAGAACTGGTAATGGACTGGGGGGGGTGCTGTGACTGGAAATGGGCCGAGTAGAAGGGGGAGCTTGAACTGCAAATAGCTGATGGGGACATGGTCTTGGAATGGTAATGGGCTGAGTGGAAGGGGGCTTGGAATGGAAATGGGCTGATGGGGAGGGGGGCTTGGAAAGGAAATGGGCTGTGAGGGGAGGGAGCTAGGACTGGAAATGGGCTGATGATGCGGGGACTAGAAGGGAGCGGATGCTGGGTTGGGCAGGAGCTAGAAGGGAGTTGATGTTGGGGGACGATTAGAATGGGATGGGGCTGGGAGAGTGAAATGGAGAGGGGAAATATATTTTGTGTGGGAGGGAAGAAAAATCTACAATTGGCCGGGTATTGGGAGAGTAAGTGGGGATTGAGGATGGAGGGGTAAAATTTGAGTGGATGAAATAGGAATGAGGAAAGAGCAAAAGGAGAATGATTAGTATGTTAAAGCAGATGTAGAGAGAATGGAAAAAAACTAGGAAAGAAGAAAGGAGAAATGGACAGCAGACGATGGAGAGTTAGCAGAAGACACAAAGAAACCAGAAGAAAGTGACTGGAACAATTGCAACTGAAAAAAAAAATGCACAAAAGGTAGAAAAATATCTCTTTATTTTGAATTTATTAACTGAAATATGTCAGCTCTTGGAAATGTGCATCTTTAACGTCTGCACTTTATTTAATACAAGAGGAAATCAATGTATAGTTTTATTTCTACAGTGTTGTACATTCTAAGTTTGGCTTTTGGGGTTCCCAGTTTAATTGTCTTCCTGTTTCTAAATTGTGATTCCTTGTTTGGTGATGGTGTATGTTCTGCATGTGTAACTGAGCTGAGGTATTCTGTTTATGTAATTCCTATTTGACATTGCCACTTGTTCTCTTTCCCGAGTAGGTCATGTATTGTTATTCTCTGAAATGTGTTGATTTAATATTTGCAGTGTTGCCTTTTGATAGTTAGGGTATGGTGCTTTGTGAGTCCTGGTAGTGCTGTTAGGACACGGCAGGTTTGCTATGGGTTCTAAATGGGCAGTGTTTCTAGTAGTTCCTAATGTGCCTGGCGGTTGGCACTGGTTTATAGTAATGTAGAAATCTTTTAGTCTTTCTTTATCCATACACTCATTAAGAGGCATGTTTACTAAAAGTTAGTGTATGGTAACATTATGCAAATATTTATGCAAATGATGCCCTTATGCAAATGAGGCCTGCGTCTTGTGCGGCCCCCGGGTTACTCTACAAGTCCTCATTTGGCCCTCAAAACAATTTGAGTTTGAGACCCCTGCTCTACATGGATATGTTCCTTATGGAGGTTACTAGGGATCTGGAATTAATGTTGTCTCTTCTTCCGGACGTCAAGAGAGCAGACTACCTTATATTAGCCAAACATGCCCAAGATGTTTCCAAGTTTGTCAGTAGGGCAGAACAACTTCTATCTGCATAGGTGCCTGTAGGATTGCCTGCTTCAGGCATCAGACCTTGAACAGTGGGTTCAAGATAAGCTGGGTAATATTCCATATACTGGTGAGAACCTTTTTGGAAAGGAGTGGCAAGATAAGGCTTCTCAGTCTACCACCCTCAATAGGCTTTCAAAGGCTACTGCATACCCTACCAAGAAAAAAACAGCTACTAAGAAGTCCTTCTACTCTTCTTACCCCTCAACCTCTCAATACTAGCTCCAGTGTACCCAGAAGAAGCAACAGCCTCCTAAGCAGCAGAAGAAGCCACAGGCTCCTAAACAGCAACCAGCAGTGCAGACTCAATCTACACCTCGTTTTTTACTTTTTCCTAGAGAACATTGCCACCCTGCCTCTGGAGAACTCCCACCCCCTCCACAGCAGGCAGGCTTTGCCATTATGCCTACAGGTGGCATCTTATAACCTCAGAGCAGTGGACACAAACCATAGTGCAAGAGAGGTACAAGCTGTATCTATACCCTCCACCACTCTAGTGGGGGAATATCATTTCCAGCCCCCACTCACTGCTGTCCTCCAGCAAGAGATCACCTCTCTTCTGTCAGAGTGTGCCATAGAAGAGGTTACAGCATTCCAGAAGGAGAGGGCGTTCTAGTCTCCATACTTTCTCATTCCAAAAATGATTGGAGGGTACAGACCCATTTTCAATCTCGGAAACCTCAACGAGTTTCTAGTTCAAGAGAAATTCAAGATGATTTCACTAGGAACCCTTCTACCTTATCTCCAGATTCAGGACTGGCTCTGTTCTCTAGATCTCAAAGAAAAGTATACCCATATCCTCATTCATCCAGAACACAGGAGGTATCTACGCTTCATCTTCCAAGGAAATCACTATCAGTACAGAGTCCTTCCCTTCGGACTCGCTTCTGCCCCCAAGAGTCTTCACAAAGTATATGGTAGTCGTAACCACATATCTAAGTACTCTCGGAATATTTGTCTTCCCTTGGACGATTGGCTAATAAGGGCAGACACTTCTCAGGAAGTTCACTATCCCCCCTTCATACAATTAAAGTACTACAGTATCTAGGATTTGTGATAAATCTTCCAAAATCCCATCTAGTTCCTACTCAAACACTAGAATTCATTGAGGCTGTTCTAGACACTTGATTGTCAAGGACGTTTCTACCCCAGGACCGTTGTACCCGCCTAGTACAGATAGTATCTCAAGGTTCAAAGACTATCTCTCGGCCAGAGAGATATTGCAACGTTTAGGCCATATGGCCTCTACGGTTTATGTAGTGCCATATACAGTCAAACCTCGGTTATCGGTTGCCCCGGTTTTCGTCGGTTTCGGTTTTCGACGTCTTTTCCCCACTCAGATGTTGTCTCGGTTTTCGTCGATAGCCTCGGTTTTCGTACAGCCCCCCCCCCCCCCCCCCCCCCCGATTCACCGATCGCGTGTGCGTGTGCCTGCAGAGTACACTGCCTGCCCAGTCCTGGCAGCATTACCCCCCCCGGACTCACCGATCGCGTGTGCGTGAAGGAGATCTGGAGATTGGCAGACTTCAAACCCAGCTGTTGCGTGTGCCTGCAAACAGTACACTGCCTGCCCAGGTGAGCAACATCCTCGAGCCAGACATGGAAGGATTGCAGAGAGGAAGGCCCCGATCTCTCCACCGCCTGCCTGTTCTCTGGAGCGCCCCCTCAGGCTCGGAGGTAGCAGGAGATGTTGAGGGGTAAGCAGGAGATGTTGACTGAATGTGGCAGGCAGTTCTTTCTCTTGCGGGGTATGCTGTTGAGACGGAGTCAGCGATCACATTGGTGTCCTAAGGTATCTCCTCCTCCCTCTCCCCTCAACAAGAGTCTTCAATAAAGTTAAATGTGATGTTAAATGTTCATTTATCCATTTCATTAGTCATTTATATGTATTTCTCATTGTTTTCTGTATGTACAAATATAGTTATTCTCTATAAAATGTACTTTTTGTCAATATTTTTGGGTGTCTGGAACGGATTAATTGAATTTACATTATTTCCTATGGGAAATCTTGCTTCGGTTTTAGTCCGTCTCGGTTTTAGTCAGACTTTTTGGAACGGATTAATCATGAAAACCGAGGTTTGACTGTACTTGTCTGCACATTCGGACAACTCAATGGACTCTTGCCTCCCAGTGGAAACAGGCCTCTGGGACTCTCAAAGACAACATCAAAGTCAGTCATTCTCATGAACTCCCTGCTTTGGTGGTCTACACCGGGAAATCTCCCTCGTAGGGTCACCTTTTCAGATGCCTCCAACAACATCCTAGTAAATAGTATGATGACGTTCAGTAGAACTACAGGGAAATACTTTAAAACTATGTAAACCTGCAATTTACTCCATTTAAATGTTGTAGAAAAAAGCTTAAACAGGTGTACTATAGTCTTAATCTTCTTTTAATTGTCCAACAGCATTCTGCTATCCACCGGTGGTACTCCCAACGTAAAAATTTTTTTCTGTTTTATTTCCTTAATCTTTAATTACTTATTTATACTCTGATAAAAACCACTAGTGCTCATCTTAAAAATAAAATCGAGAGGTCATAAATTTTCTATTTTGCGTCGTACTTCTCAAAACTCGACTCCCGTCTTTGAAATGAATAAAACGATCTCTCAAAGACCATCTCAATATGAAATTCTAAAGTCCGAAGTTACCAAAACGTTCAAAAATGTACTGAAATGTTTTAATCCATTAAGGTAACAGCTGACAATGTTTGTGTGATCCCGACGCTCTCCCCCAGCGCCAGTAGCGTTTCTCCTAATCGGGTTCTTCAGGGGATCCCTTCATCTTTCAGTTTAATTACGCAAGTTAAGAGAAGGAGACATATTGCAGTTTCGGACGTGGGCAGCTGTATTCTGGTTCATGATCCCCTGAAGAACCCGATTAGGAGAAACGCTACTGGCGCTGGGGGAGAGCGTCGGGATCACACAAACATTGTCAGCTGTTACCTTAATGGATTAAAACATTTCAGTACATTTTTGAACGTTTTGGTAACTTCGGACTTTAGAATTTCATATTGAGATGGTCTTTGAGAGATCGTTTTATTCATTTCAAAGACGGGAGTCGAGTTTTGAGAAGTACGACGCAAAATAGAAAATTTATGACCTCTCGATTTTATTTTTAAGATGAGCACTAGTGGTTTTTATCAGAGTATAAATAAGTAATTAAAGATTAAGGAAATAAAACAGAAAAAAATTTTTACGTTGGGAGTACCACCGGTGGATAGCAGAATGCTGTTGGACAATTAAAAGAAGATTAAGACTATAGTACACCTGTTTAAGCTTTTTTCTACAACATTTAAATGGAGTAAATTGCAGGTTTACATAGTTTTAAAGTATTTCCCTGTAGTTCTACTGAACGTCATCATACTATTTACTAGAAAGTTCTACGTTCAAGAAAAAAGACCGAATCATTTTACGTGGATCCAACAACATCCTGACAACAGATGCCTCCAAACTGGGTTGGGGAAGCCCATTTGGACTCTCTCTTTACTTAGGGCCTCTGGACAGAGCAGTTTGTGCTATCTTCAGTGCCCTCAAAGTGTTTCAACAACTGCAGGGCCAGAGAGTTCTTGTCCAGACAGACAAGCAGTGGGGAACGGACTCTTGGGCCCTCTAAGGAGGCGCTCTCCATTTTTGGTCCTTTGCCATTGCTCATCAGATACATCTCCAAGCATTATATCTTCCAGGACACCAAAATGTCTTAGCAGGCAGATTGAGTCAGATCTTCCTTCCACACGAGTGGTCTCTCCATCAGGAGACAATCTCCTACATCTTTCAGACCTGGGGAACTCTGGAGATAGACCTTTTTGCCGCTCCACAGAATGCCAAACTACTTTGTTTTTGCTCCAGAACCCCGATGTCCAACCTCCAGCAGGTCGATGCTTTCCGCCTTCACTGTGGTTAGGATTTCCTGTATGCCCTTCTTCCCATACCCATGATTTCCCAAAATGCTTTTCAAGCTTTAAGCGGACAAAGAGCCACATGATCCTCATAGTTCCACGCTGGCCATGTCAACCGTGGTTTCCTCTCCTCCATCTGTCAGAGACTCGCCCTCTCGGTCTCAGATCAGCTCCCGACCTTCTCTCACAGGAGGAGGGGATGCTACTCCATCCCAACCCGCAGTCTCTCCATCTTGTGGCTTGGCTGCTGAAAGCGTAGTCTTGCAATGTTTCAACTTTCCTCAGGAAGTAAAGGACACCCTGCTAGTTTCCAGGAAACCATCTACCAGACGTTCCTGAATTTAAGTGGCGCAGGTACTCCACTTGGTGTACCCAAAGGAATCTTAACCCCTTTTCAGCTCTGGTGGAGGTTCTCCTTCAGTATCTCATCCATCTTTCGTCCTCTGGTTTCAAGACTAACTCTGTGAGGGTTCACCTCAGTGAAATTGTTGCTACTCCCCATCCCTTGGATGGGTAGCATATCTCGTTACAACCGCTTGTGACACGTTTCATGAGAGGGCTCTTATTAACCAAGCCATCCATTAGGCCATCACCGGTGGCATGGGATCTTAATGTCATGTTAGGTCAGCTCCTTAAGCCGCCCTTTGAACCTTTGGCCACAACTTGCTAAAGTTCCTCTCTTGGAAGGTCATCTTCCTTGTTGCACTGACTTCAGCTAGACGCATCAGTGAGCACCAAGCGTTGGTGGCTGACCCACCTTATACCCACTTCCACCATGATATGGTAGTCCTTAGGACTCATCCTCATTTCATACCCAAGGTGGTGTCTCCTTTCCATTTGAATCAGTCAGTCTACCTATCTCTCTTCTTCCCTAGACCTCATTCCTCTAGGGCAGAGGCAGCCCTCCATACTCTTGACTGCAAGCGTGCCTTGGCATTCTATCTTCAAAGGACAGCTGAGCTCTGTAAGAGCTGTTTTGTTCATCTCCTTTGATCCCAGTCACTTGGGGTGCCAGTATCCAAACGTACCCTATCTAAATGGATAGCACATTGCATCTCATTTGCTTATGCTGAAGTAGGACTATTCCTTGAAGGTCCTCTCACTGCCCATAAGGTTCGTGCTATGGCTGCCTCGATGTCAAACCTACATTCTGTAGTCATTGACGAAATCTGCAAAGCAACCACCTGGTCTTCAGTGCATACCTTTGCTGCACATTACTGTCTTGACAAGAACTCCCACTATGATGCCATGTTTGGTCAGGCTGTACGCCAACACCTCTTTCAGACTTAGGTCAACTCGTACCCTCCATCCCGGAAACGTTCGATGCCAGATGTCCATTAAAGATCCATGCCCTCTTGAGGCCTGCTCTACCGATTCTCCGGGAACAAGCAGGAAGTCAATCCTCACATATGGGTGACGTTGGCACCGATGGAGCCCTCATGGAAGTAGCCCCACAGCTTTCAAAGAAAGCCTTTGGGAGATGCCACCACGCATGCGTTGTCCCCTTCCCGCCCAAGGGTGCCATCTTGCTCAGTCTCCTTTTTTCCACAGAGCCTTTCAGACATTGTCTGGCTTGTCCCTGGAAAAAGTTGATTGTTTTGTTCCCCGAGTTTCCATCTCGCTTCCGGTATTGCACCAGTACTCTTCCAGTCTAAGAAAACCACTGTCCCCCTCTGATGGATGGGTTCAGGTAAAAAGCCCTTTTACCCGAGTAAGGGAGCTGCTTACCGAAACTACCCACCCTACCAGGCCTCCCTGGCTCCCCAACAGGGTCAGCAGGCCAAGGGACATAGGCATTGCCCACGTAAGCAGAAGGCTCCAAAACCCCCGGCCCGGCCCAGCCAAGGGGGAGTTTTTGACTCCTTGAACATAGCTACCCCAAGGAGGTCAGCAGTCCACTGGGGGACGCCTGGCCC
Organism: Ichthyophis bannanicus; assembly: GCA_033557465.1. Lineage (NCBI taxonomy): Eukaryota > Metazoa > Chordata > Amphibia > Gymnophiona > Ichthyophiidae > Ichthyophis > Ichthyophis bannanicus. Next base: position 551,275,039 of record CM066037.1, read on the forward strand.
TCTATGCTTAGAGATGGGTAGCCATCACCACCGATTCTTGGGCACTAAGGGTAGTCAGAGAGGGTTCTCTTCTCCACCTGGCTCAGACACCTCCCTCTTATTTCCTGGGAGAGCCCCTCATTTCTCCCCTACACCGGGACTTTCTCCTGAAGGAATTGGCAGGTCTTCTCGAGGACAAGGTGATGGAACCGGTGCCCCACCACCTCAGGGGCAAGGGGTTCTACTCCAGATACTTCCTTGTCCCAAAGAGGACAGGGGGCCTAAGGCCCATCCTCAACATGTGCAGCCTCAACAAATGCCTGGTGAGGGAGGAGTTCAAGATGCTCTCCCTTGGAACATTGCTGCCATACCTTCAGCAGGGAGACTGGCTATGCTCCTTTAGACCTCAAGGATGCTTATACTCACATCCTCATCCACCCCAACCACAGGCAGTACCTGTGGTTTGTAATTGGGGCAGGCACTTTCAATACAGAGTACTCCCCTTCAGCCTAGCCTCGACCCCAAGGGTCTTCACAAAATTCCTGGCAGTCGTGGCCGCAGCCTTCCGGCTCCAGGGGATCTTCATTTTTCCTACCTGGACGACTGGCTTATAAGGGGAGGCACAGCCTCGGAGGTGCAGCAGGCCACCGCTTGCCCTATCCAGGTTCTGCAACACTTGGGCTTTGTCATAGACTACCCCAAGTCTCACCATCTCCTGACACAGTGCCTGGAGTTCATCGGAGCAAAGATAGACACCCTCCAGTTGAGGGCTTTCTTTCTCAAGGACCGAGCCGATTGTCTCCGGTCCCTAACTTGGGACGTACAGCACCATCCGTCGGTGCCTGCCCGGCTTCTTCTGCGCCCCCTCATGCACATGGCCTCCACGGTCCACGTCACTCCAGACACTTGCCTCCATATGAGGACGGTGCAGTGGTGTCGCTGGGACAAGTGTTCTCAGGCCCCACAGGCCATCTCTGGGACCGAGTCTCGGTAACCTGCCAGTTGGTCTGGTGGCAGTCACCCCAACATCTCAAAGCGGGCATGCCTTTTCAGGCCCCAAGTCACTCGGGTCCTCACCACAGATGCCTCCCTGCTTGTCTGGGTAGCCCACTGCAGAGCTCTCCGCACTCAGGGCTACTGGTCGCGAGAGCACCCAGCAGATCAACCTCCTGGAGCTCCAGGCCATATACCTTGCCCTGAGGGCTTTCTGTCACCATCTACATCGCCAGCCGGTGCTGGTCCAGATGGACAACCAGGTGGCAATGGTCTATGTGAACAAACAGGGGGGCACGGGGTCTTGTGCCCTTTATCAGGAGGCACTAGTCCTCTGCTCATACGCAAGCCATCAGGGTATCCTCCTGCGGGTGGTGTACTTGCCAGGCCAGGACAACCTGCTGGCCGACAGGCTCAGCAGAGTTCTCCATCCGCACAAGTGGCAGCTGGACCCCAGGGTATCCAGTTGGCTTTTCCGACTCTGGGGAGAACCCATGATGGACCTGTTCGCCAGTCCGGACAACTTTCAGTTGCTCCGCTTCTGCTCCCGGCAGGCCCACCCCTCCAGGGTGACAGCAGATGCATTCCCGGTCTCATGGTTGGAAGGCCTCATGTATGCCTTCCCTCCGACACCACTGATTGCCAAGACCCTGTTGAGGACCCTCCGTGACAGGGTCTCGCTTATCCTGATAGCTCCTTGGTGGCCCAGGCAGCCGGGGTTCCCACTGTTTGAGGTTGACGGTGGAGGTCCCCATCCCCTTGGGAACCGCCCTGGGACTCCTATCTCAGGAGAGGGGGCTCTCTCTTGTACCCCAACCTCGGGTCCCTCTTGCTGACAGCATGGCTGCTGAGAGGGTGACTCTGGCCCCTCTCAACCTTCCGGTTGAGGTGGAGGACATTCTGCTGGCGTCTCACAGGGCCTCTACCAGGAAGGCTTACGCCCTCAAATGGGGCAGGTTCTCTGCTTGGTGTGCCCAACACGGGGCTGATCCTTTCTCCTGCCCGATGGCTCTGGTGTTACAGTACCTTCTCCACCTTTCTCAGTCCGGCCTCAAGTCTTAACTCCGGGTTCACTTCAGTGCCCTGGCGGCGCACCATCAGCCAGTGGACGGTAAGCCCCTCTCAGTCCAACCATTGATGACCCATTTCCTTCGGGACCTGCTTTTATCGAAGCCCCCGGCTTGCCATCCGGCAACTGAATGGGACCTCAACATAGTGTTGGGGCAGCTCATTCGCCCACCCTTTGAGCATGCGACACCTGCCACCTTCGCTACCTCTCTTGGAAGATGGTTTTCCTGGTTGGCGCTCACCTCTGCTCGCAGAGTTAGTGAGCTCCAAGCCCTTGTGGTAGAGGTGCCGTATACCAGATTCTACAAGAACAGAGTGGTGCTTCGCACGCACCCCAAATTCCTGCCGAAGTAGTTTCGCCCTTCCATCTTAACCAGGAAGTGGTGCTTCCTACCTTCTTCCCAAGACCTCACTCCAGTCGACCGGAGACGGTCCTTCACACCTTGGACTGTAAGAGGGCTTTGTCCTTCTATATCCAGCGCACTCAGGGCCACCGCAAGGCTTCTCAGCTTTTCATCTTCTACGACCCCAGTAGGCTGGGAGAGGCTGTGACCAAGCATATGCTGTCCATCTGGGTGGTGGACTGTATCACCCTCGCTTATGAGCAGGTGAGGCTCCTGCTGGAAGGCCACGTTACTGCACACCGGGTCAGGGCCATGGCAGCTTCGGTGGCAAACTTGTGCTTTGTCCCAATGGTGGACATCTGCCAGGCCGCCACCTGGTCTTTAGTCCATACCTTCACAGCCCATTACTGCCTGGAAAGAGAGTCCTGACGGGATAGTGCCTTTGGCCAGGCTGTGCTCTAACCTTTTTGGTGTCTAGGCAACTCCTACCCTCCGACCCTTCTATGTTCAGGCTACTGGCGTGCTGGTTCATCGGACACAGGAGTCCTACTGTGGTCTGTGGACATGGACTCATTTGCTGCTGCTTGCGGCTCCCCTTGGGGAGCCCTATTTTTTGCTATGGGCTTTCGGTAGCTGGGGAGTCCCATATGTGAGGACTGACTTCCTGCTTGTTCCCGGAGAAAGCATAGTTACTCACCTATAATAGGTGTTCTCCAGGGACAGCAGGAATCAATCCTCACAACCCTCCTTCCTCCCTTTGGAGTTGCTCCTTTACCATCTTTTCTTTTTGCCGTCTTTTAGCTATGTCATCTGACTGAGCAAGATGGCACCCTTGGGGACCACGCATGCATGGTGGCATCTCCCAAAGGCTTTCTTTGAAAGCTGGTGGAATGCTTCTAAGAGGGCTCAGTCGGTGCCGACATCACCCATATGTGAGGACTGATTCCTGCTGTCCTCGGAGAACACCTGTTACAGGTGAGTAACTATGCTTTCTGGGGACCTTTCTCTGGGAGCTAGGGAGTCCCATATGTGAAGACTACATTTCTGCTTGTTCCTGGAAATAGCGTGGTTACTCACCTGTAACAGATGATCTCTGGGAACAGCAGGATTTAGTCTTCACAACCCTCCCCTAGGAGTTGTAGAGATTCTCTTTCTCTCCCTCTATTCTCTCCTTTTATCTCAGCTACAAACTCAACTGAGGAGGGAGAGTCACAAAGGCGGGAGGGCAGCAATGCAGGCACAGTGGGATGCTCCCAAAAGCTTTCCTATTGGACGCTGAGGTACATTCCCGCGCAGGCTCTGTTATAGATGTCACCCGTATGTGAAGACTAAATTCCTGCTGCTCCTGGAGATCACCTGTTACAGGTGAGTAACTACGCTTTCTATCCATATGAGATTCAAATCAGAAAAAGACTCGCTTTTTCTCCCTAGGTTTTGGAGGTGAGCCGATACACCTTTGAGATGACCTTACTCTACCATTAATGATTTGTTTTCTAATAATGGCACTAACCTTTTTTTTCTTTTATGCCTTTGATTTTTTCGTAAGAATACATTGTAATCTTTTTTTTTTTCCTTTTTATGATTTTTGTTGTAACTACTTTTCCTTTCTGATTTTTAAATGTTATTGTAAATCACTTTGAAAATCCTTGGACTCTTAAGTAGTATATCAAATTTGCAAATGTTACTGAGTGACTCTTCCCCTGCACCCTTTAGTGTATGTGTATGATTTTTAGCTTGGGTATATCTCTGTCATCACTTATTTGTACCAAAGGCTCATGGTACTCGTACGTTTGGGTTTGTGCTCCCAGTAAAAGTATTGGAATCAAAAGATCCTATAATGTCCTAGTGTGTTCCAAAGCGTGGTCATTATATGTAAATAACCATACTATGGCATTAATGAAGCATTATTTAGTATTCTGCTGGGGAAAGATACTAGGATTTTTTTAACCTGCTCATGTAGATTCTACATCTTACAAAAATGTTGCAAATACTGTACTCAAAACACTTAAAAAAATGTTATCCCCAATGCAACATATATGATGTAAAATTGAGTTTTGCAACTATTGTTAAAAAGCAGCTGCTGTTTTGCCTAACTTTTCTTTCTATAAGTTATCCAATAGAAGTCCCTTTAAAAATGATATCCTGCTACTAACCCTTAACTCATAGTGCAAAACTGCATTCTCATCCTTACTACTTAATTGGTGGGCTTCACTTGACAGTAAAATGTTAGATAACAGATTGGCTGTTGGGGGGGGGAGGGTGGAGGGAGAGGCACGGCTGTAATAGTCTGTAACTGCTTACAGGGACTGCACATTTGCTTCTGAAACCATTGTTAGCATAAGAAAGATCATTCACAACCATAGTCAGAAGTGTAATATAAAAGCATTATCTGATTACTGTTAGCACAGAGTAGCAAATATTTACTTTTAACACTGATGGTACTGTCTCATTGTCACTTCCTTCCCTCTGAAACTCTGGGGCTGTCACTGATTGCAGGGTTTGTGATAATATTTCCCTTTCTTTGCCTGAGGAGGATGCTTTGCTGACAAAGCAGCAGTGGCCCCTTAAAGTTCATAAAATGATCACAAACCCTGTAAACAGTAACAGCCCCTCACACTGGTGCACAGTAACCACAGCTCTGCAGACCTCTTTATTAAAGGCAACTTTTCAGGACATAAGGCTGAGAAAAACACACTTAAATACAAGCGTCATCCCTATAGCGTGTTGAAAGTCACCATGTCTTCTTTTCAGACAGTTTCAGTCTACAAAAGAGCACATAACCTTCTAGTTTGTAGCACAGATGGCATTTCTCTGCTTAAAAAAACCCCAACGGATTAAAGACCTCTTGCAAAAGCATTCAAATGCTTTGAGTATCTCAGCTAACAAGATTGTAAGCAATGTCATGGTTTTGTCTTTGGTATGATTGTCTTTATTTTATTTATTTATTTATTTAGCAGGTCTTTTATACTACTTTATCATTTCAATCAGTGGTTTACATTGTAACTTAAACTTGGTCATGTACATTAAACAGGGACATTGATAAATTGGATTCTTCTGAGGCAATGGAGGGTTAAGTGACTTGCTCAAGGCCACAAGGAGTGAGTGCTAGAGGGAATTGAACCCTGGCTACTCTTCTGTATAGTCCAGAGTGAATTTGTGGTTCATTCTCTGGTTACCTGTAGTTGTAATTACTGATTCCGCAGTGTTTCTCAGGCTTTATTTTGAGGTACACTTTAAGTTTAACCCTTGCAGCATTCCAAACCTAATTTTCTATGATCCTGTGATAGAACAAAAAGGGGCTAGAGCAGGGAGAAAGGTTTGGTAGGTACCATATTATTTCTCACACATCACTCTCTCCAAAATATTTACAGAATTTAGAAAGCCTGCTCAGATCCATACAGAGAGCACACACAAACGCACAATCAGCAGGAGGAACTAAAAAAAAAATAATCCTGAGCAATAAAAAATAAGATTTCAGGTTTGTGCTAGAAAGATACATCTTGCTGCTGAACTGTGCAAACATTTGGGTGACTCAGTACAAGACTCTCAAATTTTCATTACTAGGTTGATTCATTGATAAAAAGAAGTTTCCCGTGGCATGTGTGTGTGTTGGGGGGATTCTGAGGGGCAGTGGGTACAGGCAGGGAGGACATAATAGTATCAAGAGGGAGGAGTGGCCTAGTGGTTGGGGCAAGGTACCTCAGGCCGGAAGGTCGGGGGTTCAAATCCCACTAGAGGACCTTGGGCCAGAAGGACTGGGGTTTCTAGTCCCACCGGTGCTTCTTGTGGTCTTGAACAAGTCACTTAACCCTCCATTGCTCATATTCCCTGTAAAATAGTTATCTTCAAGTTATTATGCCCTGTTCAATGTAATTTCAGTTTGTTCAATGTAAATCGCCTTGATATCATGAAAGGTGGTATATAAGAAATGTTAAATAATAAAATAAGACACTCAGTATGCGAAAGGCACATTAAAATGAGAATTTTGGCTGCAGTACTAATATGCTTAATTCAGAAGTACCAACACAAATATATAGAACTGTGGACAACTGTTTTCAGTTAATTATTTCACATTGGACATGTAAATCCCAGCATTACACACTGGTTAATCATTACAAAAATGACTGCTGTATATATAAAATTAATCAAAGCATGTATTATGAAAGACTTTAGTAAAGAAAACTATTTTTCATATCCTAAGCCAAAAAAATGTTACTAGAATTTTAGAAAAAATGTTGATCTCAGTTATAAGAAATATCACTAGATTATATATGCATCCACCTTACATTTGGCTGCTACAACCATCAAGTATTTTGTAGGGTTCACTCCCAACTTGGTGCTTCTCAGTATGCCTTGGAAAACATCCTTGGTGTGCCTTGGTGGTGACAAGTTAGGGGCATGATTAGGCATTGGTTTCTGAGGGTGTTGCCTAATTTCTATTGGAAGTAACCCAGAAAACAGCCGCCTTCTTACTGCTTCAGCCTCTCCTCTCCAAGCCAGCACATAGAGAACAGGAGGGGAGAAGATGAGCCAGGAGTTAGTGCAAAGAGAAGCCACTTTACTCCCTGATCTGCCACTCTTGTCATATTTATGGAGTCGAATAAAGAGGGGTGTGACTGCAGCACTCAGTATAACAAAAGGAGAACCCTTATTATCCAGTATTGACACCATTTTAACATTAAAAATTCATGTCTCCATTGTAATCCACTTCCTCCTCCTTCTCCTCTTCTCCCCCCCCCCCCCCTTAATCTATAGCATAAAGGTGGCGGTGACAGCAATCTGCACCAGAACCTTGTGCGCCAGTATATATTCAGTACTTTGCATGGATTTCCAGTTTAACAGGAAGCCCACATGAGGGCTCACTGACTCATAGGCCCCATGCTGACTACCACTGCTGGGCATACGTCACAGTGGAGGTTGAGAGGGAGGAAGCAGCCCTGTTTGTGATCCCCATGTACTGATGACTTGATCCTATTTGAGGTCTTGACCCACAGTAGTTTGGTAATTGTAGTATAATCTTTAGTCTTAAGTTTACCCTATCATATAATCTCGCTACTTTTTCTACATGTTTCCTTTCAGCTTGATTTAGTAGTGTGGTGCTATACTTTCTTTGTTCTAAAAATTGGAAATTGGGTTCTCATAGTTTGTATTTCTGAAATAATCCTGGTAGTCCCCTGTTGTCTATTACTTTAACAACTAGCAATTTTTTGTGGATAACACCTGCAAAGTTGCATGCATAAAGCTGATACAGAATTGTAATAAAAGGAGTCACGATGAAACCTTATTTTACTAATAGAGAAAAAGCGCAACATAAAATGTTCTTTTTCTGTTTTATTCTTAACTCTTCCTGTATATATTTTAAAACTGTAAATATTTCCTTCTGTATGAATTAGTTATAACATCAGATAACTTACAGCACACATGACTAATCCATTGTTAAATCACCACCATAAGCTTAGAAGGCATAATATTGGGTACTCCATATAAAATCATTATGTACAGAATCTTAAGAGTTCTGGTATACTTAGTAAGATAAATGATCTTTTTGTTTTATTGACCTTGTGTATTGCAGATGTCACAACTGCTAAGAGTTTGCATATGGATGTAATGTTGTGAAATTTTAACTTTGATTTTCAGACTAGTAGCTTGACATGCTGTCTAAGGGTTTGACATTTTTAGGGGTTTAGACATTAGAAGTAAACTGAGAAAGATTTCATGGTGTAAGATTTTATAAAATTACTGGCTGTTTGAATTGGTACATTTGTGTATCTGAAGCAAAATATTTTCTAAATTTGTATTTTTTAAATGATTTGCAATGTATGACAACTTTGGTATATAGCTTTGAACTTTTATGTAAAATAACGTGGTGTAAAAGATTTAATAAGGGTGAACCACTTCATAATTAAAGTATCATTTAACCCCCTTAATATAAATATTCTGGCTGAATAAATGTGGAAGCTTTGGGAAAAATTAGCTCTATAGGGAATATTCCATCATCCTACCTGCTGTGCGTCATATTACCTGTTGTGCTCCTTCCCTACCCAAAGGAAAGCTAAAGCACTTCTCAAGCTTGGGAAACAAGCTTTTAACATATTATTTCAGCTGTATACTAATTCTTATGGCTTTATTCCCTGTTAAAGATCAATAAGCTGCTTTTATATTTCAAGCATGGATTTTATTATATTTATGGAATCTGAATTTCAAATGCAATGTGTGTGACATTTTTCTTTTCCAAGTTCTCTGATATCAGTGTATAAAATCTTGATTGTGACTTTTCACTTTAACAAGTGGGAATAAACCCTGGGAGCACTGCTGTTTTACAGTATACTTTTATCTTCATTCTGCCTCAGGGTAATTTTGTAAATGTACTGGATTAGCAGCCCCCATCCTGTGTGCTCAAGTGTGTCCAAGACTGTCGTGTTTAAATGTTGAAATGGACTCTGTGTCTTCATTAACACGTATTGTTTCTTAAAAAAAAAAAGTCAATAAGTAGAATTTTTCATACATATGAGAATAAACTAGACAGTTGCCTACATAATCATTTAACTTTGCCTAGTATCAGTGTATTAGTGTGAATAATGTACAAGTCCCTAAATGTAAAAATGTTTGAATGTAGTTAATAGGCTCTGTTCAGCCTTTCATATGAGGTATCTTGACCTTTGATTGGTTTAGCAACATTTAGAACAAATACTTTCGTCCAGAGATAGTAGGGATTACTATAGTTAAGGACTTTAAAATATATTTTGATTTTGTTCAGATCTCTTCAGCTGAAGTATCTGTAATAGTGACTTTGTAAAAGGGTGCCATGACCCTTTAATATAACTTATTTCCTATTCCATGGCACAGTATTTGCAGTGACTTATTCTGAATGATGATCTGATAATGGTCTGTCTTACAATTGCTTTAATGAATAATTTGTCATATCTTTCTAAAATTTGGTTTATGACCTGGAATCAAGGTCAATTGTATGATAGCAAAACTTTGATTCTTAGGAAACCATTGTATTGGGCATTCCACAAAGCATGTATATAACAGCATAGCTGTAGCAAATTCTAGACCTCAAGTGCTGCAGACACATCTGGTTTTCACAATGGTCAAATAATGCAAACTTCTCCAAGGACAAGCAGGGTAATAAGTTTTCACTATAGGTGATGTTATCTGATGGAGCAAGGTGTGGTAAAAAATGTATCAAAGTGCTCTAAACGTTCGTAAAGCTTTTTAACAGGCAGATCTACACATGTGCAGGACAGCTCATGCTGGCATCATGTGGTCCCACCTCTGCTATTTTTCTGCTGAGTCTTTCTGACATGTATGTATGTGGTGGTTTGTTTATGGGGGTTCTTTAAAAACGGCCTTGAATTTTGTCACATTGCCTCTGATTTTCTATCCCATCCTCTTAGAATGTCCTTAAGTTTTTTTGGTTTACCGACCAAAGGGCACCAATGGATTCAAGAAGTGCAGGCCCGCCAATAGGATCATACTGGTCACGAACGCTATTTATTTAGACAGATTTTTATGCCACCTTTTCCTTCAATCAAGGTGGTTACGTCACATCACAATTGGAGGGTTACATTTAACATTAGGGTACATGTAAACATTTAGACAGTACAGTTACTTAACGGTATTTAGACAGTACAAGTGAGGTAACATTTAACATAAAGGTATTTAATAACGTGGTATGATAGATTTGTGTGTGTGGATAGGATGGGTGTGTGTTTAGATGGCGGAGGTAGTAGTGTTACTGTTTGGGTAGGGGATGTTGCCTGAATGCTCATAGGTTTCTATAAATAACAATGTTTTGAGGTCTTTGCGGAAGTCTGTGAGGTCATCTAAAGCTCTCAGGCTCGTTGGTAGGGAGTTCCATAGTGTGGATGCCAGTAGTGATGGTGCTCTTTTTGAAGTTTTGTTTGGTTTTGTGATAGCCTTCAGGTGTGCCGATCATGTTGTTGGTGGTTCTTGGTCTATTGCTGCTGTCCCTTGTTATGTTTTGGAGTACATCTGCTGAGAGATGGTGAATGACTTTGAAGATGATCATGATTGTTTTGTATTTAGCTCTTGCCACCATTGGGAGCCAGTGTAGTTGTTATAGGACGGGAGTGATGTGCTCGGTCCTTGGAGTGTCTGTAATGATTCCTGCTGTGGTGTTTTGTACCATCTGTAATGGGTGGAGTGTCTGCTGAGGAAGGCCTTGATATAGTGAGTTTCCATAATCAAGCAGTGGTGTAATGAGCACTGTTCCCTCTAAGCTGTGCGCGACACCTCGCCGAGCGAGCACACATACTTTACAACAGAGCGCACAAAAATTACGGCTCTGATTCTGATAGAAAACAACACAGACGTCTTAAAATTTAAAAGTTATGATTGTAATTACTAGAAATTTCCCGCTTCATTTAGTAACTGTCTATTTTCATTTAATTGATTAAAATCAATGTGGTGTGCATACTGTATTCTGAGGTGTAGTCAAATTTTAAAGTATATAACGCTGAGTGTCGTTATGTGGCGCACAAAAATGTAACCTTCCTTCAAATGCTGCACACAGCTGATATTTTATGTGCACACAGCCTACAGAAAATTAGAGGGAACATTGGTAATGAGTGCTTGACACACTGTGCGGAAGTGGTCTTGACAGAGCATTGGTTTGATTTGTCTGATTGTTTTCAGTCGATGATATGCCTTGTTTGCGGTTTTGGTGATGTGGGGTTTTAGGTTCAGAGCTCTGTCTAGTGTTATGCCTAGATACTTAACTTCTTTGACTACTATGTGTTTGTCTAGGACGCTGATAAGTTTGTGGAGGTATGAAGGTGTGGGGTTCCTGGTGACGAACATTGCCTCAGTTTTGTCATAGTTGACTGTTAAGTTGTTGGCTATGAGCCAGTCATTCATGTTTTCGAGGCATTTTGTTATTGTTGTAGTGTTTAGTGCTAGTAAGTTGATTGGAGCGTACACCATGATGTCGTCAGCATAAATGTGGTAGTGTAGTTTGTGGTGCTTGATGATGCTGCATATGGGCTATATGTAGATGTTGAAGAGCATTGAAGATAGGGCTGAGCCTTGGGGTATTCCCTGCGTGACGGGGAATTGTAGTGATTTCTTTTGGTCGCATTTGACTTGTTGCGTTCGCCCTTCCAGGTATGATGTAAACCACTTCAGGGTATTCTTGCATAGACCTATCTGTTGTAAGTGTTGCAATAGCTTAGCGCGTGACACAGTGTCGAAGGCTGCCGAGATGTCCATGAACACTAGCAGGAATCCGTTTTTTATGTTGTCCATGCCTCTTAGGAGATTGTCAAAGAGGGAGGTGAGTAGTGTTTCCACGCCGTGTTGGGGCTTGAATCCATGCTGATGTATGTCCAATGGGGCATTGATATCTATATGGTCCTGAAGTTGCCTTTGGACTGCTTTTTCCACGATTTTGGCAAGGAATGGCAAGCTGGAGATGGGACGGTATGATTTTGGTTCGGATGGGCTCAGGTTACTACTTTTTAAGTATTGGTCGTATCATCGCGTGTTTTAGGGGTTGCAGCATGTATCCTTGTTGGAGCGAATCTTTGTGTCTATAGCTATGTCAGATGGCATATGATGATCATTTCAAAGACCTTTAGTGGTCAGGGACAGAAAGATGAGTTGCTTAAGCCAGCCTAGATACATTGGCATCAGAGACATTGATCTGGAGGGACCCAAGAGTTGCATTGGACACTGGTGAGACATCAGTCTCAAGTCCTACCTATAGAGATAATCAGAACCAACCATCATCTGATTCCTAACAGAAGTTGAAAGGTTCCACTTCTTTGACATTGGAATCTGTCTTCATCGAAACATTTATTTTATTCAGCTAGGTTTATATACTGCTTTTCACTGGGTCAAAGCGGTTTACAGGGAACAGAACGTTTTTTTACAATGAATATCTGTTGTATAAGGAACAGAATAATATTTAAAGTGAAACAGTCAAACGTTTTGATAACAGATCATATTAAGGTTTACATATGCACCCTCACAGGCATGATTGCTCATCAACTGTATTAGAGGGAGCGCAGCACTCGGAGTCAGGATTCATGGCAGCAATGGTAATCAAGTGACTCACATTCCTCCTGCAGTCCACAAGGTGTTGATACAAAATGGTCTTTGAGGAGGAGTTGGATAGAAGGATTCAGCAGATCTTAATTGCTATTTGAATCAGATCTGTGCAGAGAATTTGGCTAATCTGACACTGCTAATTCTTGAAGGCATGGCATAGATGCTGAGGCCACTTCAATATATATTTAATTCAAGTGCATTGGAGAAGGAAGCCTCACCAGGCCATTGACATCTAAGCTCCAACAGACAAACTTTGTCTGCAAGCCAGGTATAGATTCTGACATCTCATGCAGAGTGCATTTCTTATACAGAATCTTAGTTGTTCTAGAGTTCAGCTTATAGATCAGAAGGTATCTATGAGAAAGAAGATACACTGGTCTCCCCACAGGACCCCCTCTGCAATACAGAAAAGGATAATGTTTCAGACAGAAAATCCCTCCATACACACTTTTTTTAAATCAAATATCTCAGATCATTCCACGTCGAGGAGGAAGAGCCAGGGCAGAAATAGAGGCCATCCACCTATTTCTCAGTCCCCTTGATTGGATTTAGCTTATGCCTTTTCTTTGAAGTTCAAGGCGAGTTACATTTAGGTACAGTAGGTATTTTTCCTGTCCCTAAAGGGCTTACAGTTTGTACCTGAGGCAATGGAGGGTTAAAGTGAATTTCCCAAGATCACAAAGAGCAGCAGTGGCATTTGAACCCTGGCTTCCCTGGTTTTCGCTCACTGCTCTAACCATTAGGCTACGGCTGGTCACAGCATACTTAAGAATATGCAAGTGATAATGTGGGAACCTGCCTTTCTACAACCTGTAAATAAGAAGGTGAACTTCATATACAGAATCCAAAATGCGCTCATAGTTGAGCAACAGCAGCTACCATACCGAGCCAGTGTTTGGATCTGCTCTCCAGAATGCCACACAGACAAAATCTCAGTTCTTGGTGCCCCAGGACGCATGTAATCTGCACCTCCTTGGGAGACAAATATTACAAAATGTTATGCTGAACTCTTGCATAGCTTCTTAGCAGCTTTTCATGAGCCAGTACTTGTGACATATGAGGAAGGTAGAACATTTGTCATAGTTTCTTCCTCATAACAAACATGACAACTTAAGCTCACTAATGCAGAATGTGGAAAATGCATCAGGTTGATCTTTGTTTTCAGAAACAACATCAAATACTCCTGCCGTAGGCATCGGTGTCTGCAGACTTTCATGACTGTAGGCCTTGCGTCTCAGATATGATGTCCAGGAAGAGTTCACTGATGTGTCCTGCAATTACAAATCTCTTTCGAGTAGTCAGTGTTGTGATAGATCAGATTAGAGCACTCCTGAACCACTCTCCACATTATCTAGGAGGTACTCATTTGGGGCATTGAAGAAATTTCTGCTCTCCCAAAGAGGTAGCATTCTAAAAATAAAAAGGCTTACAATGTCAGAGCTGTAGCGATGTCTGTGCCCATTTGAGCTCTGCCTCCTTGGGAAAGAGATGCAAGGCTGTAACATGGACTTGTCTATGCATCCATATTACATTGTTTCAGGGGTTCCTGACATAAGTTTGATCAGTCTGTTCTGCAGAATTTCTCTGAGGTTTAACTTCATCCCATAGGGCCCACTTTTATTATTTTCATGTTGTCATTGAAGAAGGGAAAAAAGCCAACTTTTTTACCTTTTTCCCCTTGTCGAAGGCAACTGCAGATAGAGATTTCTATCTATGAAAACACATCCTACTTGTCAGAAGAAACAGTTTACCGTGTAGCAAGTTAAGTGCTCATTCTCCGGGACCAAACAGGAAGTCAGGCCTTACAAATGGCTGACGTCACTGACTGGGTCCGCATGGGAAATACTCCCCATCTTTCAGAGAGAGCCTTTGGAAGGTCAACCATGCATGCATGCCCGTCTTTCTGCCCGAAGGAGCCATCTTACCTCTATCTTCTGTTTTTTTCCGTGGAGCCCTCCAGACATCCGTCTGTGTCCCGGAATCTAGTTGATTTCTCTTGGCTGGTTTTCCAGTATTCTTTCTTTTTTCAGGTTGCATGTTTCAGTGTCTTCCTGCCTGACTCCGGAAGCGTCGGTGCCTCGGCGTCACATTTTTTGGGGTTTTCTTTCATTTTTGGCATGTGAGGTTTTTTTTTCTCGCGCTCCCCCTGGTCAGTGAAGATGTTGGAGTCCTTTGACCATTTTCCTGACCATGTCAAAGCCACCCAGTGGCTTTAAGAAGTGCACCCGGTGTGGTCAGACCATCTCCATAATGGACTGCCACAATTGATGCCTTCAATGTCTCGGACCCAACCACAAGCCCTCAACTTGCGCTCTGTTTACAGATGATGCGCAAAAGGCTGAAGAACTGGGAACGCCAACAGGAGTCGCTGTTTGGTTCAGAGGCATCAACCCTGGCTTCAATGCCCTCAAAGGCCCCCACCAAAGCTTCGGTGGCTCTCCTTCAAAGAGGAGCACCCCCAAAAGGAACGATCTTCGATGCCGAGTCCAAGGCTAAATCCTATGGATATTGCCATTGCAGACCTCAATGTGATTCAGAGGGCGAGAGCCAGGAGCAGCTCTCCAAGCTGCCCCATTGGGAGGAGTTGCCTCGTGAGGCCCAACAATGGGACTCCTGAGGTTGTTACCATTGAGGAGTCCCTGCCGAGGGAGCCAGCTGCAGCACCGGTTCTGCTGGCATCGGAGCCCTCACAGAGAGGATGCAGGCATTGGATCCTCACCTCGCTGCATTTGTGGCTCAGCAGGCTCCCCAGGAACCAATCACCTCTGGTTCTTTAGTGCCAGTGACAGCCCTGCCATCGGCAGGAATCTCACTTGCCAAGGTGCAGCCCATTTTGGAAACATTTGTCATATTGGGCAGTTCCTGTTAGTGCTATCACTCAGTACCGCCACAGAGTCCATGGAGGTCGAGGGTTCCCTCGACTGCCTGAGCACCATCGCCGGGAGCGTCTTTCTGAGATACTTAGTTCCGCACTGACACTGAATGGGTGAAGAGGAATCACCAGAATCTGTCCAGCACCGTGACCTTCCCTCCGATCCCTCTCCCCCACTTGAGCACAGGTGGTCTCCCCCCCGAGGACTTCTCTTTCCTTGAATTCGTTTGAGACATGGGAAAGGCTCTGCCCTTTATCATAGCTGCAGAGGAGCCTCAGGCAGAGGAACTGGAGATCCTCCACTGCCCGACTCCCCCGAAGCAGACCATCACGGTGCCTGAGCACCTCCATTCTTGAAAGGCTTCTCTTTCAAATGTGGGAGATGCCGCTTATGGTGCCAACGATCAGCAGGTGCCTCAACTCCCTCTATCGGGTGCACAAGTACCCTGGGTTTGAAAAGGCACAACTGCCTCACAACTCCCTGGTGGTGGAATCAGCCATGCACTGTATTAAAAGTTCCAAAACCCACTCCTCTGTGCCCCCGGTCGGGAGGCATGCACCATAGACAGCTTTGGCAGAAAGTGCTGGCAGGGCTTGATGATTGTGGCCAGAATTCAGGCATACCTGCGGGACCTAGCAGGGAAGCTGGCTGGGTTCTCTGCAGGTCTTTCTGGAGAAAACATCGAGCACTTCAGGAACCCGGTGGGGAAAACTAAGGAATGCTCCAAATACATCACCAGGGCTGCTGTGGTGGGTGATGGGTTCAGAACAAGTTGGCTGATGTCCCTTGCCGAGAGGAGAATCTCTTTGGCAAACCCATGACGAAGAAGGCTGCTGAGTTGGAGACTGAACAACTCACCATGACTCGCCTTTTGAGGAAGACTGCTGACCCCGCTAGAAGGAAGGCTTTAGGTAAGTATTTTTACTCAAAAAAGAGAAGATACTATGGTACGTACACCCTGTACCATTCATACCAACATCCTCAACAGGGGCAACAGCCTAAGGGCCAGGGCCAAAAGCAGTACCACAAGCCTAAGACCCTTAAGCCCCAGCCAGTACCGCAGCCACAGCCTGGTGGGGGTTTTTGACTCCTGCATGAGGACCATGGCCCTTCTTCCTTTTCCAGACTCCATTCCTCCTCAAGTGGGGGGGGAGGTGGCCCATCATAACCTCCGACACCTGGGCCCTCCATGTGGTCTGCGAGGGATACCAGCTGCATTTCCAACAGCTTCCTCCCACCACCTTTTCAGGGGAGTACCCTCTCCAGCAACACTATTGTATGCTTCTCCAACAGGAGATCCAGGCCCACTTAGCAGATCGGGCTGTGGAACTCATTCCACTGTCTCAAGTAGGAAGAGGGTTCTACTCTTGCTACGTCTTGGTTCCCAAGAAGACTGACTACAGATGCATTCTGGATCTTCGTAATCTCAATCACTTCCTGGAAAAGGTGATGTTCAAGATGGTCTCTCTTGGAACATTGCTGCTCTACCTCCACCGGGAAGATTGGCTGTGCTCCTTGGATCCCAAAGATGCCTACTCGCACATCCTAAATCATCCCATGCACCGTCAGTACCTCTGCTTCATGCTTGGCAGACAGCATTATCAGGACAGGGTTCTACCCTTTGGCCTTGGCTCTGCCTCATGGGGCTTTACAAAATGCTTGGCGGTCATCGCCTCCTTCCTTCAGACCCAGGGCATCTTTGTCTTCCCCTACCTTGGACGACTGACTCATAAGGGGTGTAATACTGGCGACCCATACCATTCAGGCGCTTAGAGCAGCTTGGGGTTTGTTATCAACTACCCAAAGTCCCACCTTCAGCCCTCTTAGTGCCTCAAGTTCAGTGGAGCTCTCCTCGATACTTCTCTGGCTCAAGCCTTTCTCCCGGCAGCCAAGGTACACAAGGTCCAATGTTACTCGTTGGTCACAGTTTGACAAATGATGTGCAGCCTTGATCACATGGCCTCTACTAATCCATGTCACCCCCTCAGTCCACATTAGCATGCATCAGGCGCAGTGGAGACACTGCACGCAGTGGTGTCAAGCAACTGGCGTCTCTCAGACAGCACCACGGTAACTATGCCACTCAAGGAATGCCTCTCCTGGTGGCAGGCCCAACAGCACTAGCTTGCAGGCCTTCCTTTCTAGGCCCTGCCGCATCAGAGTGTGCTGACGACAGATATCTTCATGCTGGGCTGGAGCACACACTTGGCTGGCCTGTGCACACAGGGTTTGTGGACAATGGAGAGTCTCCATCCAATCAATTTCCTTGAGTTCTGGGTCATTGCCAATGCCCTACAAGTGTTCCGACAGGAGCTGTCAAGTCATCCTTTATTCAAATGGACACCCAATGGCCATGTTCTACATCCACGAACAAGGTGGCACGGGCTTGTATCTCCTCTGCTGGGAAGCAGTCAGTCTCTGGAAGTTTGCTTTCATACACAACATTCTCCTCCAGGCAGTTTATCTACCAGGGGAGTTCAATGCATTGGCAGATAGACTCAGCAAAGTTCTCCAATCGTACAAGTAGTCTCTCAACATTTGGGTAACTGACCACATCTTTCAGATGTGAGGCACCCCATCCATGGACCTTTTCACCACTCCTCACAATGCCAAGCTGCTACAGTTTTGCTCCATTGTCCCCAGCAGCAATCGGATAGCCTCTAATGTTTTTCTTCTGGATTGGATGATGGCCTTTTCAATGCCTACCCACTGACTCCATTAGTGGCCAAGACCCTCTTTAAACTGCAGGTGGACAAAGCCACCATGATACTCATAGCACCGCGTTGGCACAGCCAGCCCTAGTTTCCCCTGCTGCCTCAACTCTTCTGGAGGCTGCCGATTCCTCTCAGCTATCCCTCTGATCTGTTAACTCAGGAGAGAGGGGACCCTTCCTGCATCCCAACCTCAAATCCCTATCCCTCACGGCTTGGATGCTGAATGGATAGTTCTTGCAAACTTCAGCTTACCGACAGATGTCCAAGATATTCTTCTTGCCTCCTGCAAGGACTCCACCAGACGCACCTATGCTTTTAAGTGGCGCTGATTTTCACTCTGGCATGCGGACAGGGCTTTAGACCCCTTCTCTTGCTCTTTGGAGATGGTACTCTTACTTGCTGAATCTCTCTAACTCTGGATTGAAAACTAACTTGGTCAGAGTGCACCTCAGTGCCCTGGCAGCTTACTACCATGCAGTAGCTGGTAAGCCTCTTTCTGCCCATCCTCTCCTCGGATGGTTCATGAAGGGTCTTTTGTTATCCCGTCCCCCAATCTGACTGCCGCCGATTGCATGGGACCTGAATTTTGTCCTTGGCCAGCTGCTCACGCCACCCTTCAAGCCACTTGCCTCCTGCCTTCTCCAATTTCTTACCTGGAAAGTTATCTTTTTGGTAGTATTCACTTCGGCGCACAGTGTCAGTGAGCTTCAAGCGCTGGTAGTGCATCTACCGTATACCAGGTTTCACAAGAATAGAGTGGTCCTCTGCACTCATCCCAAGTTCCTTCCTAAGGTGGTTTCCACTTTTCACCTCAGCCAGTCAGTGGTTCTGCCCAGCTTTTTCCCCAGGCCTCATGCCAACAGGGCTGAGGCCTCCTTACACACTTTGGATTGTAGGAGAGCGCTGACTTTCTATCTGGAACTTATTAAAGCCCACTGTTCCCCCCCCCCCCCCCAGCTCTTCCATCTCTTTTGACCCCAATCAACTGGATGTCGCCGTCTCCAAATGCAGCCTCTCCATTTGGGTGGCGGCCTGCGTTTCCTTTGCTTATGCCCAGGCTGGGCTCAATTTGGACTGCCATGTCATGGTTTGCAATGACTGAGCTATGCCGCTTCTGTAGCTAACCTCCGCTTTGTCTCCGCAGTAGAGATTTGTAGGGCTGCTACGTGGTCGTCTGTCCACACACTCACAGCACACTACTGCCTGGATGCGGATTTCTGGTGTGAGGGCACCTTTGGCCAAGCCATACTCTGCACCTCTTTGGGATTTGATGCAACTCCTTCCCACTGGCCCTTCCAGGTTACTGTAGAGTCAAACTGATGTTGATGCCTCTGCTCGATGCTGACTCTCAGAGCTGTTCAATGTTTTTTCCCCTGTTCTTCCCAGTTCATTTTTTCTGGTTGCTCTGTTGTGCTGTTTACAGGTTTTTTTTTCTGTAACCTGCAGCTTGGGAGTCCCACATGTGAGGACTGACTACTGCTTGGTTTCTGAGAAAGGTAGCTACTCAGCTGCAGGAGGTGTTCTCCGGAAACAGCAGAAATCAGTCCTCACTATCCTTCCTTCTCCCTGTGGAGTCGTTTTTTTATTTTTTGAGTTTTATTAAGCTGTGTCATCATACTGAGGTAAGATGGCTCCTTCGGGCGGGAAGACAAGCACGTGTGCATGGTTGACCTCCCAAAGGTTTTCTCTGAAAGCTGGGGAGCATTTGCCATGTGGGCTCTGTCAGTGATGCCACTCATATGTGAGGACTGATTCCTGCAGTTTTCCAGGAACAAGCAGGAAGTCGTTCCTCACATATGGGTGGTGTTGGTGCCAACTGAGCCCGCACGGAAGCATTTCCCCAGCTTTCAAAGAAAGCCTTTGGGATATGCTACCATGCATGGGTGGTTCCCTTCCCGTCCAAGGGTGTGCCATCTTGCTCGATCTCCTTTTTTCTGTGGAACCCAACGGACATGAGTCCAGTTTCCCTAGAAAAAGTCTCGCTTTTATCCTTAAAGGTTGATTTTTTTCCGGTTAGCAACCGGTTCCTCTTCCTGCCTCAAGCCGGTGCCCTCCCTGGCTCCTTTTTTCATCAAGGTCTCCTCGACCACTGTTCGTCCCTTTTTTTGCCTGGGGGTCGTCAACCCCATCCGGGTGCTACCCATCATGTCTCTCGGTGGGTTCAAAAAATGTGACCACTACAGTCAAACCATGTCATTAATCGACACCCACGACTGCTGCTTGCGCTGCCTGGGCTTAGACCATGACAGCACCTCCTCCTGCCACCTGTGCCAGGCCATGATGCCTAAAACCAACAGGAAAAGGTCTGAGTTGCAGGAGAAATTGTTACCCAGGTCCAACTCTGCCCCAGCCTCCCCAACACTGAGCTCCAAGCCCAGCACATCCCGCGAGGCCCGCATGTCCTCAGAGTCCTGCGGCAGCAGTTCCTCCGAGATGATCTCCGATCCAGAGAAAAAGAATAAGAAATCCTTGAAGTTCGCTGAGGTTGCACCTGTGAAACCCGGTAAAATTGCCCGGAGGGACTTGGAAGGCTCCAAAAACACCCCACAAAGGTCCTCAAGAAGGATTCCTCGGCCGGCGGAGACCATGCAAGGTTCCTCGAGGCCATAGTCCTCATCGAAGACACTCTTGCAAGAGTGCTGGCACCGGGCCTGAGATCCTCTGGTCTGGAAATCAGAATGGTGGCCTTGGACCCTGCAGCAGGTGATGATGGCCGGTTCGTCTGCCTCATCCGCCCCATCGACCGGAACCTCGACTGCGAGGGAGTCTCCAGTTGTCGAGCCGAGCTCAGCACCACTGGCTTTCAGTAAGCCCTTGGTGCTGGTTGAGATCCTGGTCCCGTTCTTCAGGCATCCGGTCTTTGCCGGCTAGTGTCCCTGTTTCAGACCCTAGGTCCTTGGCAGGCCACTGACTCTTCAATGCCGGCCTCGAGGCAAGGAGTGTCAGGGCCTCGGACTTAGTCATTGCTCGACTCCGAGTGAGAGAAGGACAACAAGGCCTCTCTGAACACCAAGTGACACCAAGATATTCCTTTGGACCTGACACCTCGGGCCTTGTCCTTCTACCTACAGCGGACTTGGGGCCATCGCAAAGCCAGGAGTACTGAGGGTGTGGCCTTCCATGATTCCGTCAGGGATATGGCTAGAGCCCCCTCTGTGCAAATCGAGGCAGAGGAAGACCTACACATCGAGGAGTTGGAGATTCTTCAGTATGAGTCTCCACCCAAGGAAACACTCATGGTGCCCATGCAGCCAATTCTCAAGAGGCTACTACTTTGGATGTGGGAAATGCTGGCGTCTGTGCCGGTGGTGAGCCAGCATCTCAACACCATGTACCATGTCCAGAAGGGCCCAGGGTTCTACAAATCTCAGCTCCCACATAACTCCATGGTCGTCGAGTCAATCATGCAGAAACCTAAGAGCGAGAAGGCCCACTCCTCGGTTCCCCTCGGGAGAGAGGCCTGAGCCCTTGATGCACTCTAGTGCAAGTTTTTACCAAGGCTCAATGCTCGGATGCCAGATCCAGGCCTATGAGCTGTACATAGGCATTTACCTAAAGTTTCTGGCCCAAGAGCTGTCAGGCTTTGCGGCAGGCCTCGTCAGGGACCCCCTCCAATGATTCCAGGTCCTGACCTCAGTGATCGAGGAATGTTCCAAGTTCCTCTCCCAGGCAGCCTATGATGGCTTCGAGTCAGCAGCTCAGATAGCCGCGACCGGCATTGGGACCTGGTTACAAACTTTGCTTCAGATCAGTCTTCTGGAGATCAGGACGATTTCCCTGGCCCTAGGGGCATTTCGCCATCACCTGCGACACCAGTCCATACTGATTCAGATGGACAGCCAAGTCGCCATGTTTTATGTCAACAGGGGGGCATAGGGTCATACTCCTGCTGTCAGGAAGCGGTGGCCTTTCTGTCCTTTGCAGTGTGCAACAACATGCTCCTGCAGGCGGCTCACCTCCTGGGCCAGGACAACCTCCTGGTGGACAGACTGAGCAGGGTCCTCTGTCCACACGCTTGGCACCTGGACCCCAGAGTGGCTGCTCGACTCTTCCGCCTCTGGGGCCAGGCCCATGATGGACGTTTTCACCACACTGGACAAACAAAAAGCTGAGGAGCTTTGCGATGGCCCTAAGTCCGATGTAGGTAGAAGGACAAGGCCCATTTGCAGTTTATGGAGTACGATTTCCTCCCGACCAGCATGGGGCCGTGGAAAGGTGGTGGGAAGAACCACCTCCTGGTTGAGGTGGAAAGGAGAGAGTCTTTGGGAGGAATTTGGGATGGGTGAGGAGCATGACCCTGTTCTTTTATAATCTTGTATATTGTGGCTCTGCCACCAGGGCCTGAAGCTCGCTTACTTTCCGAGCGGACGTGAGGGCCACCAGGAAGGCAACCTTCCATTAAAGATACTGCAAATGGCAAGTGGCTAGCAGCTGCCCTGCTTCTGCTCACAGCAAACGCACCCAGAGAGGGTGGCAGCCAAAGTTCCCTCTAATTTTCTGTAGGCTGTGTGCGCATAAAATATCAGCTGTGTGCAGCTTTTGAAGGAAGGTTAAATTTTTGTGCGCCACATAATGACACTCGGAGTTATATACTTTAAAATTTGACTACACGTCAGAATACAGTATGTACACCACATTGATTTTAATCAAATTAAATGAAAATAGATGATTACTAAATGAAGCAGGAAATTTCTAGTAATTACAATCATAATTTTTAAATTTTAAGACGTCTGTGTTGTTTTCTATCAGAATCAGAGCCGTAATTTTTGTGCGCTCTGTTGTAAAGTATGTGCGCTCGCTTGGCGAGGTGTGTGCGCGCGCACACGCGCACAGCTTAGAGGGAACAGTGGTGGCAGCAGATGCCTTCCTGATCCCAGGGATGGAAGGCCACCTCTATACTTTTCCACTGATCCCTCTTCAAAGTTCAGCGCAATGGGGCATTTCTAATACTAATTGCCCCCAGGTGGCCCAGACAACCTTGGTTCCCACTGCTGCTCTCCCTGGCAGCGGCACTCCCGGTCCTGCTGGGCTGTACCCCGGACCTCCTGACCCAGGAGGGCGGCTCCCTCCTGCACCCCACTCTGGGGTCTCTAGCGCTAACAGCGTGGCTGCTGAAAGGATAACATTGGCTTCTTTCAACCTCCCAAAGGAGTTGAAGTCCTGCTAGCCTCTCGAAAGCCCTCCACCAGGTGAGCTTACGCCTTCAAATAGCGAAGATTCTCCGTATGGTGTGCGAAGAGACAGGAGAACCCGTTCTCCTGCCAGGTGCAGTTAGTGCTCCAGTACCTACTGCATCTGTCGCACACTGGACTGAAGTCCAACTCAGTGAAGTGCACCTGAGTGCAATAGCCGCACACCACCATCCTATCGAGGGCAAACCCCTCTCTGGTCAGCCCTCCGGGGCCTCCTGTTGTCTAAGCCCCCTGTCCGCCCTCCGGCAGCAGAGTGGGACCTTAATGTGGTGCTCTCACAGCTCACTAGACCGCCTTTCAAGCTGCTAGCCACTTGCCATTTGCAGTATCTTTAATGGAAGGTTGCCTTCCTGGTGGCCCTCACGTCTGCTCGGAAAGTAAGCGAACTTCAGGCCCTGGTGGCGGAGCCACAATATACAAGATTATAAAAGAACAGGGTCGTGCTCCTCACCCATCCCAAATTCCTCCCAAAGATTGTATTTCCTTTCCACCTCAACCAGGAGGTGGTTCTTCCCACCACCTTTCCACGGCCCCATGCTGGTCGGGAGGAAATCGTACTCCATAAACTGGACTGCAAATGGGCCCTGTCCTTCTACCTACAGCGGACTTGGGGCCATCGCAAAGCTGCTCAGCTTTTTGTTTCTTATGACCCCAGCAAACTGGGGTTTCCCGTGACTAAGCGAACTCTGTCCTCTTGAGTGGCGGACTGTATTGCCCTCGCCTATGAGCGAGCTGGGATCTCTTTGGAACACTGGATCACAGCGCATCGTGTGAGAGTGATGACCATATCACTCAGTGCAGGTGGTGGAGACTGCAAAACCGACACATGGTCTTCAATTCATACATTTGCAACTCACTACTGCCTGGAGAGCGAGTCCCGCCGGGATAGTGCTTTCAGCCAGGTGGTGGTACTCAGTCTCTTTGGGGTGTAGGCAACTCCTGCCCTCCAGGCTACCGGAGTGATGGTGCCGCTGGATGCTAGGGCCCTGCAGAGTCTCTGTGGTGACTTATTTTCTGCAACTCACAGCTACCTGACCTGGCTGCTGTTGGTGCTGTCGTGGTATGGTCCTCGGCTGCCTGGAGCTAGAGAGTCCCATATGCAAGGACTGACTTCCTGCTTGTTCCTGGAGAAAGTGTAGTTACTCACCTGTAACAGATGTTCTCCAGGGGCAGCAGAAATCGGTCCTCACAACCCTCCCTCCTCCCCTGGCAGTTGCCTCTCTACTTCCTTGTAGTTTTTTACTACCGTCCTAGCTATGTTATCTGACTGATCAAGATGGCACTCTCGGGTGGGAAGGGGACCATACATGCATGGTAGCATATCCCAAAGGCTTTCTTTGAAAGCTGGGGAAATGCTTCCACGCGGACTCTGTTGGCGCCAGTGTCACCCATATGTGAGTACTGATTACTGTTGTCCCTGGAGAACACCTGTTACAGGTGAGTAACTATGCTTTCCCAGAAAACACCTGCTACAGGTGAACTATGCTATATCTGCCTACCTGCCTCCCCTGGAAGTTGACTTCTATTAATCTTAAAACTTTGTTTAGAACCAAGGTAGTCCACAACAAGGTCAACATGGTAAGGTTAACACATGTCCAGATCTGCCTGCTACAAAGCTCTAAAGACTTGGAACTTTGATATTACTTTTTATCATGGCATCCTGCTGCCTTCTGAGAATATCTCCTCTAAGCAAGTAACGTTATTTAACCTGGTTCCTGGGTAGTTGTATGCAAATAAGACTCAATATTCATGATGGGGATTCTGAAAACTAGACCTGCCTACAGCACATGGGAACTGGAATTTTTGTTGTTCCTGTATTAATGGATTTGTTTTAGGGCCCTATTTACTCAGCATTTTTTCCATAGTCTCAGAATAGGGGGTGGGAAAACCTTTAGGGGCCTATTTATTAAGCTGCGTTAGCTGTTAATGCAGTACCTTAGCACGTGTTAATTTTCAGCTTAACTGTGTAAAACAAGGAGTTGGGGCATGCATCTTACTGTGAACGTGGAGGTACTTAACTGCATGTTAACGCAGCACATAGAGGGTGTAGTTAGCTGCAGGGTGTTACCTGCCATACTCTGTGTTACTTGAATGGAAGCTGTTAGGAACAGTGTTTAACATGGGGGTTTGCAGTGACGACATGGTTAATTTTGGCTGTTATCCTACAGTAACTGTGAAATCTTACTTCACTTAACTAGGGCTTTGTAAATAGGCCCATTAGTGTTGCGAGCTTTCACAGTCCCTTGTTTTAAACTGGCCTATTTTCTCTTCAAGGAATTTATGCTATAAAAAGAATAGTTAAGTAGTAAATGGTTTATTAAATGTAAAATCATATTTGTCTAAAGGTACATTATGCTTCTCTGCTTCTTTTAGACTCAAAAAATCTTATCCCATTAACATTGTTGTGACCTGCATTTTGAAATTTTAGGAAGAAATTGTACACTTTTGTGTGATTTATCTGAATTACAGCCATTACTTCTGTATCTTTAAGCAAACAAAGAAACTAGGGTTCTGATACTAGAATAAAAATAGAATTAGATGTGATGGCGATGATGGATTAAACAGAAGTAGGATTTGGGGGAGAGAGGGTGAGTCTCTCTCTTGTGTTTGGAAGTGAGACGTATCCCTGAAAAGCAGCAGTTTAACGTAGGTAGAAATGTGAGCTATATTGAATTTTGTAGCTAGGAACATAGGAAGCTTAGCACAATATACATTTGAGGATAATTGTTTCATTACAAAAATGAAAGTATATTAAATTGATATTGCAGACCACCTCTTTCATCTCCCTTGCTCTGCACAGCTCATTGATTAAGGTTTCTGACTGCTGAGAAGATGCGCACAGATACCTTAAGCATTCTTTAAGACTTTACTTGGTATATAGCACTTATACCCCCATAACTGGGGGGAACAAAACCTTAATGCCTTAGCTGAAAACATTTCAGGTTGTGCTGAGCTGCTGCTTTAAAGGGTCATTTGCCAACTGAGTCTCCACTTCCATTGGCTGAGTAAGATGTCACTTTGAAATAGACACCAGAATGTAGTCCCACAGCTAGTTTCATAATGTCTTACCTACAGAAGAGTTCAGTTTTCTGCATTAGCAATTCTTTTTGCACATACTGTACAGTTGTTTTATGATAACCTGTAATGTTTGGAAAGGCATTGAATTTACTGTAGTCATGGACGTGCACACCCTGCCCTTAAGTTTTGAATGCCAGCCTATTGTATCCTATCTGATCTGCGAGTTTTCATGGAAGTGTGACACTGATGGGGAAAACTGATGTAAAGAAAAACAATTTGGCTATAGATGAACCATGCAGGAAGTAAAAATAAATAAATGAATGAATGAAATAAAATAAATCCAGCCTTCGTAGAAACAAGTAGCTACATTTCTCCTAAATAATGTAGTCAACTGGAGATTTATTTGTTTAAGCTGTTAAACAGCATATTTTAACTTTGTGTACACTTCAGATGCTGTTTCCACAGATTGATATTGCTAGTTTCACTCAATATTAAATGAGTTATGTATGTATAGTTGTGAAAATGTTTTCTTCTGTTATGGGGCGTAGCAAAATCTACATCACAAATTTTGACACATTACAGCTGAAGGAAGAGGAGCACCTTGGAAAAAGAGGAATAATTACTCAGCACGGAGGAGACGCTTGGCCAGCAGTTTGCTTCAATAGACTGAAATGACACCTCTAAGAATTCATGGATAACATGAACAGAAATAGAGCTGAATAAAGCAAATCTGCATACATGGTAACCAGTAGCTCTACTTTTATTTTTTATGTTGCTTAACTGTTTTATTTGAGAGAAAACCTGTGTGATTTAAAAGTTATAGCCTTTGCAACTTTATTACTGGTTATAATACATTTGACATTTATAATGTGTAAACAAATGGAAAAAGTCAAGTAACTCCTTGTTTTTATAGTACTGGTAGTATGTTCTTGTTGATATGTTCATGTTCTGATAATGTCTGTAAACAGCACCACTTTGATTACAGTAGATATAGTGTTGTAATAAACTGTTCAATGGGGCTGATGTGTAAAGCTGTTCAAGTTATTTGATGTTTACACCTCAGGGAAAGTCTTCTGTTCAGCAATATTAAAAAAAATGATAATTTGACAAGATTTTCAATGTTTGGATAGCATTGCGGTACCCTTTTTATTTTGCATATGTGTCAGCATGAACTTTCAGAAGTCAGACATGGTACTAAAGAAGTGCTTCACCCTTCATTTTGACATCAGCGTAGGCAATACACAGTTTTAATATTTTAGCACTCTGTTCTTTAAGTTCTTAATGTAGGCAATGTATGAGGGGTTGGGTTTTTTTGTTGTGTTTTACTACATAACATGTAAAATTACCATCTTTGTTTTTATGCAGCTGATTGCCAGTGTTTGTTTTTTAATATAAAGGGTGGGGGGGGAGAAGAGATTCATCTTACTTAAATGTCCATGTATCATGGCCCAGTTTGTTTCAGCAGAACTCTAAAATTTGACATTTAGATTAACATTTTAATGACTGGAACGCTGGCAGTTACTTTCCTGTCTAGAATGTGCCTGCCTCTCCAAGGCTATTGGACAGAATGCACAGAGTTGCATGCTGTATAAATATGACTGAATTAAGCATTTGTTTCAGCTGTATTCCTGTGGGATTCAGGTGATCATGACTTGTGCTTTCATGAGTCTAATGTGCAAATAAAATTGTAGACTTAACAAGTAAGTTATTGAGGTTTTGCAAATTACTCAGAAGAAATTATAATTGAGGTTTGTGCTCAACCAGGAAATTTTGCAGAACTAACAGTATTTATTTTCATTGCAAAGATGTAATATTAATTTTTAGTACATTATAATTTTTTTATAAAGGAAATTTAGACTTTTTTCCAAAACCATTTTATATGAACAAATCTGATTTAATAGCTTTTGTTACTAAAAGCTGTGTTGAGATTGTTTTCAAAACCTCAGTGGCTTTATAGAGTGAACATCTACAGCAACATAGACTGTTCGCATTTAGTTCCAGTGCTAAATACAGTGGAAGATCATGTCAGAACATGTGTTGTATCTTATATTGCCGATAATTTGTTTTCAAAACTTTGAAATAATTTGTCATCTGCTGTTTTTCTGTACAAAATTAGCTGTTAATGTTTGTTTTCTTTGTGTTTCTGCCCATTCCTATTTTTTAAACTGTGAATGACCTGGATCTTTATGCATAAGATCGTCTAAGTGGTTTGTCAAACTGTTTTGCTGTCCAAAGTAATTTCAAATGTCTAACCTTTTATTCCAAAACAAAAACTGCCTTTTAAACATTTTGTAACCAGAGATGTATCAAATAAGGAGTTTCATTTTTATTTTCATTAATTTTGTGTCTTACAGAAACGGGGCTTTAATTTTAGGAAAACATTGTTAGGTTTGCTCTCAATTGTAATTAACCCAATGAAAACAGCAATGTAGCCATATGTGGATCATAGTAAATATTTAAGGGATAGCAGGTAAGTAATGTTTCTACAAGGCTGGACTGCTGGAAGCCAGTAATTAAGGCATACATGGGAAAGTACTTGAAATATTTTCATAATGTTCGACATCTATTGTACAGGTGTACCTTTTAGCGGTAAGCAGCACATTGTATATGGTGGCTTATTTATAACTGCTTTGTGATTCTAGATACCCATGCAGTTTATGCATTAAAATCCCTATTATATTTCAGTACTTCATATAGAGCAAGGTAGTATGTGGTTCAAGAATGTCTTTCTGTAGTTGATGTGACAGTGGCATAATCATTTTATATTGTTAACTCTCTTCAGCCTGTCCTAAACTCAAAACGCAGAAACACATATACTCTTAAGACTTTAGAAATGGCGTCATGATCCCCTGCTGATCTTTGCAGAGTTGAGATGCACATTTCAGCCTCTCAGCATCGGTCACACTTTACTTGTGATGTTTTGTTTCAGTTGAGACTAAGTTTAATTGTCACTTATCAAAACTGTGGAAAAGGTGATTTAGTAGCAGAACTTTGGAGGGTTGAATCAGATTTGAGGAGATGATACATCAGGCAAGACCTGGAGGAGGCATTTTGGAATGGATTCAAAGGCAGCCATTTTCCTCTGAACCCAGAGAAGATACTTCTATATAAATAGTTGGAAATGACTGGCATTTTCTATCTCCAGGAACAAGCAGGAATGTAGTCTTCACATATGGGTATCATTGGTACCGACGGAGCCTGCGCTGAAACGCTCCCCAGCGTCCAATAGGAAAGCTTTTGGGAACATCCCACAGCGCCTGTGTGTGCTGCCTTCCCACCTTTCCAGCTCTCCCTCTTCAGTTCTTTGTTTTCCGCGGAGTCGACAGGTCGCATACCCTGTCACCGCAGAATATTTATTCTTTTGGTTTTTTGTGGTCGCGTCTGCCTTCATTCGACGCTTACCGGTACTGCCGGTTCTCTTTTCTTCTTTTAAAAAAAAAACAAACCTAACTTTCTAAAAGATTTTTTTCTCAGGGGCCTCTCCCCTCTCGGTGCTAGGTGCCATTCTGGGCACTAGGCCCACTTTTCTTTAAACATGGAGAAACCAGCTAGTGGTTTCAAAAAATGTTCTAACTGTGGCGCTACCCTATCTGTCACCGACATCCATGAATGGTGTCTAAAGTGTTTAGGTCCTGACAATTCTCCATTGGAGTGTCTCTCCTGCAGAAAGATGACCAAGAGGGGCCTGCAGAACAGAGCTGCAAAACTTGGTACCCTTTTTGCCGCAGATACGATGTCAGTCGCATCAATGTCTTCCAGGGCTTCATCTTCCTCCCATGGATCTCAGGTAACTAAACCTAAGTCTTTTAAGAATGGCTGGTCCTCAAAGGGCAGATCTCCTTCCAAACATCGAGATGCCACTGGCGTTGCCCTCGAGGAAAGTTCACTGGCAAAACAGCCCCGGTGGGAGGCTTTGGTCTCCCAAGCATTAACGGGGCTCCAGAATGTTCCAGAGGCTTCCACCTCTGCAGAACTACTGGTGCCATTTTCTGGGGTCATGGCCGTTCCCACCGGTACCGATACCCAGGCATCGGCAGGAGCGATGGATCAAAGAATCCTTGCTATCGAACGCAGTCTAGCGGCTCTCTTAGCAGCTTCGGTACAGCTAAAACCGCTACAGATGGTTCCACAGGTATCGGTACTGACATTGGTGCCGGTATCGACTGCACCTGCCTCAGCCAGTAAACTGCCGAGCCTTGAGTAAACATGCCGAGCCTTGAGTCTATTTCAGGTATCGAAAGATCGGTACTGAGAAACCTCAATACTGACTTCGAACGATACCGGTACGGTATGGTGTGTTGCAGGAACAACCGGCACAGAGATACTTCGAATCCTCCGATTCCAATGACTCTGATTCTGCCGGTACTAGAATAATCCTTACAGAGGATCCCTCTTCTTCTCAGCGCAGAATGTCTCCTCCAGAGGACATGTCCTTCCAGGATTTCATATGTGATGTAGCTCGAGGTCTTGCAATCATGGTGACTCCAAAGAAGGAACCCAGAGCAGAAGAATTAGAAATTCTTCGATATCCTAAGGCTCCTAAAGAGGCAGCAACTCTGCCCATTCATAGGATCTTGCATGACCTTATGTTATGAATGGGGGAAACCCCTTTAACGGTGTCTCCACACTCCCGACATCTCAATACCATATACCGAGTTCCAAACTGTCCTGGTTTTCAAAAGACTCAATTACCACACCATTCAATGGTAGTGGAATCGATGATGCGTAGGATTAAGAGTGCTAAAATGCATTCTTCCAATCCTCCAGGCTGTGAATCGAGGACGCTCGATGCCTTTGCAGGTCGATGCTTCCACTCCTCCATGTTGTCAGCCAAGATCAGCTCTTACATTTTCTATATGGGAATGTTCCTCAAGGAGGTTACAGGAGACTTTGAGCTCATGAGCCCTCTTCTTCCTGAGGACAAAAGAGGGGAATTTCTTACTCTGGTCAAACATGCCCAGGATGTCTCTAAGTTCGTGAACCATGCAACCTTGGATTGCTTTGAATGTATTAGCAGAACCTCTGCTATTTCAATCGGGGCACATCGTATTGCCTGGCTTCAGGCATCAGACTTAGAACAACGGGTGCAAGATAAACTGGGAAACATCCCTTGCACAGGAGAAAATCTCTTTGGCAAGGATTGGCAAGACAAGGCAAATCAGATTGAATCTGAAAATACTACCTTGAACAGACTATCAAAGTCTACAGCCAACCCAGCAAAGAAAGTCAGTCAAGAAGCCATTTTTCAACAAGAAAAAGAGGTTTTACCCATCTTACACCCATCATGCTCACTGTCCAGTTCATGTTCCCCAAAAGGGGCAGCAACAGAACAGACAGCAAAGGAGGCCACAAGTTCCAAGAACTCAACCGGCTCAGCCTCCTCAGGGGCTTTGACTCTTTCCTAGAGAACTTAGTCTTCCTGCCCCTGAAAGGTCCAGAACCCCTTACCATTCCAGGCAGGCTATGACATTTCGCCAAAAGATGGCAACAAATAACATCAGAAAATTGGACTCTGTCCATTGAACGACACGGGTACAGGCTTCATTTTCACAGCATGCCCCCTCCTACAATGATAAGACAGTCCAATTCTCAGGTCCCTGCCACCAGTCTCTTGGGTCAGGAGGTCGCATCACTTCTTGCTCAAGGAGCAATAGAAGAGGTACCTATATCCCAACAGGGAACAGGATTCTACTCCCCCTACTTTCTCATCCCAAAGAAAACAGGGGGACACAGGCCCATTCTGGACCTTAGAGAATTAAACAAATATCTCTTCCGAGAAAAATTCAAAATGATCTCCCTCAGAACACTCCTGCCATACCTTCAGAGTCAGGACTGGCTATGTTCTCTAGATCTACAGGATGCATATACGCATATCCTCATCCATACAGATCACAGGAAATTCCTTTGGTTCCTTTTCCAGGGAAGACACTTCCAATACAGGGTTCTTCCCTTTGGTCTGGCTTCTGCCCCAAGGGTCTTCACAAAATGCATGGCAATAATAGCAGCGTTTCTAAAAACTCTGGGAATATTCGTCTTCCCTTACTTAGATGACTGGCATCAACAGCTCTAGAAGCCAGCTTTGCTCTTTCTCGCACGATGCAAATTCTGTGCTATTTGGGATTGGTCATAAACCTCCCAAAATCTCAGCTCACCCCTTCTCAATCTCTAGAATTCATAGGGGCTCATCTAGACACAAGACAGTCGAAGGCTTTCCTGCCACAGCTGCACTGTCTTCGTATAATACAGCTGGCATCCCAAGCAGCTATGAAACTTTTTCTGACTGCTTGGGAGATGCTTCAGCTTCTGGGGCATATAGCATCCACTGTCCATGTGGTTCCCTATACTCTCCCTCATATGCGAACAGCCTAGTGGACCCTATCCTCTCAGTGGACACAGGCCTTGGGTCGCCTATCGGACAAAATCAGAAACTCTCCACGTCTCATTTCATCCCTCCAATGGTGGCGATCACTGGAAAACCTTCTAATAGGATCTCCTTTCCAGCAGCCTCTATGCCAAGCCACCCTAACAACAGATGTGTCCACGTTGGGTTGGGGGGGCTCACTTGCTCGATCTCTCCACTCGGGGTCTCTGGACCCCACAGGAGGCTTGTCTTCACATAAACCTCCTAGAACTTGGGGCCATTTTCTATGCTTTTCAAGTATTCCAGGCCCAGCTCAGCTACAAGACAGTCCTGGTTCAAACTGACAATCAAGTAGCCATGTTCTACGTGAACAAGCAGGGCGGAACAGGCTCTCTGTTATGCAACAAAGCTTTGCGCCAGTGGGCCCTCGCCAGAGAGCTCCAAATCCACCTCCTAGTGGTATATCTTCCGGGCATTCAAAACGTTTGGGCAGACAAACTCAGTCGAATTCTGCTGCCACACGAATGGTCTCTTCACTCAGACCAGATTGCTCGAGTGTTTCGAATCTGGGAAACCCAGATATAGACCTCTTTGCAAGTCCACAGAATGCCATACTTCCCCGGTTCTGTTCCAGAATTCCGGTTCAAAACTGTCAGGTAAGAGATGCTTTCCTCCTCCACTGGGGTCAGGACTTCCTCTATGCCTTTCCACACATTCCCCTCATTCCCAAAACACTGTTCAAGCTTCAAAGAGGCAGAGGATGTATGATACTCATAGCTCCACGTTGGCCACGGCAAACATGGTATCCTCTGCTTCTACATCTCTCTCAAGCCACGCCACTGGAGTGATATGCTCCAGATCTTCTTTCCCAGGAGGACGGGATGCTGTTGCACCCAAATCCCCAGTCCTTGCATCTCAGGGCCTGGTTGCTGAAAGCCTAGAGCTTCCAGATATCAGCCTTTCTCAACAGGTAAAGGATATCCTGGTGGCCTCCAGAAAACCCTCCACAAGGTGATTATACGCCTTTAAGTGGAAAAGGTTCTCTGTATGGTGTTCTCAAAGGGGGCTTCACCCCCTTTCGGTGCCTCTGGAATCTCTACTGGAATATCTCCTCCATTTATCACATTCTGGTCTTAAAACCAATTCAGTAAGGGTCCAGCTTAGTGTCATTACAGCTTCTTGCAAGCCTTTGGATGGGCAACCTATTTCCTCTCATCCACTCGTAGCAAGATTTATGAGAGGTTTACTCTTAACAAAACCTCCCATTAAGCCACTGCCGGTGGTATGGGATCTAAATCGTGTTCTCGGGCAGCTCATGAAACCGCCCTTTGAGTCTTTAGCCACCACAGCTCTAAAGTTTCTCTCCTGAAAGGTCCTCCTTATACAAGATTTCACCATGATAAGGTAGTTCTTAGGACTCATCCCCACTTTATGCCAAAAGTTGTTTCGCCTTTTCATTTGAAGCAAGCGGTTTACCTTCCTGTATTCTTTCCTAGGCCTCATGCCTCTAATGCAGAAAGGAACCTTCATACTTTAGATTGTAAAAGAACCCTGGCTTTTTACCTTCAAAGAACTAAGCAACACAGAAGATCATCTCAGCTTTTTGTTGCTTTTGATTCTAGTCATTTGGGACTTCCATTTTCCAAAAGAACTCTCTCTAGGTAGATTGCAAATTGTATATCCTTTGCATACGAGAGTAAGGGACTTCCTCTTGAAGGCCATGTCACAGCTCACAATGTGAGAGCCATGGCAGTCTCTATGGCTAATCTTCGTTCTGTGTCCATTGATGACATCTGT
Source organism: Ichthyophis bannanicus (assembly GCA_033557465.1). Taxonomy (NCBI): domain Eukaryota; kingdom Metazoa; phylum Chordata; class Amphibia; order Gymnophiona; family Ichthyophiidae; genus Ichthyophis; species Ichthyophis bannanicus. Next base: position 551,309,452 of record CM066037.1, read on the forward strand.
AGAGCAGCCATTTGGGCTTCGTTACACACCTTCACAGTCCATTACTGTTTAGACAAGGATTCCCGTAGGGATGCCTTGTTTGCCTAGGCTGTTCTCCAGCATCTCTTTCAGACTTAGTACAATGCCTACCCGCCGTCCTGGGTTTGGATGCCAGAGATCCATGGGAGGAAGCATGACCCATCTCTCCATGGGTTTGCAGCTTCCTGGGGTCAACCCCCTGACATCTTTCAGCTGGGAAGTCCCCATATGTGAAGACAACATTCCTGCTTGTTCCTGGAGATAGCGTAGTTGCTCACCTGTAACACATGATCTCCGGGAACAGCAGGAATAAGTCTTCACAACCCAGCCATCTCCCTTAGGAGTTCTCTCTCTTTTCTGTTCTCCTTTTGTCTCAGCTTTAAACTCAACTGAAGAGGGAGAGTTGGGAAGGCAGCACGCAGGCACTGTGGGATGCTCCCAAAAGCTTTCCTATCGGATGCTGGGGAGCGTTCCTGTGCAGGCTCCGTCAGTACCGACGATACCCATATGTGAAGACTTATTCCTGCTGTTCCCGGAGATCACCTGTTACAGGTGAGTAACTAAGCTTTCTCTGCTACTATACTTGAAGGATTCAAGCCAGATGACTTGTACTTTGAGGATTCAGGATGCATACCTACACAGCCATGTAGTGTAGTCTCATCCAGACTGTTTTAATATTCAAGTGAATCGGCAATATAAAACACTTTCTTTTGACTTGGTGTTGGAAGCATGGACATTTATGAAGGTGGTTTCTCCCCTCACAGTTCTTGGAGTTCAAAGAATGTTTTCCTATGTTGATTATCCACTAGCCTGAGCTCATTGCAAGGCATTGCTCATGCTGTTAAGAAGCTTAGCCTTGCATGAAGCACATGTGGAACAAAGATTATTCAGAGGTACTATAAATTCATTGCAGCTCTGGCATGTTGGCACAAGATACCTACAGGAAAGCCAGCACCCTTAAGCCTGGTTACCCCAATAGAGAAGGAAGAAGGCCAAATGACAGCCAGCATAAAAACATAGAAACATGACTGCAGAAAAAGACCTATTTAGTCTGCCCTTCCATATCTACTTTCAACCTCTACAACAGTCCCCTTTTTTCCTTTAGAGATCCTCTGGGGTTTGTCCCATGCTTTTTGGAATTCAGATAGTCTCCCAATGGAAGTGGTAGAAATGAGGACAGTATTTCAGATACTGTTGTCATCTCTGCCACTTCCACTGGGAGACTATTACATGCATCTACCACTCTCCATAAAGAAATATTTCCGCATATCACTCCTGAATCTATCTCCCTTCACCCTCATCCCATGTCCCCTCATAGCAGAACTTGCTTTCAATCGAAAGAGGCTCTCCTCCTGTGCATTTATGCCACAGAGGTATTTAAACATCTCAATCATATCACCTCTATCCTACCTTTCCTTTATGGTGTACATATTAAGATCCTTAAGTCTGTCCTCATATGCTTTATAATGAAGATTATTAACCATTTTAGTAGCCACCCTCTGTACCGATTCCATCCTGTTTATATCCTTTGGAAGGTGCGGTCTCCAGAATTACATACAATACTCCAAATAAGGTCACACTAAAGACTTATACAGAGGCACTATCACCTCCTTTCTTCTGCTGGCCATTCCTCTACCTATGCACCCAAGCATCATTCTGACTTTCGCCGTTGCCTTTTCTACCTGTTTAGCTACTTTAAGATCATCAGACACAATCATGCCTTGGTCCCACTCTTCTTTAGTGGACAAAAGTACTTCACCCCCTATAACTATATCACTCAAATGCATGACCTTGCATTTTTTAACATTAAATCTCAGCTGCCAAATTCTAGACCATATTTCAAGCTTAGCCATATCTCCCCCCCCCCCCCCTCCCTCTCATGTTAACTATGCCTTCCTGGGTGTGTATATTGCAGATTTTGGTATCATCCACCACAGACGTCACTGACTTCAGGAAGCTCTTGAAGACCCAACTATTTACTGAACATTTCTATATCTCACCAATTGTGTACTCTATTGACCTTCACGCCAGATAGACCTGGAAATTCACAGTCACTTTGCAGATCTTAAATTCTATGCCACTGTTAATGTATATAGTTCTGAAATAGTGTTTTATGTAAACAAAGTTACGTTCTATGTAAACCGCCTTGAGAATCTGAAAGGCGGTATATAAAAAATGTTAAATAAATAAAAAGGCAAACCTTACCCGACAGCCTTTCTGCAATATCACTAACAAAGATGTTAAAAATAATTGGACCAAGGACAAATCCCTGGAGCACACCACTGGTGACCTCCCACTCAACCAATTTCTAACCCAAGCAGTAACTTTAGGGTTCATCCCTGGGGTGCTCAATTTGTTTATAAGTTGCCTGTGTGGAACAGTGTCAAAGGCTCTACTGAAATCTAAATACATCATATCTAGGGCTCTCCCTTGGTCCAACTCCCTGGTCACTCAGTCAAAGAAATCAATCAGATTTGTCTGACAAGACCTGCCTCTGGTGAATCCATACTGCCTTGGATCCTGCAATTTGCTAGACTCCAGAAACCTCACTATTTTCTCTTTCAGCAGCGCTTCCAATAATTTACTCACCACCGAGGTTAAACTAACCGGCCTGTAATTTTCAATCACATCCTTATTCCGCTTTTGTGAAAAGAGACCACATGTGCTTCTCTCCAGTCCTCTGGCACCATTCCTGACTTCGAGGCATTGAAAATGCCAGTCAGTGGAGCTGCTAGAATATCCCTAAGTTCCCTCGGTGTTCTTGGGTGTATCCTATCTGGTCTCATCTCTTTATCTACTTTAAGTTTAGCTAGTTTCTCACAAACAGTCTTTTTTGAAAATTATTCAAGATGCCTTTCACTTCTTTTCCTGTTTGTGGGTGTTTTCTGAGGCCCTGCTCCTGGTTCTTCATCTGTGAACACAGAACAGAAATATTTGTTAAGCAAGTCCGCTTTATCCTCATCAGCTTCTACATATTCCTCCCCTTCACTCTTGAGTCTGACAATACCAATTTTGCCCTTCCTCGTCTCTAACAGCATGATTAAAAGATGAGGTGAAAGAGGCTATTAGAATTTAAAATAGAAAAAGGAATCAAATGAAGAAAATAAGAAATGGCATAAGCTGTGGCAAGTTAAATGCAAAGCATTGAAAAGGAAGGCAAAAAGGGAATTTGAAAGGAAGCTTGCCATAGAATTGACCTCACACAATAAAAATGTTCAAAGGAAGAAGCTGCCGAAGAATCAGTTGTACCATTAGATGATCAAGATGTAACATTTAGAGAGGACAGGGGTCTATAGCTGAGAGGCTAAATTAATTTTTTGCTTTGGTTTTTAATGAGGAAGATGTGAGGAAGATACCCATGTCAGAAAAGATAAATGTTGATGAGACAGAAGAGCCAAATCAAATCTCTGTGAACCTGGAAGATGTAATAGAGCAAATTGAGAAACTATAGAGCAACAAATCAGCTTAATCCAATGGTGTATAGCCAATTGTGTTGAAAGATGATATTGCAGAGCTACAATTTTTGATATATTATTAAAATAGTCTGCAGTATCAGAAAATTGAGGGTGGCCATGGTAATGGCAATTTTTAAAATAGGTTCGCTGTTTGTAATTTCACAGATCATCCCTGGAGCCTAACATGGAAAGACATGGTTCAGTGGGACAGAGCTAACAAGAATTTAGCAAGGGAAAGTGTTGCCTCACCAATTTGCACCATTTTTTGAGGACATGGCCAGAGGTGGATCAGTTGGTATAGTTTATTTAGATTTGACACAGCCCTGCATGAGACTCCTGAGGAAATGAAAAAGTCATGGCTTAGGAGACAATGTCCTATGGAATGGAAACTGGTTGAGGAATAAAAAACACTAGAGTATGGATACACAATCGGTTTTTGCAATGGAGGAAGGTGAATAGTGGAGTTCTCCAAGGATCTCTGCTGGGACCAGTGCTGTTTAATTTATAAATGATCTGGAATTGAACAAGTGAGGTGATTACATTTGCAGATGACACCAATTATTCCAAGTTTTTAAATGACTTGCAGGAGGAACTTGTGTAATTGAGCATCTAAGTGGCAGATGAAATTGTGGACAATTGCAAAGCGATGCACCTAGGGAACAATAACCCAAACTATAAGATAGATAATGTTAGGTTCTGTATTAAGCATCACCACCCAGGAAAAGGATCAAGGCATCATTGTGGACAATGTTAATCTTCAATTCAGTGTACCGCAGCAGCCAAAAAAGCAAACACAATATTAGGAATCATGAAAAGAGAGAAATAAATGTTATCATAATGCCTCTGTATCAGTCTGTGGTGTGACAGCACCTTGAGTATGATAAGATAAAGTGGCATTAGAAAAGGTACAGAGAGAGCAACCAAAATGATAAAGGGAGTGGGATGATACTTCTATGAGGGAAAAACCTGAAGAGGATAGGGTTCTAGAGCATGGAGAAGAGATGACTGAGGAGACGTATCTGACAGAGATTCATAAAATCCTGAATGGAGTGGAACAGGTAAACGCAAATAGATTGACTTTCAAAAAATACAAAAACTAGAGTACATGCCATGAAGTTACAAAGTAGTGTATTTAAAACAACTAGACATGTTTTGCTCTCAACAAATAATCACACTTAAGAACTCGTAGTCAGAGGATGTGGTAAAGGCAGGTAATGTAGCTGGCTTTAAAAAAAAGGGTTGGACAAACTCCTGGAGGGAAGACTAAGGCTAAGAAAAAAACTGATCACTGGGGATAAGTAACACAGAAGTGGCTGCTTTTGAGATATGCCAGGATTTGTGACCTAGATTGGCCACTGTTGGAAACAGGACACTGGGCTTGATGGTCCTTTGGTCTGACCCAGTATGGCAGTTCTTATGTTCTTAAAAAGATCAGGTGTGCCACTGTTTGGAAAGAATATCGGAGTTGCTATCTATCTGGGAAATGTTCTGCCCATGGGCTAGTGCATGGTTGGTAGTTCTTGCAGAAAGTTGTTCTTGCTGGATTTCATTAGAGCAGCCCATGTTCTATGAAAAGATACTATTGCATGGTACATTTTCTTTGGTAGGAAATCAGAAGAAATAATTTGAAGAAAATAGCTGTAAGAATGATAAGATTGTAAACACATGTCCTGTTTCCAGCAGTGTTTTGGAATAAAAGTGCCCTTTACCTGTCTGTGACCTAATTATTGCTAAGCTCTGCTCAAAAGCACTGCATGCACTAACGATGCCACAGACAAAGGAGTACGTTTGCTGCAAGACCATAGGTGGGTTTTTAGCTGAAAATAGTGTAGCTTCTCCTAACTCCAATTAAGGAGCAATTATGATAGAACAAAAGATGACGACAGTTCGTTGGTGTCTCTATAAGCCATGATAGAGTTCTAAGTGTCAGGTTGTACATGAGGATTAAAATTACAACTCAAACATGTTAAGATTTCTCTTGAGACCACCAAACTAATGTAGGACCTTTCAGAACTGGTAAGAGCCCAAGATATAAAGGAAGAACTCCAGTAGTGTGTCTTCATAAATATGGATGCAAGTCATTAGTCCAAGGTAATTTGAACAAGAGAGTCAAATTATTTTTCACAACTAAGACAAAATATGACAGGCTTTCATGGAACAGGTTGTAGGAAAGAATATAGAAGCTGGGTTAAACAATTATCTGTTGATGGCATGAGCCACCTTGCAGAAAGGAGGAATAAGAGGCCAATGTTTTGGAGACTAAATCTTCCATACTGGTTACTGCTGTTTAATCAAACAAACATTGTCCCATAGATATATTCCTAGCAGAGACTTTATATTTGGGACTTGTGCAAAGATACTAGGCACCCTAAGCAAACATTCAGTCTTGCAACTCTCCCCTCAGGATTATAATTAAATTCCGCAATCTGACAGCTTCATTATCACCACTTGCAAAACAATTCTATAATAAACACATAATTAGATGTCTGAATTTCAAATATGCAAGTTTTTGTTTTGCATGTATATACATATTGCCCACCTCCCTGTAGACAAATGTATGCGCTGCTCGTTCTTTGAGTTTGTATGACTATCAGGATCTATTGTTTTGACTACAGCGGCTTTGCCATCCCTCAAAGCTGCTTGTCCTAGGCAGCCAGCTAGTATTGCATTATGGCTGGGAAGACAGTTTGGTTCATGGACCTGATGATATCGAAGAGTGATATCAGACTATGTTTCTATAACAAACCGAGAATATGATTTGGCACAAAAGGTTATCAATAGTAATTCCATTTTGATCAAGAAAGCCATGGTTTTCTCTCAACATTTAAGTAGTCTTTGAAACTCATTGCAAGTGAGTGTAGTAAAAGCGGGTAGTGTAGCTGGACTTAAAAAAGTGTTAGGCGAATTCCTGGAGGAAAAGTCTATAAACAGTTATTAAAACAGTCAAGAGAAAAAAACACTGCTTATCCTTAGGGATAAGTAGCATGGAACTGGCTACTTTTGGGCTGTATCAGGTACTTGTGACCTGGATTGGCCACTGTTGGAAATAGGCCACTGGGCTTAATGGACCTTTAGTCTGACTCAGTATGGAAGTTCATATGTTATGTTTCTGAAACTAGTGGAATTAATTGCATACCATCTATCTTTTTATCAGAAAATATTTTCTGTTCAGTCCTGATCATCCAAATTTAGGTCACCTCAGGATGATCATATGGAAGTTGTAAAAATGTTCTAAAAGATTACCGTGGCTGATCTGCTGGCTTGGCTATAGTGTGGTGCACTTCTTTATGGATGATTCTGCTTTTGCTCCCTATACTAGCTGGGATATTGTAGAGACGGTGTTTACAGCTCTTGGGGGACGTGCAGTCTTCACTAAGTGATGGCTACTGGCCAGAGCTAATGTGCAAGTGCACTGGGTTCCAGGATGATTTGTGTCTCTTGATCAAGGACTGTTAATGCAGTGCATAGGTTGGGGGCTTGTGATGCATGGGTTAGGGAGGGTTATAAAAGCAGGGGAAATCTTTGTAGTTGTAAAGGAAACTTCGGTTTCTGGGTTTGATTGCAAAATTGTAATGCCATAATATTGAGAGTTTCCAAGGTTTTTTTTCTTTAAGCTATAGAAATGCTTTAAATGGGGGATAGTGGGTTATGAAATTTTTCATTTATTTAATGTCTTTAGAGCTTTGCATTGGTCTATGTGTTTTTCTTTCTTTCCTGCAACTTTAAAACCCAGACCAGTGGGAGAACTACAAACAAGAATTTAAAAGGTAAGACAAAATTCCTATCATTTGATATTAATTAATTGTGTTATCTTGGCTAAAGAAAAGAAATGCATGCTTTTTTTCAGGTTGTATTAAATGATAGAGGATGAAAGAATACCCCTATGAGTAAAGGCTTAAAAGATTAGGGCTCTCCTACTTGGAAAAAAAAGCCGATTGAAAGGAGATATGATAGAGGTCTTTAAAATAATGTGTGGCGTCAACAGTTAAACATAGATTGGTTGTTTATTCCTTCAAGAAGTAGAAAGACTAGAGGACACACAATGAAGCTACAGTGTAGCACATTTAAGTCTAATCGTAGAACATATTTTTTTACTCCATGCATAATCAATCTCTGGAATTCATTGCCAGAGGATGTAGTAAAAGCAGTTAGTGTAGCTGGGTTTAAAAGAGGTTTGGACATATCCCTGGAGGAAAACTCCATAAATCATTGTTAAAGCAGACTGGGGAAATCCACTACTTACCCCTGAGATAAGCAGCAATAGAATCTGTCTACCTTTTGGGAACCAGACAGGTATTTGTATCATGGATTGGCTACGGTTGTAAACGGGATACTGGGCTTGATGGACCTTTGGTCTGACCCAGTATGGCATATCTTATGTTCTTATGTAGTTTAAAAAACAAATTATATTGGTTAACTGAGTAGATAAAATTAGAGTTACTACACAAAGACAAATTGAAGAGTTCCTGTTAACTGAGATTTTATCAGAGATGAGCAAAATCATGGTTTTAAACTTCACCTCCTGCATTTGTGTATTTAGCAGGTGAGTAATATGAACCCAGGTAAAGAAGGCAAAGGTCATGGGATAGGAGGCAGTGTACTATTGTGGATCAGGAACTGGTTAAAAGAAAGCAGAGGGTAGGGCTAAATGGTCAATTTTCCCAATGGAGAAAGCTGGAGTACCCCAGGGATCTTTGTTGGGTCTGCTGCTTTTTAACATATTCATAAATGACCTGGAAATGGGAATAACGAGTAAGGTTATCAAATTTTCAGATGAGACAAAACTATTCAAAGTTGTTAAAACACATGAGGATTGTGGAAAATTGCAAGAAGATTTTGATAAATTGGAAGACTGGACATCCAAATGGCAGATGAAATTTAATGTGGACAAGTGCAAAATTATGCACCTAGGAAAGAAAAACCCAAACTATGGTTACATGATGCAAGGTTCCACATTAGGAACCACCACCCAGGAAAAAGATTTAGACGTCATTGTGGATAACATCTTAAAACTTGGAGTGGAGAGTGGATAACATCTGGAGTGGCCTAGTGGTTGGGGCAAGGTACTTCAGGCTGGAAGGTTGGGGGTTCAAATCCCACTAGAGGACAGCAACCTTGGGCCAGAAGGACTGGGGTTTCTAGTCCCACAGGTGCTCCTTGTGGTCTTGGGCAAGCCACTTAACCCTCCATAGCCCATGTTCCCTGTAAAATAGTTATCTCCAAGTTATAATGCCCCGTTCAATGTAATTTCAGTTTGTTCAATGTAAACCGCACTGATGCAGAATAGCGCGGTATATAAGAGAATGTAAATAAATAAATAAAATAAAACCCTCTGCCCAGTGTGCAGCGGCGGCCAAGAGAACAAATAGAATGCTAGGTATCATAAGGAAAGGAATGGAAAATAAAACAAAGGATTTTATAATGCCTCTGTATCGTTCCATTGTGCGAATGCACCTTGAATATTGTGTGCAATTCTGGTCACCGTATCTTAAAAAGGATATAGTGTTATTAGAAAAGGTTCAGAGAAGAGCCACCAAAATGGTAAAGGGGATGGAAGGATACCCCTATGAAGAGAGGCTAAAAAGGTTAGGGCTCTTCAATCTGGAAAAGAGACGGCTGAGGGGAGATATGATAGAAGTCTATAAATTAATGAATGGAGTGGAACGGGTGAACGTAGATTGATTGATTGTTTACGCCATCAGAATATAGAAAGACTAGGGGGCATGCAATGAAGCTACAGGGTAAGCTATTTAAGACTAATAAGAGAAAATATTTTTTCACTCCGTGTAATCAAACTCTGGAATTTGCTACTGGAGGATGTAGTAAAAGCTGTTAGTGTAGCAGAGTTTAAAAAAAGGTTTGGACAAGTTCTTGGAGGAAAGGTCCATAAACCATTATTAAAGGGGACCCAGAATATCCACTGCTTGACCCAATACAAGCATTGTGGAACCTGTGTCTTTTAGGGAAACTGCTAGGTACTTGTGACCTAGATTGGCCACAGTTGGAAACAGGATACTGGGCTTGATGGACCTTGGTCTGACCCATTATGGCATATCTTATGTTACCATAGGATGTCTTTGTGTAAATCTCTTTTCTTGCTGAATCTTGCTCTCTGGATTTCAAAGTTTCAAAATACAGCTGCTTTGTTTTAAGATGTTCCATTAAGCCATTTAAGATGCTCTAACTACTGAAGAGCCCTGCCCTACAGATTTAGATTGTCAATGTAGTCTTCCATGTGCATTATGGAGAGGTTGGATACTAGAGATAACAATGGAACAGGCACTTTTGAATCAAGGCTTATTTGCACTAGTTGGCATCTGACTGCTTAATAGTAAAAAAATATTTTTTGAAATCCAAGGAGCAGGAACCAACTAAGAACAAAGGGCAACCTGAAAGCAGAAAACTAAAGATAAAAACATGTAATGATATGAAATGCCTTTGAATCCAGTAACTTGCAAATTTTGGAAGAGAAGGGGGCTCTCTCTAGCGGTTACAAAAGGGATTATATTCTGGTATATCCTTTGTTTGGGCATCTCATCTGTCACTGTAGTTGTGGCAAATCGATGATTTTTCCCTTACTGCTGGTATCATTGTTAACTTTTTATCCTTTTTAATTATTGATCAGTTTCTATTAAAGCCAAAGTTGCCAACCTCCCCACAAGGATCATCAATTTTATAGAATTCAAGATTTGCAATAAATTAAAACCCTTGCCATTATTTAATGCTTTCTGAAGAGAGTTGCATCCAAATAAATGCAAGTTTAAGATGCTAATTTAGCTATAGGTCACTGTATTTGAAAGAATGATTCGCAATTATTACATAGTTGTCTATTTTGCTAAATGTGTTTGAAAAAAACCTCACTTGCCTTTCTTCAGATTTCCCAGAATGTCTTTGATGCATTGCAGGGGAATTTGTAATGGATGTAAGTAACTTCTCTGGGAACAAGCAGGAAGTCAGTCCTCACATATGAGTGACATCGGCGCCGATTGAGCCCACAGGTAGCTTCTCCCCAGCTTTCAAAGAAAACCTTTGGGAGATGCACCACACATGCATGGTCCCCTTTCCGCCCAAGGGTGCTATCTTGCCTCAGTCTCCTCCTTTCTACGGAGCCTATCGGACGTATGTCCTTTTCCCCGAAAAAAGTGCTGGGTTTTTCATAATTTTTTCATTCTCTGGTCGTGTACTGGCTCTTTCCTGCCCCCAAGCTTGCTTGCCTCAGCATCATGTCTTGGGTTCTTTTCTTTTCTCTGAGATATCTTGACCAGTGCAGATTTGCGCCTTTTTTCCCTGGCCAGTGGTTCAAGCAATGCCACCGATGCAACCATAATGTCTTGCATGGACCCACACGACTGTTGCCTTGGCTCAGACCATGACCCCTTAGATTACAGCCTCTGCAAAAAGATGACCTCTAAGGCCCTCAAGAGCTGCCAGCAGCAGCGGGAGTTCTCCCTCCAGAAGACTGACTCAGCACCTGAGTCTCCAGCAACACCACACTCCAGGGTCCCGTCCCCCCCCCCCCGCCCCGAAGGAGGAGCTCAAGAAGAGCTGGAAACCCTCGAAGACTACTTCAGCTGATGAGTCCAGGAAAGTGGGGAAGTCCCACAGACCCAGGGTCCGCATTCCCTGGCGCAAGTCCGAGAGTGTTGGTCAGGAGCAGCCAACCAAGGTGCCTTGGGAACGGTTGGCGTCTGGAGATCAGCCTTGGACCCCCGAGGCCATCCTGGTTGAGGACTCTCCCTCGAAAGAGCCAGCGCTGGGCCAGAGATCCTCTGTGCCCACACTCAAAGCTGCAGAGCCATCTAGCCTCGAGATTAGAATTGCGACATTGGAGTGCAGTTTGTCTGCCTTCATGGCCCAGCAGTGGGCTTTCATGCCAGGTTCCTCTGGGTCATCACTCCCAACTACCGGGCCCTTGACCTCGAGGAAGTCCCCAGATGTCGAGCTAATCCTTGAGCACCACCATCCTTGAGAGGTTCCTCAGCATCAGTCCCAATCCTCAGGATTGAGATCCTCCCCTCTGATCCGCGGTTCCAACCATAGGGCCATATGGGTGCCAGGACCATCTGGTTCGGAGCCTGACCCCAGAGCCCTGGCCACCCTCGACACCTCCACTGAGTCGGGCTGGAAAACAGAGGATAACGAGTCCCCGGACACCCGCTGCAATCAGGATGTTCCCTCGGACCCTTCTCCCCTGGAGTTGCAGTGCTAGTTCCCACCCAAGGACATGGCTTTCCTCGATTTTGTGCGGGACATGGCTAAGGCACTTGCCTTCGACTCTGAGTCGGAGAAGGATCCCCAGACGGTAGACCTCAAGATCCTCCCGTGTGAGGCTCCCCCAAAGGAGGCAGTCCGGTACCTGTTTCCATGATCCTGGAATGACGACTACTCCGGATGTGGGAGACTGCCGCATTGGTGCCCATAGTGAGCAGGCGACTGGACTCAATGTACCAGGTCTGCTGGAACCCTGCCTTTCAGAAAGCCCAATTGCCTCACAATTCCATGGTGGTTGAATTTGCCATGCATTGGCTCAAGAGCCAGAAGACATACTCCTTGCTACCCCGTATAGGGAGGCCAGTGCCATGGATGCCCTGGGCAGGAAGTCCTTTCAGGGCTCAATGCTCATCGGCTGATCCAGGCTTACCAGCTGTACATGGGCATGTACCTGGGGGACCTGGCTAAGGAACTCACCGGGTTCTCCGAGGAACCCCACCAGTGGTTCCGGACTCTGGCCCTGGCTGTTAGAGTGTGCTCCAAATTCATGACTCAGGCAGCCTATGATGGCTTCAAGTAGATGGCTAGAGTAGCTGCGGCAGGCATTGGTGCCCGACACCAAGCTTGGCTACAGTCCTCTGACCTGGAGGAACAGGTTCCGAACAAACTGGTCATTCCAGGGAGAGAACCTCTTCGGCAGACCCATGACTTATAAGGCTGAATTGGAGTCAGAGTTCCTGACAAGGACCAGGGCTCAAAAAAGACAGCTGACCCTTCGGGTAAAAAGTCCTACCCAAAGAAGAGGAAGGCTTACGGAAACTACCCTCAGTACCTGACTTTTCCAGCTTTCCAACAGGGTCAGCTGACCAAGGGACAAGGGCATGGCCCTCATAAACCTAAGACTCCCAAACTCCAGGCAGCAGCCCCAGCCCAATAAGACTCTTTGGGCATAGCCTCTACCCTCCCCCCCCCCCTGGAAGTCCAGCCCAGCAGCCTACAGGGAGGCATCCGGTTCTTTATGTCCACCGGTGGATGTCCATCACTGCAGACTCTTGGGTACTGCAGGTGGTAAGAGAAGGTTACCTCCTCCACCTGGCACAGACACCCCCTCCATTTTTCCCAGGACAGCCCGCCAGGACTCCCCTCCACTAGACCTTGCTTCTGCAGGAGCTTGCAGGCCTTCTGGAGGACAGGGTGGTGGAACAGGTGCCCGCACATCTCAGGACCAAAGGATTCTACTCCTGCTACTTCCTTGTCCCCAAGAAGACTTCCAACCCATTCTGGACCTGTGGGACCTAAACAGGTTCCTGGTTAAGGAGAAGTTCAGAATGCTTTCCCTTGGAACACTGCTGCTATATCTCCAGCGGGGAGACTGGTTATGCTCCTTAGACCTAAAGAATGCGTGTACACATCCTCCTCCTTTCCAGCCACAGACAATATTTCAGGTTCATTTATTTATTTATTTATTTTTATTTCTTATATACCGCGCTCTTTTAATCAGTGCGGTTTACAAATGAACAAAATGTAAACACAATGACACAGCATTGGTTTTTTACAATGAACAGGGAACACAAACTTGGCGGTAAAACAGGGTTAACTATATACAGACAAGAGGCATAAAATAGAGTAAACTATGTACATGGCATTTTGGTTAATTAACATGGTAGTGGTAAATAGCTACAATTAAAAATACAGTATAATTACAGTATGAATGGTGAGGACCGGTATGAGTTATCATGATTAGCCCTTTTCCACCGGGGATAGGTGGAAAAGACTAACATGAGGGCTAGGATCAATTGTAGTCGCTTCCGGGTAGTATAGTAGGAACAAGTGATATTTTAAGTGATATTTCTGAATGCCATGAGACTTGTGATGGCTCTAATTTCCGGTGGGAGGGCATTCCAGGCTCTGGGCGCAAACAGTGAGAAGGCTCTAGAGGCTGTTGATTTAGAGCATTTCGTAAGGAGTTTCGGAAGGTCTATGGAGTTTAATGCAGCCGATCTCCTGGATCTGTTAGTTGGAGTGACATGTATCAAGTTGCTGATAGGTGATAGAGATGGGCTCTTTGCAGCTTTAAAAGTCATGACAAGGGTTTTATATAGGGTTCTGGCCTGGAGGGGTAACCAGTGTAAACTCATCAATATTGGAGTTATATGCTCTGAGCGTGGAGCACCTACGAGAATTCTCGCGGCCGCATTCATGGCCAGACGGAGGGGATTTAGAGTAGATTGTGGGAGACCATGTAGTATAATATTGGCAAAATCCAAATGAGGTAGTACCAAGGCTTGGAAGATAGTGCGGAAGTCGGAGTAATCAAGAAGAGGACGGAGATTCCGAAGGGATCGAATCTTTTGGTAAATTGTGTTTGTTGCTTTCTTGATGTGTGCTGACATATCAAGCCTCTGATCTAATGTGATCCCTAGGTATCGGATTGTTGGTTGTACCTTCAACTCAATGTTGTTTACTTGTAATGAGGCGGGGGGTATGAATGTTGGATTCCGTGTAACGAATAGGACTTCTGTTTTGTTGTGATTTATACGTAGATTCTGTTTGATGAGCCAGTTAGATACAGCTTCGAAGCAATGAACTATTGATGTAAAGTCCGGTTGTTTTATATTGAATGGAGCATACATCAGGATGTCATCAGCATATGCTAGACATTGAATATTGAATGTACGTATCAAAGCACAGATTGGTTGCATATAGATATTGAACATTAATGCGGCCAAGGATGATCCCTGAGGGACACCTTGTTTAAGGGGGAATGAGTCCGATGTTGCATCTCCTGTTCTGACTTGCTGCTGTCTATCCGATAAGTAAGATTTGCACCATTTCAGAGCTAGCCCTTGAATACCCTTATCTTTGAGGCGCTGTAGGAGAGTATTGTGGTTTACTGAATCAAAAGCGGCAGCTATGTCAAGAAAAATGAGAATGAATCCTTGATGGATATTGTCGATGTTTATGATTAGGTTATTGAAGAGGGTTGTGAGGAGGGTGTCAACTCCATGTTCTTCTCTAAAACCATGTTGAGACGGGTCCAGAGGAGCTTCTGAGTCAACATGGAGTTGAATTTGTCGCTGTACTACTTTTTCCATGATTTTTGCTAGTAGAGGGATGCTGGAGATAGGTCTATAAGATTCGACTTTTGTTGGGTCTAGCTTGCTGTTCTTCAGGAGGGGGCGGATGGATGAATGTTTCAGGCTCTGTGGGAAGGATCCAGTTGAAAAGGAATTGTTGACAATCTTGCTTATAGTTGGGCTAAGTTCATGTCGTAGTTCTTTGATCCATCTGGCAGGGCAGGGGTCATTAGGTGCAGTAGTTAGGTTAATAGCTGATATTGTTTCTTCGATCTCCTTGTTGGACACCTGGGAGAAATTGTCAAGCGTGGCTAGCTGGGATACAGACTGTGGGGTGGAAGGTGTTGGTGTTTGGAGGATCAGACTAGTCTGTATCATTTTTGATTGTAGGTAATCAGCATAATCTTGAGGGTGTGGCATAGGTGGTTGGGTAGTGGTTGGATCACCTGTTAAGGATTTAACAATATTGAAGAGGTCGTGTGGCTTGTTTAATGACCGCATTAGTGTGTCCGAATGGTATTTCTTTCTTCTCTCCATTATCATCTTTTGGTGAGTTTGTAAGTATGAATTGTATGAGCAGAGTGAATCAGGAGACCGAGAGGAACGCCAGCGTCTCTCAAGTCTACAAAGATGGAGGAGAGATTCTTGAAGATCCAAGGAGAACCATGGTTTATGCTTGCCCTTGCTCTTAGTCCTGTCAGTGGCAGGGATGCAGGCAGCGGCTTTCAATGTGTTGTCCCAACTGGTTACTAAATCATCTTGAGAAGGTAAGTCACCAGTAGAGGGTCCTACCCTTCAGACTGGCCTCCACCTCATAGGTATTCATCAAGTGCCTGGCAGTAGTCACAGCTTACCTTTCTTGAGAAGGCCTTAGCCTTCCCCTACCTGGATGACTGGCTCATAAGAGGGTGCACCATCGCAGAGGTGCATTAAGTGATGGCATGCACCATGTTCATCCTGCAACACTTGGGGTTTGTGATAAACCACCCAAGTCCCACCTCCTCTTGACAGTGTCTGGAGTTTATAGGGGCATGGCTGGACACTGTTCAGGCAAGAGCCATCCTCCCTTTGGACAGGACCGACTGCCTCAGGGCGCTGACCGCAGTCGTGCATTGCCAAAGCTCATTGACCACCCAACCTACTGCTCTGCCTGCTGTGTCATATGACGTCAATGGTTCATGTTACCCCCGACACTCATCTCCACATAAGGATGGCCCAAAGGAGCCTCCACTCCCAGTGGATGCAGGCCACAGGCCAACTGCAGGACAGAGCGGTTGTGACCTGCCAACTAGCCGACTCCCTCAGCTGGTGGCAAGCTCCTCAGCATCTTCAGGCTGGGATGCCCTTCCAGGTCCCTGTCGCCAGAGGGTCCTCACCATGGATGCCTCCCTCCTTGGCTGGGGAGCCCATTGCGAGGACCTCTGCACTCAGGGCAGTTGGTCGTACCTGGAAATCAGGCTGCAGATCAGCCTCCTGGGGCTTCGGGCTATATTCCTGGCCCTCTGGGCCTTCCGTCTCCGCTTGCATTACCAATCAGTGCTGGTCCAGACAGATAACCAGGTGGCAATGAACTACATCAACAAGTAGGGAGGCACAGGGTCATACCCATTCTGCCAAGAGGCAGTGGCCTTCTGCTCATACGCAATCTGCCATGGGATGCTCTTGTGGGCAGTTTACCTTCCAGGCCAGGACAGTACCCTGGCAGATGGGCTAAGCAGGATCCTCCAGCCACATGAGTGGTGACTGGACCCCAGAGTGACTGGCTGGCTCTTCCGGCTCGGGGGAGTCCCATGGATGGACTTCTTTGCCAGTCTGGAAAACACTCAGCTGCCCCGCTTCTGTTCCTGGCAGGCACACCCATCCCGGGTGGCGGGGGATGCATTCCTTATCCTATGGACGGAAGGTCTTCTCTATGTCTTCCCACCCACACCACTGATAGCCAAAACATTTTTCAAGGTACAGTGCAACAGGGCCTCGCTGATATTGGTGGCACCTCAGTGGGCCAGACAGCCATGGTTCCCTCTGTTCTTCGCCTCTCCACGACACCACCGGTCCCTCTGGAATGTGCCCTGGGTCTGCTGTCACAGGAGGAGGGCGCTCTCCTCCACAATAACTTGGAGTCGCTGACTGCTGAAGGGTAGCCCTGGCCCCTTTCCATCTCTCAGAGGAGGTGGTCCTGGCCTTGTGAAAGACCTCCATCAAATGAGCTCATGTTTTCAAATGACATAGATTCTCGATGTGGTGTGCAAAATGGAGGGGCCAACCCATTCTCCTGCTTTGTGCAGCTTGTGCTGTAGTACGTACTCCACCTGTCCCAAGTGGGACTAAAATCCAGCTCTGTTAGGGTCCACCTGAGTGAACTTGCGATGCACCACCACCCCATCGAGGGCAAGTCCCTCTCCGTCCAACCTCTTGTGACTTGCTTCTTATGGGGTCTCTTCTTGTCTACGCCTCCTGTCCGCCCATCAGTGACAGAGCGGGACCTTCAATGTGGTACTACTGCATCTCACTGTCCCATTGTTTGAGCCACTGGCTACATGCCACCTACAGTACTTTCCTGGAAGATGGTGTTCCTGGTGGCACTTACTTCAGCTCACAGGGTGAGCAAGATCCGAGAATTGGTGGTCGACCCAACATATACTAGGTTCTACAAGAACAGGGTCATGCTTTGCATGCGCACCCCAAGTTCCTTCCCAATGTGGTGTCCCTGTTCCACCTCAATCAGGAGGTGGTGCTCCCAGCCTTCTTTCTGCGGCCTCATGCCAGCAGGGCAGAGATCGTCCTTCACACTCTCGACTATAAGAGGACCCTGTCCTATGTCCAACATACCCAGGGCCCCACCGCAAGGCCCCACAGCTTTTCGTCTCCTATGACCACAGTTGACTGGAGGAGGCAGTGACCAAGCATACTCTGTCCACTTGGGTGGCAGATTGCGTTCCCTCAGCTATGAGTAGGCTGGGCTTTCACTGGAGCGCCAGGTCACAGCACACAGCATCAGGGCCATGGCAGCATCCATGGTAAACCTGGGTTCCATTCCTCTCAGAAATCTGCCGAGCTGTCACCTGGTCTTCAGTCCATACCTTTGCAGCTCATTACTGCCTGGAGAGGGAGTCCCATAGAGAGAGTGCCTTTGGCCAGGCAGTACTCTGTCATTTATTCGGGGTGTAGGTAACTCCTGCCCTCCGTCTCTTGGTGTGTTCAGGCTACCGGAGTGCTGGTGCCTTGCAGGACACATGGGTCGCTCAGGAATCTGTTACCCTAGGACTCAATTGCTGCTGACCCAGGGCTTGCCCTTTTCTGGTCACCCATGGCTTTTTTTCTTACAGGTTCTCTGGTAGCCTGTAGCTAGGGAATCCCATATGTGAGGATTGATTTCCTGCTTGTTCCTGGAGAAAGCGTAGTTGCTCACCTGTAACGGGTGTTCTCTGGGGACAGCAGAAATCAGTCCTCACAACCCTCCCTCCTCCCCTTGCAGTTGCTTTTTTGTCATTTTTGCCTTTTGAGCTATGTCATCATACTGAGGCAAGATGGCACCCTTAGGTGGGAAGGGAACCATGCATGCATGGTGCATCTCCCAAAGGCCTCCTTTGAAAGCTGGAAAGAAAGCTACCACATGGGTTCCATCGGGGCCGATGTCACCCATATGTGAGGACGGTTTCCTG
Organism: Ichthyophis bannanicus; assembly: GCA_033557465.1. Taxonomy (NCBI): domain Eukaryota; kingdom Metazoa; phylum Chordata; class Amphibia; order Gymnophiona; family Ichthyophiidae; genus Ichthyophis; species Ichthyophis bannanicus. The sequence continues at coordinate 551,327,875 of CM066037.1, forward strand.
CTGTCTCCGGAGAACACCTGTTACGGGTGAGAAACTATGCCTTCTGGATTGTGTCGTCCCCAGATGCTCATTTAAACTGTTCTTTAGTCATTAACATGCAGTTAATGACTGTTCTGAGGTATGGCGTATTTTCTCAACCTGTAAACACGACTGACTGTCTTCTGCCTTAAATTAGACATTTTTTGGATTGGTCTATTTGCATAGGATTTCTTTAGGGATAGGTAAATTTGACTGGGATTTAATTGCACTTTGAAAGAAAAGACAAGGTTGAGATGCCCTTATGTAGTCTCTAAGGCTGTTGCTTGTGTATTTAAGGTTTTAATTTAAAAAAAAAAAAAACCTGAGCTCCTAAATTTGTCCCTATATTGTCATACACAGGAGCCTACGCTGTGGGTTTTGTTTTTCTGTTTTTTTTTAAATCTGTTGATGAATTAGGAGCTTAAAAGTTGTACCCCTAAATTTAGGCTTGCCATTCATTTGCTTAGATTCATGAGCTTGGTTTAGTTGTTTAGTGCTGAAAATCAGTGCTAAGCCCCTAACTTTTTTCTCTGCCTAAATCCACCTCTGTTGCTTCCTATTTTTTTAGGATCCTAAAATTTAGGAGTTTAATGAAATTTATGCTCAAAATCTAGACACCCAGCCCTAGTAAATGTTCAAAGAGGTCAATTGAGAGGAGCCTTAATCAGATAGGAGCATAAACCCTTTGAATATTGATTGCTTAAATTTTTGTTTGTGAACGATTGAATCAGAATGTTTTGTGTTCCTCAGCTCTTTGACAAATATAATTAGAACTGTTCAAATTGTACAGTCTTTTTTTAGTTTCAAAAATGGTTTCAGAGCAATTTCTCTGACATGCTGAGTACTTGAACTAGGATGGAGAGTGGATGTGGACTGCACATTGCACTGTGTACTAATTAAGACTGTTGCTATTAGCATGGGTGCAGATAACACCTCAGTGGGTGGTATTAAGTACTCCTGCATTAATTCTGAAGTCCACTGACATGCATTAGGGTATTTTTTCAGTTCAGTAACTACCCAGAATATGCTGGCAAGCCCCTGACAACACATGACCATTGCACTTAATGTTCGTTAATTCTTACTCGAAACACGTGATGGTGCAAAAACTTTCCACACCTAAATAAAAGTGCCCCTAATATTCTGATTGCAAAGATTGGACTAATGTTGTAGTTTTCATTCCATGCATTATCATATCTATCAAATCTGAAAATACAAGCAGTAAGGCTGCACTTGGGGGCTTCCAGTAATCACAAAGGGTTTTACTTACCAATTTCTTTTTTTTCTTGTTTTTAAATATATTTTACTTGTGCAGCTGGATGGATTATATGCTACAGAATTTGGTTTAATTTCTTGGATTTTGTGTTTCCCAAATGACAGCCTTATTCTCATAACTGTATCCTGTTGACGCAGCTTGTGCATTGTGTGTATAGTAAAGGTTAAAGATTTAACATGAAAGTTCAGAAATTTAAGACTTCAGACATTGAAGGCTGAGATCAGATATCAATTGCTAGGGTTGTAAATGTCTAGAACACGCTAATATAATTAGCTTGAAAAAATTCTGGGTAATTTTGGTTGTGCAGTCTTATGAGCAGTCCTTTCTGTAGTCTAACATTATTTTGATTCTGCAGTATATCCCGTTGCGGATGAAGGTACATCTTGTATGTCCAGTTCTTCATACTGGCTGAGGTTTACTCAAGTGCATATTTGAAAAAGTACAATTTTTGTTCAAAAGTCAAGAACCAGGTGAAAAGTGGACTAACCTGTGTGTGACAGTAATTTTAAAGTACTGAAAATTTGTGCTATACATGTGACATATTTAAGTTGTGTTGAAATTTAAACTAAGAGTGGAAGCAACTTTTCTTTTGTTGATCTGTGTCATTTCACAATGGAAAGGTGGTGTCTGATTCTGTGTGCATCCCATTTTTCTCTTTTCAGTGCTGAAAAAGTTGTTTCATTCATACTGTAGTGGATAAAACAATAGAGGGGGCGTTTACCATCAGTGTGCATGAATGGTATTAACATGAACAATTAGAAAATGAATGCCTAAAGAATTGTCTTGACTGTTCTGAGTATTCTAAGTTAAACTTCTTTGCATATTTTAGTTTAACAAAAATTGGAGTTTTTCTTTTATGCCTATTATATAGGGCCGTGTTTACTAAGTTTAGTGTGTTCCAAGTGACAATAGTGCACACAAAGTACCATGTGGCCCACAGAAATAAAATGGGCTGCAGTGGCAAATTTGTGTTAATGGATTTAGTGTGTGCTAAGCTTTAGTAAACATGGTCTATAGAAACCTGGGCATGGTCATCTTCATTCTGCGCACCACTTCTCCCCTCCTTTTTCCTTCCTCATCTATAGATGTTCTGCTTTCCATTGAAAGATTTTAATGTCTTTAAATCTGTTTTAATAAGCTGTGAAACAGACTTCTGCTTCTGTGGCTACGAATGGCATCAAAAGGGGTTTGTGTCTGTTACCAGCAGGCCAAAGAAGTCATGCAAGATTTAAGGTATTGTCTTGTTGCAGCACCTGATTGTGAGCTTAGATGAGATTACCATTTTTCCCTTGAAATGTTTGACTCTTGGATCTCCTGAGTTAGCAGTAGTCTGGGATGGTTTCATGTTGGCAGTAGTTTGGTGTAGGTAGGGCCATCATGGACGTCATCTTTGACGTGGTCTATTTTTTTCCCAGCATTTAGGTGAATATTCAGCACTTTTGCTATCCAGTCACTACTGGAATTCATAAATTACAGTAGTAACACTGTATTCAACAAGCATGATAAAATTGTACTAAAGAAATAAACTACCATTTGTATAAACTGTTGTGTATCCAGAACTATTTATTTTTTAATAGAACATCTTGGTTCTGAAATGTTAAGATTCAAAGTTGATTTTTCATTGTCTGGCTAGATCCATTCACACTTGATCCACAGTTCATGTCTAGAAGAAAGTACCGTTCCAGTACTAGCAGAAATTATCTCCAGGAAAAAGCAAGAATGTAGTCTTCGCATATGGTTATCGTCGGTACCGATGGAGCCTGCGCAGGAATGCTGCCCAGCGTCCAATAGGCAAGCTTTTGGGAGCATCCCACAGCACTTGAGTGCTGCCTTCCCACTTTTCCAACTCTCTTTCGTCAGTTCTTCGTTTTCCGCGGAGCCAACAGGACATATACCCTGTCACCGCAGAAAAATTATTCTTCTTTTGTTGTTTTGTGGTCGCGTCTGCCTTCACTCAACGCTTACCGGTACCGACGGTTCTCTTTTCTTTTAAAAAACAAAACAAAACTAGCTTCTAAAAATCTTTTCTTTAGGAGTCTTTCCCCTCTCGGGGTTAGGCGCCATTTTGGACACTAGGCCCATTTTTTCTTCAAACATGGAAAAACCAGCTAGTGGTTTTAAAAAATGTTCTAAATGTGTCAGTACCATTTCCATCACTGACACCCACGAGTGGTTTCTTAAATGTTTAGGTCCTGACCATTCTCCATCGGAGTGTGTCTCCTGCAGAAAGATGACTAAGAGGGGCCTGCAGAATAGAGCTGCAAAACTCGGTACCCTTTTTGCCGCTGATACGATGTCTGTTGCATCAACATCTTCCAGGGCTTCATCTTCCTCCCATGGATCTCAGGTAACTAAACCTAAGTCTTCTAAGACTGGCCGGTCCTCAAAGGGTAGATCTCCTAAGTATCGAGATGCCACTGACGTTGCCCTCGAGGAAAGTTCATCGGCAAAACAGCCCCGGCGGGAGGCCTCGGTCTCCAAAGCATTAACGGGGCTCCAGAATGTTCCAGAGGCTTCAACTTCTGGAGAACTACTGGTGCCATGTTCTGGGGTCGTGGCCGCTTCCATTGGTACCGACACCCAGGCATCGGCAGGAGCGATGGATCAGAGAATCCTCGCTATCGAATGCAGTCTAGCGGATCTCTTAGCAGCTTCGGTACCACTAAAACCGCTACAGAATGTTCCACAGGTATCGGTACCGACATCGGTGCCAGTACCGAGTGCACCTGCCTCAGCAGGTATGCTGCCCACCATGCCAAGCCTTGAGTCTATCTCAGGTATCGAGGGGCTGGTACCGAGACACCCCGATACCGACTTCGAGTGGTACCAGTACCGAGCATTGCAGGAACACCCAGCACAGAAATATTTTGAATCCTCCGATTCTGATGACTCTGCCAGTACTAGAGCAATCCTTCTGGAGGATCCATCTCCTTCTCCTCAGTGCAGAATGTCTCCTCCAGAGGACGTCCTTCCAGGATTTCATACGTGATGTAGCTCGAGGTTTTGCAATCACAGTGACTCTAGAAAAAGAACCCAGAGCGGAAGAATTAGAAATTCTTCAATACCCTAAGGCTCCTAAAGAGGCAGCTACCCTGCCCATTCATAGGATCTTGCAAGATCTTATGTTAAGAATGTGGGAAACCCCTTTAACGGTGTCTCCACACTCCCAACATCTCGATACCATGTACCGAGTTCCAAGCTGTCCTGGGTTTCAAAAGACTGTTACCACACCATTCAATGGTAGTGGAATCGGTAATGCGTAGGATTAAGAGTGCTAAAACGCATTCTTCCAATCCTCTGGGCCGTGAGTCGAGGACGCTCGATGCCTTTGGGTGTCGATGCTTCCAATCCTCCATGTTGGCAGTCAGGATCATCTCTTACATCCTCTATATGAGAATGTTCCTCAAAGAAGTTACAGGAGACTTGGAGCTCATGAGCCATTTTCTTTCTCTGGTCAAACATGCCCAGGATGTCTCTAAGTTTGTGAACCGTGCAACCTTTGATTGCTTTGAATGTATTAGCAGAACCTCTGCTATTTCCATCGGTGCACGTCGTATTGCCTGGCTCCAGGCATCGGACTTAGAACAATGGGTGCAAGAGAAACTGGGAAATATTCCTTGCACAGGAGAAAATCTCTCTGGCAAGGATTGGCAAGACAAGGCAAATCAGCTTGAATCTGAAAATACTACTTTGAACAGACTATCGAAGTCTATAGCCAACCCAGCAAAGAAAAAGTCAGCCGAGAAACCATTTTTCAATAAGAAAAAGAGGTTTTATCCATCTTACACCCATCATGCTCACTGTCCGGTTCATGTTCCCCAAAAGGGGAACCAACAGAACAGATAGCAGCGAAAGCCACAAGTTCCAAGAAATCAATTGGCTCCACAAGCTCAGCCTCCTCAAGGGCTTTGACTCTTTCCTAGAGAACTTAGTCTTTCTGCCCCTGAAAGGTCCAGAACCCCTCACCATTCCAGGAAGGTAATGCCATTTTGCCAGCAGATGGCAACAAATAACATCAGAAAACTGGACTCTGTACCCCTCTCGTACAATGGACAGACTTCACTTCCACAGCATGCCCCCTCCAACAGTCATAAAGCAGTTCAATTCTCAGGTCCCTGTCACCATTGTCTTGGGTCAGGAGGTCACGTCACTTCTTGCACAAGGAGCAATAGAAGAAGTACCCATACCCCAACAGGGGATGGGATTCTACTCCCCCTATTTTCTCATTCCCAAGAAAACAGGGGGACACAGGCCTATTCTGGACCTCAGAGAATTAAACAAATATCTGTTATGAGAAAAATTCAAAATGATCTCCCTCGGAACACTCCTGCCATACCTTCAGTCAGGACTGGCTATGTTCTCTAGATCTAAAGGATGCATATACTCATATTCTCATCCATACAGATCACAGAAGATTCCTTCGATTCCTTTTCCAGGGAAGACACTATAATTTGGCAGCTGGGATTTAATGTTAAAAAATGTAAGGTCATGCATTTGGGCTGCAGCAATCCAAGGGAGCAATACAGTATAGGAGGTGAAGTACTTTTGTCCACTAAAGAAGAGCGGGACCTAGGCGTGGTTGTGTCTGATCTTAAAGTAGCTAAACCGGTAGAAAAGGCGACGGCAAAAGCTAGAAGGATGCTTGGGTGCATACGGAGAGGAATGGCTAGCAGAAAAAAGGAGGTGATAATGCCTCTGTATAAGTCTTTGGGCAACTTCATTTGGAGTATGGTGTGCAATTCTGGAGACCGCACCTTCAAAAGGATGTGAACAGGATGGAGTCAGTGCAGAGGGTGGCTACTAAAATGATTAGTGGGCTTCATTATAAAGCATATGAGGACAGACTTAAGGATCTTAATATGTACACCTTAGAGGAAAGGCGGGATAGAGGTGATATGATTGAGATGTTTAAATACCTCGGTGGCATAAATGTTCAGGGAGAGAGCCTCTTTCAATTGAAAGCAAGTTCTGCTACGAGGGGACATGGGATGAGGGTGAAGGGAGATAGATTCAGGAGTGATATGCGGAAATATTTCTTTACAGAAAGAGTAGTGGATCCGTGGAATAGTCTCCCAGTGGAGGTGGTAGAGATGAGGACAGTAACTGAATTCAAAAAAGCATGGGACCAACACAGAGGATCTCTAAAGGTAAAAAGTGGACTGCAAACCTGCGCTCTGTCCTGTTGCCGGGCATCTGCCGGACTGCCACCTGGTCTTCAGTCCATACCTTCACAGCTCATTACTGCCTGGAAAGGGAGTTCTAATGGGGTAGTGCCTTCGGCCAGGCTGTGCTCCTTAATCTTTTCGGGGTCTAGGCAACTCCTACCCTCCGATCCTTCTGTGTTCAGGCTACAAGAGCGTTAATTCCCATCAGACACACGGGTCCTACCATAGTCTGCATCGGCGGACTTAATTGCTGCTGCTCATGTCCCTCCCTGAGGGTGACCGTGGCCTTTTCTATGGGCTTCAGTAGCCTGTAGCTAGGGAGTCCCATATGTGAGGACTGACTTCCTGCTTGTTCCCGGAGAAAGCATAGTTATTCACCTGTAGCAGGTGTTCTCTGGGGACAGCAGGAATCAGTCCTCACAACCCTCCCTCCTTTCCTTGGAGTTGCTCCTTACTACCTTTTTGTTTTTACCGTCTTTAGCTATGTCATCTTACTGAGCAAGATGGCACCTTGGGCGGGAAGGGTACCACGCATGCGTGGTGGCACCTCCCAAAGGCTTTCTTTAAAAGCTGGGGAGATGCTCCCGTGAGGGCTCCGTCAGCACCGACGTCACCCATATGTAAGGACTGATTCCTGCTGTCCCCAGAGAACACCTTAAAAAATGTAAGGTCATGCATTTGGGCTACAGCAATCCAAGGGAGCAATATAGTGTAAGAGGTGAAGTACTTTTGTCCACTAAAGAAGAGCGGGGCCTAGGCATGGTTGTGTCTGATGATCTTAAAGTAGCTAAAAGGGTAGAAAAGGCGACTGCAAAAGCTAGAAGGATGCTTGGGTGCATACGGAGAGGAATGGCTAGCAGAAAAAGGAGGTGATAGTGCCTCTGTATAAGTCTTTGGTGCGACCTCATTTGGAGTATAGTGTGCAATTCTGGAGACCGCACCTTCAAAAGGATATAAACAGGATGGAGTCGGTACAGAGGGTGGCTACTAAAATGGTTAGTGGTCTTCATTATAAAGCATATGAGGACAGACTTAAGGATCTTAATATGTACACCTTAGAGGAAAGGCGGGACAGAGGTGAGACGATTGAGATGTTTAAATACCTCTGTGGCATAAATGTATAGGGGGAAAGCCCCTTTCAATTGAAAGCAAGTTCTGCTAGGAGGGGACATGGGATGAGGGTGAAGGGGGATAGATTCAGGCGTGATATGCGGAAATATTTCTTTACGGAAAGCGTGGTGGATCTGTGGAATAGTCTCCCAGTGGAGGTGGTAGAGATGAGGACAGTATCTGAATTCAAAAAAGCATGGGACAAACACAGAGGATTTCTAAAGGAAAAAAGGGGGCTGTTGTAGTTGTTATGGAAGGACAGACTAGATAGGCCATGTGGTCTTTTTCTGTCATCATGTTTCTATGTTTCAATACAAGGTTCTTCCTTTTGGTCTGGATTCTGCCCCAAGAGTCTTCACAAAATGCATGGCAGTAGTAGCAACATTTCTGAGAACTCTACGAATATTCGTCTTCCCCAGCTTCTCTCTTTCTCTCTCTTTCATCGCTACTTGGGACTGGTCATAAACCTCCCAAAATCTCAGCTCACCCCTTCTTAGTCCCTGGAGTTCATAGGGGCTCGACTGGATAACAGACGGTCAAGGGCTTTCCTACCACAGCCCTGCTGTCTTCGTATAGTGCAGCTAGCATCCCAAGCAGCTATGAAGGTCTTGCTAACTCCTCGGGACATGCTTCAGCTTCTGGGGCATATGGCATCCACCGTCCATGTGGTTCCCTATGCTTGCCTTCACATGCAAGCAGCCCAGTGGACCCTCTCCTCTCAGTGGACACAGGCCTCGGGTCACCTATTAGACAAAATCAGAAACTCCACACGTCTCATTTCGTCCCTTCAATGGTGGCAATCACTGGAAAACCTTCTAGTAGGCTCTCCTTTCCATCAGCCTCTATTCCAGGCCACCCTAACAATGGATGCGTCCAGGTTGGGTTGGGGGGCTCACTTGCACAGTCTCCTGACTCGGGGTGTTTGGACCCTGCAGGAGGCTTGTCTTCACGTAAACCTCCTAGAACCCGGAGCCATTTTCCATGCTCTTCGAGTATTCCAGGCCCAGCTCAGCTACAAGACAGTTTGGGTCCAGACCGGCAATCAGGTTGCCATGTTCTGTGTGAATAAGCAGGGCGCAACAGGCTCTCTGTCGTTATGCAACAAAGCTTTGCGACTATGGGCCTTTGCCAGAGAGCATCAAATCCACCTCCTAGTTGTATATCTTCCGGGCATTCAAAATCTTCGGGCAGACAAACTCAGTCAAATACTGCTACCACATGAATGGTCTCTTCACTCAGACCAGATTGCTCGAGTGTTTCGAATCTGGGGGACACCAGATATAGACCTCTTTGCAAGTCCACAGAATGCCAAACTTCCCCGATTCTGTTCCAGAATTCCGGCTCAAAACTGTCAGGCAAGAGATGCTTTCCTCCTCCACTGGGGGCAAGACTTCCTCTATGCCTTCTCACCCATTCCCCTTATTCCCAAAACACTGTTCAAATTTCAGAGAGACAGAGGACGTATGATACTCATAGCTCCACGTTGGCCATGGCAACGTGGTATCCTCTGCTTCTACGTCTATCTCAAGCCACGCCACTGGAGTTGGGACATGCTCCAGATCTTCTGTCCAGGAGGATGGGACGCTATTGCACTCGAATCCCCAGTCCCTGCATCTCAGGGCCTGGTTGCTGAGGGCGTAGAGCTTCCAGATATCAACCTTTCTCAACAGGTAAGGGATATCCTGGTGGCCTCCAGAAAACCTTCCACAAGACAATCCTACGCCTTTAAGTGGAAAAGGTTCTTTGTATGGTGTTCTTCTCAGCTTTTCGTTGCTTTTGATTCTAGTCATTTGGGACTTCCAGTTTCCAAAAGACTCTAAATGGATTGCAAATTGCATGTCCTTTGCTTCCAAGAGTAAGGGAGTTTCGAAGGCCGTGTCACAGCTCACAATGCGAGAGCAATGGCAGCCTCTATGGCTAATCTTCGTTTTGTGTCCATTGACGACATCTGTAGAGCAGCCACCTGGGCTTCAGTACACACCTTTACAGCCCATTATTGTTTAGACAAGGACTCCTTTCAGGATGCCTCGTTTGGACAGGCTGTTCTACAGCATCTCTTTCAGACTTAGAACAACTCCTACCCACCATCCCGGGTTTTCGATGCCAGAGATCCATGGGAAGAAGAATGACCCATCTCACCAGAGGTTCGCTGCTTGCTAGGGTCATCCGCCTGACATCTCTCAGCTGGGGAGGCCCCATATGTGAAGACTACATTCCTGCTTGTTCCTGGAGATAGCATAGTTACTCAACTGTAACAGGTGATCTCCGGGAACAGCAGGAATTAAGTCTTCACAAACCGCCCACCTCCCCTAGGAGTTGTCTCTCTCTCTCTCTTTCTCTCCTTTTGTTTCAGCTATAAACTCAACTGACGAAAGAGAGTTGTAAAGGCGGGAAGGCAGCACGCAGGCACTGTGGGATGCTCCCAAAAGCTTTTCTATTGGACGCTGGGGAGCGTTCCCGCACAGGCTCCGTCGATACCGACGACACCAATACCCATATGTGAAGACTTAATTCCTGCTGTTCCCGGAGATCACCTTTTACAGGTGAGTAACTATACTTAACTGGCTCTTACTGCTACATGACTTGGGTCTTAATAATCTGGGAAGATGATTACTGCTGCTGAGGTGGCTCTGCTAGCTAACAAGTAGTAATGAGGGTGCATTTTATTGAGAGAGGCCTTTCCCACAAGGGACTTCAGAGTCTTCTGGAGCAGTGAGAGCAAAGATGGGTCTTGATTTCATAATGTGCACAGTACAACCATGGATGTTCCCTAATGCCTTTTATTGTTTTCACTCACTTTATTCTCTGAACCAATCAAAAATCCTATTACAAATCTACATTTTCAAGTACCAATCAAAGAAATAATTGCAAAATTATTAAAATTCATAAATAGTCATGCTGCACTCAAGAATCATTTCATTTTCTCAATCTGTTGCTCTTCCATTGTATGAGATCATAGCTATGCACAAAATGTCATGACAATCTTATGATCTTGTGATGTGATGTCATGCACTAGAGTTCATTAAAACATCCCAGAGTAGTTTCCCCATATATTAGGAGAGTTGAGCAGACACAGTGTGAATCCATAAATCACTTCTTTAATAACGCATCGTGAAACATTTAATGAAGCCACTGTCCTGATGAATGTTTAAACAGCTTGAAAGGTAAGTCTAGTCCAAGATTTTTGAAAAACGAAATAAAATAGAAAATGCCATGAATAAACTGAATCCAGAATGATCTTGAAAGTTCAGCTAAAAAATAAATTACTGGCTAAGACCAGAGTTAAAGGTTTTGGGCAAGACTAATATAAGAAGCTTAAAGGTCTCTTAGCACTATTTTTAAAGACTATATTTTTTCCCATATTTAATTCCTGCAAATTCAGGATAGGAAAAATCTACACAAGAATAGTGAAGTTCGTTTAGAGTTTTGCTTCCTTTATTTTCATCATTTTCTTGGGTGGTTTCGATTCCCCATTTTTCACTGCTACACTATTTATTGTAATTCCCCTTCAGCACTGCTGATTTACAGTAATGATGATAAAATTAAAGATCAGAAGTTCTTCTTCTAGTTTTAACTGGAAAGTCCCATTGGGGAAATTGAGATTTCTGGTTATAACTGAACACTGCCATGCCCCCAAAATAATCTCCTCTTCTATAGATCTGATATCATGCAGTAACAGCCATCGGGCCAGCTGATGTCGGAGCGGACTGCTGGCAGTGATGTCCCTTTCCAGCAGCAGGAGCTTGTGTATCTGCTCCTGTCACTTGTGCTGTTTTGTTGGGCTCTTCTGCAACTAGAATGCGAGAACAGGTACTGTGTCGAGAAGAGTTTGTTCTTGCATTACAAATCTTCCCATGGTGCCTTGAGGCTGATGCTGTTGCTAGAGCATGGAGAAGGGGGAGGGAGCAGAAGCTGTTGCTGGGACATGGAGAAGAGAGGCTGGCACTGGAAAACTTGTGTTTTGGGTCAATGAATGAAATCCACCTAAAAAGCTGCAATGTGAATACGCCAATAAATCCCTATTTTATAAGATGATGCTCACTCTTGAAAGTGCCTAAAAGGGGCTCTTGGTCATTTCACAAGGATGTAGCCTCTTATAAAATAGCATCCAGAGTACAGTAACAGCATGTGTGTTGATTTAATAGGATGTGGGTGGAGTGTGAATGTACACATATAAATTATAAAATCATTTAACTTACATCTATACATGCAATCGTTTACACCTACTTGCATCTACATTCAAGTTGCATTCTCTGGGAACAAGCAGGAAGTCGGCCCTCACATATGGGTGACATCGGCGCCAACAGACCCTGTGCAGATCCACTCCCCAGCTTTCATAGCCTTTGGGAGTTACACTGCACATTCGCAGTCACCTTCCCTCCCAAGGGTGCCATCTTACCTCAATCTTTTTTTCTGCGGAGCCCTGCAGACTTACCATCGGTGCCCCCAGTCAGAGTCTTTTTTTCCTTCCCTTTTTCTTCATGATTTTTACCAGATCTGTTCCGATCATCATTCTGCTGTCCGAGTCCACTGCTTTGGTGTTGTGTTTTTCACGGGTCCCTCTTTTATTTTATTTTCTTTTTCAAGCTTGGGTCTTTGCTCATGGCCTAGCTGATCAAGACATTAGAATTTGACCTTGCGGATGTTGCCTTTCCTGCTATGGCCTCAATCAGCAGTTTCAGGCAATGTGACAAGTGGGCCCGCCCCCCCCACTATGTCCTCCACAGACCGCCACAATTGCTGTATAAAATGCCTCAGGGCAGACCACAACATGTTTACCTGCCCGCTCTGCCAACAGATGTCGACAAAGACCCGGAAGGATTGTAAAAAGCGTCAGGGGGAGCTGCTTGGATCTAAGTCTGCCTCGGGACTGGCACTTGGGGCCCAGGCTTGCTCTGAGCCCTAGGGTTACAGAGCCTTGGACTGGGGATCATCCTCAGAGGACCTTCCCCGTGGGTCCAGGTCGATGTCGTAGCCGATGAGGGACTCTGCTCAGGGCTTGACAACTTGGAGATACGCGCCAGCTGCTGTAGAGCCAGCTGCCATCGAGGGCAGGATGGCAGTCCTAGAATGCAAATTTGCTGCATTCCTTGAGGTACAGCGGGGTCCGATGGCCTGTAACCTCCAGGTCATCGGCACTGTTCTCAGGGTCCTCCTCAGTGAGGACTTCCCCAGAGGAGGTCCAGCTTGTCCTGGAGAAATTGGTCCAGATGGCACAGACTCCATTGGCATATGACTAAGGGTGTGGCTTGCTGCTAGGTGCCATCGACTCAAGGATTGCTCAGTGCTCGACATCTCCTCAGACTCCGAGTCAGTTTGGGAGATGGATGAGGAACCTCCCGACACCGTCCTCCATCAAGACGTCCCTTCTGACCTTTCTCCGCCTCCACCAGAGTATCTCGTCTTTCTAGACTTCATGAAGGAGATGTCCCACGTCCTCGCCTTTGTGGCGAAGCGAGAGGATGAGCCTCATACTGAGGATCTGGAGATCCTCCAGTATGATGAGGCTCCTCCAAAGAAGGCATTGATGGTGCTCATCCCCCACCCCCAATCCTTGAATGGCTGCGGATGTGGGCGAGTCTGGTGATGGTGCCGATTGTGAACCATCGACTAGACTCCCAGTATCGAGTCAGCCAGAGCCCTAGCTTCCAAAAGACACTGCTGCCTCATAACTCCATGGTGGTGGAGTTAACCGTGCATCGAATAAAGAGCCAGAAGAGACACTCCTTGGTGCCCCCGGTAGGGAGACACGCACTATGGATACCTTTTGGCAGAAAGTATTACCAGGGCTCCATGATTGCAGCCTGGATCCAGGCATACCAGCTGTACATAGGCATGTACCTGAGGGACCTGGCGAAGGAGCTTGCTGGGTTGGCAGGTGAACCTCTTGAGCGCTTGAGGACCCTGGTCTCCTCAGTCAAGGAATGCTCCAAGTTTCTAACTCTGGCAGCTTTCAATGGCTTTGTCGGTCACTTGTGTAGCCACGGTGGACATTAATGCCTGCCGCCTCTCCTGGCTACAATCCTCCAACCTGGAGCAATGGGTACAGGACAAACTGGCCAATGTCCCTTGTTGGGAGAGAATCTCTTCGGCAAGCCCATGACAGCGAAGGCAGCAAAGCTGGAGACAGAATTCCTGAAAGGACTAGGCTGTAAGGAAGACTGCAGACCCTTCCCATTGGAAGGCATCGGGGGAAAAAGCCCTTCCACCCGAAGATCAAGAAGGCTTATGGGAAATACCTCCATTTTCTGGTCTATCAGGTTCTCCAACAGGTGCAGCAGGCCAAGGCCAGGGGAATGCCCCCCATAAACCAGAAGCCTCCCCAAGTCCCAAACAGCACCCCAGTCATAGCCTGTGGGGGGGGGGGGGAGGAGGCTCTTGATCCCTTGGGCATAGCCTCTCTTTCCCAGGATATAATGGGCCCAAGGTTCATCCTGATCCATCCAAGGCAGTACCTCCAAGTCGTCATCGGAGGCCACCACTATCAATATAGGGTGCTTCCCTTTGGCCTAGCCTCGGCTCCTCAGATTTTCACCAAATGCCTGGCAGTTGTCGCCGTCCACCTAGAGGTCTTTGTCTTCCCCTACCTAGACAAGGCCAGCTCGCCAGAGGTGCACCACACAGCACAGGGCTGCTGCAGTGTCTAGGGTTTGTGGGAAACTTCCTGAAGTTGCACCTGCTCCCAGCCCAGCGCTTAGAGTTCATAGACCCCCTCCTGGACTCCACCCAGGCAAGGGCCTTCCTTCCGCAGGATTATGCACTGTGCCCATAGGCCCTGGTCAAGGAAGTACAGGGTTGCTCAGTGGTGACGGCACGACAAATGCTATGCTTGCTAGGGCACATGGCTTTGACAGTCCATCATGCCCTTTGCTTGCCTCCAATTGTGGCTGGACCAGTGGATGCTCAGCTCCCAGTGGACCCAGACCTATGGCCACTTGGAGGACAGGATGCAGGTTACGCTGGCCCTTGCGGTGTCCTTTACCTGATGGCACAGCCCCCAGAACCTTATGACCAGACTTTCCTTCCGGGTACCCCTGATATAGCATGTTCTCATCACAGACACGTCAAAGCTGGGCTGGGGAGCCCACTGTGACCACCAGCAGGGCCCATGATAGTAGCGGAGAGTGCCCTTCAGATCAACCTGCTGGAACTCTGGGCTGTCTACAATGCCCTTCGGGTGTTTCAAGACCATCTGATAGGGCAGGTGATTCAAGTCCATATGGACAACCAGGCAGCAATGTACTACCTCAACAAGCAAGGGGGCATGGGTTCGTACTACCTCTGCTGGGAAGCCATTCGTCTGTGGAACTTCACTGTGGGGAGACAGATCTCCCTTCGGAGGGTTTACCTGCTGGGCTAAGACAATATGCTCGCGGACTGCCTGAGCCGGGTCCTTCAACCCCACAAGTAGAGATTCACCTGGGGGTGCTCAGTGTAGTCTTTTGCTGCTGGGGGACCCTGGAAATAGCTCTCTTTGCCAGCCCAGAGAATGGGCAACTGCCACACTTCTGCTCTGGGAGACCAGCTTGGGGGCGGGAGGTGGCAGATGCCTTCCTCCTCCCCTTGGTCCTGGGGCCTCCAGTATGTGTTCCTGCCTACACCTCTGGTTCCCCGGATTCTCCTCAAGATACAATCGGAGGCATCATCCTCATCGCTCCCAGGTAGCCCAGGCAACTGTGGTTCTCCCTGCTCCTGCATCTGTCCTGGAGGGACCCGCTGTCACTAGGGAGCTTCCCAGACCTACTCAGGGGAACGGGACGCTTCTCCATCCCAACCTCCTGTCCTCACCCTGACAGCCTGGATGCTGAGTAGTTAGCAATAGCGCACTTCTACCTCTCGTGGGAGGTGGAGGATGTCCTGCTGGCTTCATGTAAGGGTTCCATGTGTTGAGCATATGCCTTTAAGTGGTGCAGGTTCTCTGGTGCACAAATGGGGGTCTTAACCCCTTCTCTTGCAAGACATCCTGCGATATCTTCTGCATCTTTCTGAAGATGGCTTGAAGTCCAACACAGTCAATGCACCTTAATGCCATTTCCACATACCACCATCCTGTAGATGGCCTGGCTGTGTTGGTGCACCTTTGGTGGGTCATTTCATGAAGGGGGGGACTCCTGTCACTGCCCCAATCTGTCTGCCACCAGTGGCATGGGACATCAGTGTGGTTCTGGGGAAGCTCATGGCTCCCCCCTTTGAATCCTTGGCCACGTGCCATCTCAAGTACTTGTCATGGAAGGTCATTTTCCTGGTGGTGCTCACTTCAGCCAGATGGATGAGTGAGCTGCAGGTGCTAGTAGCCCATGTGGACTACACTAGATTCCACAGCAACAGAGTTGTCCTTCAGACTCACTCCAAATTCCTGCCCAAGGTGGTCTCTGCTGAATCAAGAGGTGGTGCTCACCACCTTCTTTCCCAGGCCTCACTCCTCTCGGGTGGAGGTCTCCCTGCACACGATTGCAAGAGGGCTTTGTCCTTCTGCCTCCAAAGGACACAGCTCTTTGTCTCTTACTACTCCAAGTGCACCCTCTCCTGGTGGGTGGCCAACTACATTTCCTTCGCATGAGCAGGCTGGGCTTTCTCTCCCACATATGTTACCTCGCTCAGCTTGTGTACTATGGCGGCCTCTGTGGCAAATCTGTGCTCGGTGCCCTTGCTGGACATTTGCCAGGCGCCACCTGGTCCTCTATCCATACCTTCACAGTGCATTACTGCTTGCAAGCAGTACTTAATCGCCTCTTTGGGGAATAGTGCAACTCCTTCCCTTCCACCCTTTGTGTCCAGGCTACCAGAGAGGGGATTGCATCTTTGATGTTGGTGCTGCATTGCTGGACTTCTAGCCAGCCAGCACTCCCTGCTGTCCTTTATGGTCCGCTTTTTGGGTCGCCCTTGGCTTCTACAGGATTTTTCAGTAGCCTGTAGCTTGGGAGTCCCATATGTGAGGACTGACTTCCTGTTTGTTCCCAGAGAAAATGTAGTTACCCACCTATAACTGGTTTCTCCAGGGACAGCAGGAATCGGTCCTCACAACCCTCCCTCCTCCTCGTGGAGTTTATCTTTTTCATGCTTCATTGAGCTGTGTCATCATACTTGAGGTAAGATGGCACCCTTGGGTGGGAAGGTGACTGTGCATGTGCAATGTAACTCCCAAAGGCTTTCTATGAAAGCTGGGGAGTGGATCTGCCAGGCTCAATCAGCGCCAATGTCGCCCATATGTGAGGGATGATTTCTGCTGTTCCCGGAGAACACATGTTACAGGTGAGTAACTACGCTTTTTCTGTGATCTACGCTAGTAGTTATATAAGGAAAAATATGTGCTTGCTTTTCTTTGTAAAATAGCACCTAAATAGTTACCCCCTTTATAAAATTTTACAATAGAACTTTTTCATTTTGCTAAGAAACAGATTTAAATCTAAGGCAAAGACGGAACAAACTATAAAGTGAAAAACAGTCTGTAAACCACCTTCTCTTGCACAATTGTGATTGCACAGGGCCCTGATCTCGCAACTTCAGGAAGGAAACAAATACAATGGCAATTGTGCAAGCAAAATTGTATGCTTAAAAGTGCTGGGAGACTTCTCCCTTTAAGGGAGAACCTTTTAAAGTAATGGTTCCATTTGATTATCTTTGGTATTTATCCTTCAGAATTTTTGTTCATTTTTGAGGCTGATAGGTGCCTCCCCAGGGTTGGAAAACCTACCCCCCCCCCCCCCTCCTATATAAGAGCCTCCTTGAGTTCATAAGGTATAACATATATGCTGCCTATCAAATTGCACTTGGCAATTCCTTCTAATCACTGATGAACCCATTGAAATCGGAACAGTTTCTCTCTTTCTACCATATTTTCTTGATCTCTAATAAAATGTGATGATACTTGATCTTTTTCTCTATGCATAATATAGAATATACCATTTTATTTATATAAAATTAAGGGTGAATACTTACAGAATTAATGATTTATTTATTTTTATTTATTTACATTTTTTATATACCGCACTATTCGGCATCAGCGCGGTTTACAGAGAACAAAACAAAAACCAGAACAACAAGCTGTTCGGTCAACTTTTTTTTTTTTTTAACTGCACCTAATATTTTAGCACATCTGCTGATGTTTAACTCTCCAGCCCCACACCTTACTGATATTAAAAAAAAAAAAAAAAAACACTCTGTGCCTTTGGCAGGACTCTGTAGAACCACGACAAATCTGGAAGCAATTGTTCTCCGGAAACAAGCAGGAAGCCAGTCCTTACACATATGGGTGACGGTGCCGACGGAGCCCCCATGGAAGCATCTCCCCAGCTTTCAAAGAAAGCCTTTGGGAGATGCACCATGCATGTTTGGCCCCTTCCTGCCAAAGGGTGCCATCTTGCCTCAGTTTTCTGTGGAACCCTCTGGACGTCTGTCCAGTTTCCCCTGAAAAAAGTGTGTGGTTTTTTATACATTTCTGCTGGTTTGCGTACTGGTTCCTTTCCTGCCCCCGAGCCATCTTGCCTCTGCATCACTCCTCTGGTTTGTTCCCTTTTTTCTTTTGCCTTGAGGTATCCCTTGACAGGCGCTGCCTTTTTTAGGCCAAAGGCCTCTGACCCTTGCCGGGCAGCAGGGACCCCCTTTTATCCAATGGCCTCCAGCGGCTTCAAGAATTGCGATCGGTGCAGCAAGATGTCTCTCACCGATCCGCATGACTGCTGCCTTCAGTGCCTTAGCCTGGAACACAACGGCTCTGCGAACTTTGCAGAACCATGACCTTAAAGGACCTTAAGAGCCGTCTCCAGCAGCAGGAAATTTTTTTTTTAAGTCTGAATCCATGCCGGAGTCTCCGGCAATACCCTGCTCCAGGGCCCCCTCCAGTACCTCGGAGCCTTGCAAAGCCAGGGTCTCCTCGGAGTCCTGTGGCCGCGGTTCCTCTGAGAGTTAATCTCCAGAGGTGGAACCCAGGAAGTCAAAGTCCTCAAAGACATCCTCGGAGACCAGGTCTGGGAAGACAGGACAATCCCACTCCAGGCCCCGCAGTCCCTGGCGTAAGTTGGAGGAGTCTGAGCGGGAGCAGCCTCACAAGCTGCCCCGGAAGGAGTCGTTGGTACCCACCAACCAGCCTTGGACACCCGAGGCCGTCATTGAGGGCTCTCCCTTGAAGGAACCAACGCAGGACCTAAAACCCTCTGTGCGTCGAAGGCCGCGGAGCCAACTGGCAGAGACTAGGATGGCGACCTTAGAGTGCAGTATATCTGCCCTCATGGCCCAGCAGCAGGCGTTCATGTCCAGATCATTTGTCCCGATGATGGCACCCTTGACATTGAGGGCCTCCCTAGATGTTGAGCCGATCCTCGAGCACCGCTGGCCTCGAGAACCATAATCTATGAGGTCCTGGTCCCATTCCTTGGGATACTGCTCCTCTCCGGCAAGTGCATGCAGCTTGGACCACAGGTCCTCTAGAGGCCCCGGATCCCTCAACCTGGACCTCAACGCTGTGATCGCAAAGCCTCTGCATCGACCTCTGATTTCCAGTCCGATTGGGAGACTGAGAATGTAGAGTCCCCAGACACTTGGCACAACCGAGACATACCTTCGGACCTGTCCCCCCCAGGTGTCCCAGTGCATTCCCCGCCAGAGGATGTTACCTTCCTCGACTTTGTGTGGGACATGGCTAGGTTTCTCTCCATCGAGACAGAGGCGGAAGAGGACCCTTGCACGGAAGAACTGGAGATCCTCCAGTATGAGGTCCCTCTGAAGGAGACTCTCATGGTGCCTGTTCAACTAATCCTACAACGCTGCCTCCTCTGCATGTGGGAGACACCAGCATCGGTGCCCATTGTCAGCAGGCGACTCAACTCCATGTATCGAGTCCACACTTGGGTTCCAGAAAGCCCACCTTACCCACAATCGATGGTCTTTGAGTCTGCAATGCACAGACTCAAGAGCCAAAAGACCCATTTATTGGTGCCCCCGGCAGGGAGGTCCAGACCCTTGACACCGTTGGCTGAAAGGCCTTTCAGGGCTCGATGCTTACCTGCTGGGTCCAATCCTACCAGCTCTATCAGCATGTACCTGAAAGAGCTGTCAAAGGAACTCTGTGGGTTCTCGGCAGGTCTTGATGGGGAGAACCCTCTAGAGATTCAAGTCACTGATTTCAGCGGTCAAAGAGTGCTTGAAGTTCCAGTCTCGAGCAGCTTTGAGTTGTCAGCCAAGGTGGCCGCAGCTGGCATCGGGGCTGCAGTCGTCTGACCTCGAATAATGGGTTCAGGACAAACTTATTGATGTCCCCGGCATCGGAGAGAACCTTTTTGGGAAACCCATGGCAGACAAAGCAGCAGAGATAAAGACTGAGTTCCTCATGAGGGCCAGACTCTCAAAAAAGACCTTGGTGAAGCCCCAAAAGAAGGCCCCGGAAAGGAAGCCCTCCTTCCCTATGAAAAAAAGACAGCTTTGGCAATGCCTCGCAGTTCCAGGCTTTCTCGGCAGCACAGCACAAGGGACGGGCACACCCCCTGTAAGCAAAAGACCCCCCCCCCCCCCAAGTTCCAGGCGCCGGCCCCTGCTCAGCCTGGGGGGTAGCTTTTGACTGCCTGGGCATGACCTCTTCTCCTCCAGGAGGTCCCCTACTGCCCACAGGGGGGTGGCTGGCCCTGTTTTCCACAAGTCCATCTTCACCACAGATACCTGGGTCCTACAATTGGTCAAGGAGGGCTACCTCCTCCACTTTCAGCAGACGCCACCCTCATACTTTCTAGGAGAGCCCATAAGATCTCTCCTCCACCAGACCCTGCTCCTCACTGAGCTCTCAGGTCTCCTCAAGGAGAAGGTAGTGGAGCCAGTGCCAAAACATCTCAGGGGCACTGGCTTCTACTCCAGTCTTTTTGCTTATATTTCTGTACAGCGCTGTGTGCGTAGCGCTATATAAATGCTAAATAGTAGTAGTTAGGTATTTGCTCATATCCAGGAGAACAGGGGGCCTAAGCCCATCCTGGACCTGAACAAGTTCCTGATAAGAGAAATCAATTCTCCCTTGGAAAATTGATGCCATTCCTCCAGCAGGGAGATTGGCTGTGCTCCTTAGACCTAAAGGATGCCTACACATATTCTGATCCATCCCAGCCACAGAAAATACCTCTGGTTCATGGTGGGAATAGAGCACTACCAATACAAGATGCTGCCTTGGGCTGGCTTCATCGCCAAGGGTCTTGGCAAAGTGCCTCACGGTGGTCACAGCCCACCTAGATCTCCAAGGGGCCTTCGTCTTTCCCTACCTGGACAACTGGCTCATAAAGGGAGGCACAGCTGCAGAGGTGCAGTGTGTCACAGGGCACACCATCAACACCCTGCAGCATCTGAGGTTCGTCATGTACCCCGTCTCACCTCTCTCTGATTCAATGCCAGGAGTTTATAGGGGCTCAGCTAGACACCCTCCAGGCCAAACCTTTCCTCCCTCAGGAGAGGTCAGAACACCTCAGGGTCTAGCTGCAGAAATACAGAGACACGGTTGCTACCTTCCCGGCTTCTCCTCTGCCTGCTGGGCCACATGGCCTCCACAGTTCACGTGACCCCCATACGCCCCACTGCACATGAGCGGCCCAATGGTACCTCTGCTCTCAGTGGACACAAGGCACAGGAAAGCTCTGGGACAGAGTGAGAGTGACCCGCCAGCTGGTGAACTCCCTCGGATGATGGCAGATTCCACACCACCCGAAGGCCAAGATGCCCTTCCAGGCACCCCCCCCCCCCCCAGAGAGTCTTCACCACAGACTTCTCCTTACTGGGCTAGGAAGCACATTGTGAGGGCCTCCAAATGCAAGGCAGTTGGTCCCAGATAAAATCCTAGATGAAAATCGATCTACTGGAGCTCTGGGCAATTATTTCTGGCTCTCCGAGCCTTCCGTCACCGGCTGCAGCAGTCCAATAACCGTCGCAATGTTCTATGTGAACAAACAAGGGGGCACGGGGTACGGGGTTGTACTGCTTCTGCCAGGAGGCGGTATCCCTCAGCTCCTATGTGACAAGCAGAGGGATGTTCCTAAGAGCAGTCTACCTCCTGGGCCAAGACGGTGCCCTGGCGGACAAGCTAAGCAGTCTCCTCCAGCCGCACAAGTGGCACCTGGATCACCTGGCTGTTTTGACTGTGGGGCGTCCCCCTGGCAGACCTGTTCACCAGCCCAGATAACACGCAGTTGCCCCACTTCTGTTCTCGCCAGCTGCACCCATCCCGGTTGGCAGCAGATGTGTTACTCATTCCATGGACAGAAGGTCTCCTATATGCCTTCCCGCCGACACCACTGGTCACCAAGACTCTTCAAGGTCCAGTGTGACGGAGTATCACTAATACTAATAGCTTCCCGATGGCCCAGGCAACCCTGGTTCCTGCTGCTCCTCTCCCTGAAGGCAACATCACCGATTCTTTTTATTTTTCCTGGTCTGAGCCCCAAGATTACTCTCACAGGAGCAGGCTCTTTCCTACACCCCAACCCTGGGGTTCCTGTCGCTCACGGCTTGGCTGCTGAAATGGTAGCATTAGCTCCCTTCTACCTCCCATGGGATGTGGAAGAGGTTCTTCTGGCCTCCCATAAGGTTTCCACAAGAAGAGCATATGCCTTCAAGTAGTGTGCACTGAAAGATGAGTGAACCCATTTTCCTGCTCTGTACAAGTGGTATTCCAGTACCTGCTCCATCTGTCGCAGGTGGGACTAAAGTCCAACTCTGTCAGAGTACACATGGGCACTATTGCAGTGTACCACCATTCCGTTGAGGGCAAGCCCCTCTCGGCTCTGGCCTTGTGTCTCGGTTCTTGCGGTGCCTCATGCTATCCAAACCCCCCTGTCCGCCCTCCAGCGGTGGATTGGGATCTCAGTGTGGTGCTCTTGCAGCTCACTAAGTTGCCGTTTGAGCTTCTTGCTACCTGCCACTTGAGATACCTCACCTGGAAGGTTGTCTTCCTTGTAGCACTCACAGCTCGTAGAGTCAGGGAGCTCCAGGCTCTTATGGCAGAGCCCTGCTACAAGAGGTTCTACAAGAACAGGGTGGTGCTCTGCACACATCCCAAGTTTCTACCAAAGATGGTGTCCTCATTCCACCTCAGTTGCTGTTCTCCACCTTCTTTCCGAGGACTCATGCCGGCAGGGCGGAGACCATTCTCCATACTTAGGACAGGGCCCTTTTACAATCCAATCTGCAATGGACTCAAAGCCACACCGCAAAGCACCTCCGTTTTTCGTATCCTATGACCCCTGTTGCCTGGGGCTCCCAGTGACTAAGCAAACTCTGTATGCTTGGGTGGCAGGGATCTCACAGGACCAGAAGGTCATGACACACTGCATCAGAGGCATGACTATTTCCATGGCAAATCTGCATTCCATCCCTGTGACAGAAATCTGCCGGACTGCCACCTGATCTTTGGTCCATACCTTCACAGCTCACTACTGCCTGGAGAGGGAGTTCCGACGGGACAGCGCCTTTGGCCAGGCCATAGTCCATAATCTCTGCAGGGTGTAGGCAGCTCCTGCCCTCCGACCCTTCTGTTTTCAGGCTAGCGGAGAGCTGGTTCTCTGCCAGGCACTTGGGTGTTGAGAGCTTCTCAGTAGGGACTCAATGTTGCTGATCACGACTCACCCTTTGCGAGTCACCACGGTGTTTTAAAGGTTCTCAGTAGCCTGTAGCTGGGAAGTCCCATATGTGAGGACAGACTTCCTGCTTGTTCCCGGAGAAAGCGTAGTTACTCACTTGTAACAGGTGTCCTCCAGGGACAGCAGAAATCGGTCCTCACAACTCTCCCTCCCTCCCCTTGGAGTTGCTTCATTTCCAAATTTTATTTTTGCCATCTTATCTATGCCACTTGACTAAGCAAGATGGCACCCTTGGGTGGGAGAGGGATCACACATTCATTTTGCATCTCCCAAAGGTTTTTTTTGAAAGCTGGAGAGATGCTTCCATGGGGGCTCTCTCGCACCGATGTCACCAATATATGTGAGGACTGATTCCTGCTGTCCCTGGAGAACACCTGTTACAGGTGACTAACTACGCTAAAGGTCAGCTGTCACCAAGCAGCTCCTCCTGTCAGCCAGGGGTTTAGCATAATAGATCTTTAAATTGCTCCCTTGGGTTGTGCATGGTTTTTACAGGTTCTTCAATACTGGCTGTCAGTACAGTGAGGTAAGCAGTGTGGTCGGGACACATAGAAAAGGCATCGCCGCTCACTAGTGGGGGCACACTGAGTACAGTGATTGATGCCACAACACATACAGCAAATCACAATGCCTTTTCTATCAGGGGTTCCTTAACACCAGAAAATGCAAACGAGCTATTATGCTGACACAACTGGTTGATACTTTTAGGATACATTTCCTGTAAAAAATCTTTCAAATTTTAACTATGCAAATAAAGTGGCTTTTATTGCATTATAATACTGTTTCTCAATAAAAATTTGGTCACTTCATTGCTGAAAATAGTTTTAATTTATAACAAAAAATTTACTCAACATCCGCCCCTATTTAAAATAATTTGTAGCCTATCCATATCTATGCGGTACTAGGCAGGGAATATCATAACGTAATGCATGTTTTTGTTTTATCTCACTTCATAACAGATTTTACTTACTGTTATCTTAAAAAAAAAAGTTCCACATCCAGTGTATCACTTTTCATCTAATAAGTATTTTTTAAAAGGTAATATTTTCAATAACCATGCTTTAAGTTTTTTTCTAGAAGATTAAACATCAGAAAGCATCCACAGCTCAAAAGGTAACTTGTACTGATACATTTATTAGTAATCCTGTTCTTTTGTTTTTTCTCCTTTACCACAATGTATTAAACTTTGCAGAAAGATCACATTTAAACTTGTGGATAACTGCCTTCCTGACACTTCTGTGCACACAGTTTTCTAGATCTTTTTGTTTTTAAATAGAAGAAAGGATTACTCCTATCATATAAACCATTATGTGTTATCTAACCTTTTAGGGTGGATAAGGATTTAATCATGACTCTGTGCTCTCCATGTTTTGAATTTGATTTTTTTTTTTAGTAAATTAATGCAATTGTGTTTTCCTTATCGTTCCTCCAGTTTAGTCCTCCATCTCTGGGTAGTGCACCTCCTCCTGCAGCCTGGAGACTGGGCATGTCAAAAACGTGACATCACTGGATGTAGTCTGCTGGTCTCTCCCATCAGTCTCAGTGTGTCCAGTCGCCATGCAGCAGGAGGACGTAGTGAGCCTAGGTGCTGGGCTCACTTGAGGAACAGATAAGGAGCTGTGAGAGTAGCTATAGATTAGTTTCTGTTTCCTTTATCTTAATCCTGTACAATTTATTGATTTGGTTGCTGTAGCTTTAAAAAAACAACAACCAAAAAACCAAAGCTGCCTGCTTGTGCCAGTTCCGGCCTACCTTCTCTGTTACCTCTCATTCTGAGTCTCAGGTCAGATCTCTCCCCCTTGAGCGGATGGGGGGAGAGCCCTACAACAACCAGCAGCAGCAGGTCAGCGGCGGTTCTGAGCAGCCGCGACCCTGCTCAGTCAGTGGAAGCAGCGGCGGGAAGTTCGCCCGGCGGTCCTCTGCTCATTGTTCGTGTCAGCGGAGCTGCGTGGGCTGGAGCTCTGCTGCAATGGAGAGTGTGCTGGTGCTCAGGAGGTGAGACATTCTTACTTCAGGGGCAGAGAATAGGGCCGACAAGCGGGGAGAGCGCCGGGGCAGTGTGCGGCTAGGCGCAGTGCTTTTGGCGCCATTTCCTCATTCTGACAGCGGCGGCCATTTTAGTAGCGTGTTTGCCGCGTGGCGGGCAGTCGCAATGGGGATCGCAAGACTTATTTTATTGATTTCCTTTGGTTTCTTTTTGGTTTCTTTGAACTCTCTGCGAGATACTTAAGGTGTATGAGGCATTAAATGCCGCGGTTGCATATAAGGTGCAATTAGCTTGGTAATAAGCTTAGTTTGGTACTGGGTTGATTACCTACATTGTCCTTATAACAAAAAAAATAAATAAATCAGTAAATAAAGACAGGGATTTTTTTTTCTGATTGACCGCTGTAGAGCAGTTTGGGGAGTAGAGCCTATGGCTTCATGCCCTCAATGTGTAGTCTGCGGTACCCGCAGGGGGGCCATCGCTGACTCTGGAATCTGCAGGGGCTGCACGGCAGTCTCTACCAGCATGGAGCAGCAGATGGAGGTTAAGGTGGGGCAGGACCTTCTGGGGACTTCGGCTGGAGCGGAAGGAGAGGGTCTGCTGCCCATTCCGCCAGCGGACGGTCAGGAGACTCCAGTCGGACCCTTGGGGGCGCCTGCGGCTGGGGGATCGGGTTCGCAGCTCGGAGATTTGTGCCCAGATTTTGTGTTTATTATGCATCAGGCATTTTGTTTTGAGGCGGCAGGGAAAAGTGCCGGACCCCTTGCATCTGGCTACGACGTCTCAGCAGTCTGGCACTGCTGAGGCAGGTAGCAGCTCCCTGAGGCCCTTTAAGAGGCTCAGGCCTCGGGAGCCTTCGCCATCGGAGGTTGAGTGGCAAGAGTTGGAGGAAGCCGATGTAGACCTGGAAGCAGGAATGGAAGAATTGGAAGAAGGTGAAATCCTGAGCCGGAAGATCAGGCAAAGATTATTCGAATATTTCGGAAAGATGAGTTAGCAGCACTTATCACAGAGTCCCTCCAGACGCTAAAACGTACTGCAGAACAGCCTACGGAAGAGGACTATGGGGAAGAGCCTATTATCCAGGCTGTGAGGCAAACTCAAGTGGTGTTCACCGGGTGGTTGACCGCATGATCAACCTGAAGCTGGGCTGAGAGGAATGAGGACGATGAACAGGCTGTATCCCTTGGCGGAGAAAGACAAAGAACGGTTTCGTTCTCCGCGGATTGATGCGGCAGTGTCAGCGGTGACTAGAAAACCACTATTCCAGTGGAAAGTAGCGCAGCTTTAAAAGATGCACAAGATAGGAAAGTGGATGGTTTATTGAAACAATCCTTGAAGACCAAAGCTTTGTCATTGCAGGCTTCCATTTGTGGGGCGTGGGTGGCAAGAGCATGCCTCAGATGGTCCCAAAGCTTGCGGCAGTCTGCGCGACCAGAGCAAGAGAGTCTGGGAAAGCTGAATCGCCTAGAGTCGGGGTCGGCCTACTTGGCAGATGTGCATTACGACTTGATCAGGGCACTG
The DNA here is from genome assembly GCA_033557465.1 of Ichthyophis bannanicus. Lineage (NCBI taxonomy): Eukaryota > Metazoa > Chordata > Amphibia > Gymnophiona > Ichthyophiidae > Ichthyophis > Ichthyophis bannanicus. The sequence continues at coordinate 551,354,557 of CM066037.1, forward strand.
GCTAATAGTATGGCATCGTTGATGGCCGCCCGTAGATTCCTGTAGTTACGAAACTGGGCGGCAGATGGCTCGTCTAAGTCGCGACTCAGTAAGCTTCCGTTCAAAGGAAAGTTGTTCGGAGAGGATCTTGACAGGTTGGTTAAGGATTTAGGGGAGTCGAAAGGTGGAAGGCTCCCAGAGGATAAGCCTAAGCAGGGGAAGTCCTCCCCGGCCTTTCAGAGTCAGTGTAGAGATTTTTGGAGATTTTGGACTTCTCGCTTGGGTGGATTTCAGAGAGGACAATTTGCTCCTAGGGCCCAGGGGTTTCGAGGAGCAAGTAGAGGTTTTTCAACAGCGGCCGCAGCAACCTCTCGAAAACCGCAATGAAGTGAGGCGGGCCCCGGTAGGAGGCACACCGATAGGCGGGCGACTTCAGGGATTCCTTCCTGCCTGGGCCCAAATAACGTCAGATCAGTGGGTGTTAGAGATTATTCGCGAGGGTTATGCGCTGGAGTTCGCAAAGCCCGTCAGGGAGTCGTTTGTGCTGTCTCCCTGCAAAGGGCAGAGGAAAGCTCTTGCAGTCTGACACACACTAAATCGACTGTTGCAAATCGGAGCGGTCACTCCGATGCCGATAGAAGACTACGGCAGGGGTCGATACTCCATTTATTTCGTGGTGCCAAAGGACGGCTCTCTTCGACCTATCTTGGACCTAAAAGGAGTGAATCGTCTCCGAGTGCCTCATTTCAGGATGGAAATGTTACGGTCCGTCATAGTGGCGGTGCGACAAGGAGAGTACTTGATGTCCCTCGATTTTATGGAGGTGTATTTACACATCCCGATCAGAGCGGCCCACCAAAGGTTTTTACATTTCGCTCTACCTTAGGGGCACTATCAGTTCCAAGCATTGCCATTCGGGCTGGCGATGGCCCTGCACACTTTCACCAAGGTCATGGTGGTGGTGGTGGTGGCGGCGTTACGAAAGGAAGGGATCCTGATACATCCCTATCTCGACGACTGGTTTATTTGAGCAAAATCCAAAGACGAAAGCGTGACGGTTACAAACAAAGTAGTGAAGTTTTTGGAGAGTCTCGGCTGGGTAGTCAGTATGACAAAAGGTCACCTAGTGCCATCCCAGGAGCTCGAATATTTTGGAATGTGATTCGACACAGAGAAAGGAGCAGTGTTCCTGCCGAATCGTCACATTCAAGTCCTGCGTCAGCTGGTACGCAGGTTCAGGGCTGCGCAGGCACCTTCGGCGTGTGGAGTTACCTGTGTGTGCTGGGAACGATGGTGGGGGCATTAGAAGCGGTGCCATGGGCCAGGTTTCATATGCGTCCGTTGCAGTGAGCGCTGCTTCGTCGCTGGTCACATCAGGACGACTCGCTGAGCAAGCAACTCCCCTGTCCTCTCGGGGTCAGGCGCTCTCTGCAATGGTGGCTACTTCCGAGCTCCTTGATGACAGGAATGCCTCTGGAACAGCTGGAGTGGCTCCCATTGCTGACAGACGCAAGTCTTGTGGGCTGGGGGGCACATTGCGGAGAGCTATTCACGCAAGATATGTGGAACGCTCAAGAGAGCCAATGGTCCATCAACCAGCTGGAGCTGAGAGCGGTGTTTCTGGCGTTACAAACGTTCAAAGTGGCGGTGACAGGTCGAGCGGTGCGAGTACTGTTGGACAATTCCGAGACAGTGGCCTACATCAATCGGCAGGGCGGTACAGGAAGTGTGGACATAGAGGAAGAAGCAGAGGCATTGTTCGCTTGGGTAGAACCATGACTACCAGCGATCTCAGCAGCACACATTGCAGGGAATGTGATGGCGGATTTTCTCAGCAGGGTTCAGGTGGATGCCGGAGAATGGGAGTTGCATCCGGACGTATTTGCGCCGTCGGTCATGGATCTCATGGCGACCTTTCGGTCAGCCAAAGTGAGTCATTTTTTCAGCAGACGACGAGAGAGGATGTCGGAGGAGATTGACGCGCTGATGCAAGGTTGGCCGGCGTCGGGTCTTCTCTGTCTTTCCTCCGTGGGCGCTCATAGGGCGAGTGATTCAGCGTATCGAGGCCCATCGGGGGAGAGTGTTACTGGTGGCTCCGGACTGGCCAAGGAGGCTGTGGTACACCGATTTCATCCGGCTGCTCGACGGGGAGCCGTGGAGATTGCCGGCGTCGGAGAATCTGTTACTACAAGGTCCGCTTCGGATTCCCCAGGTGGATCGATTCTCGCTTACGGTCTGGCCATTGAAAGGGCGAAGCTAAAGAAAAAAAGTTACTCAAGCGCAGTCATCGCGACTTTGCTTCGGGCACGGAAGAAGTCCATATCTCTGGTGTATGTTCGCATATGGCACTTGTTTGAGGATTGCTGCTTGCGCAGGCAAGTGCGTGCTGCAACTGTATCAGTTCCGGTGGTGCTGAGTTTTCTACAAGAAGGGTTTGATAAGGGGCTGGCGGCCAGTTCCTTGAGAGTTCAGTTAGCGGCGTTGTCTTGTTATAGAGGCAAGGTGCAGGGACTGTCACTCGGGGCCCATGCAGACGTCTTACATTTTTTGAAAGCAAGAACCAGGCTGCGGCCCTCTCAGAATCGTGGTGCCCCCATGGTATCTCAGTTTGGTCTTAGGGGCATTGACTGAGCCATTACACAAGGCATCCGTAAAAGATCTAACTTTGAAGATGGTATTTTTGGTAGCTATCTGTTCGGCGAGGCGAATTTCGGAGTTACAGGCGTTGTCTTGTAGAGAACCGTTTTTGTCTTTTTCTCGGGAAGAGGTGGTGGTGCGTCCAGTGCCGTCCTTTTTACCTAAGGTAGTTTCCCCGTTTCACCTTAATCAGACGGTGTCTCTTCCAGTGCTAGGTTCGCTTTAGGTCAGCTTGTCTGACCGGGGGTTGCGCCGTTTAGAGCAGGTGCTGCGGCACTACTTAAAAAGTTTCTGAGACTTACTGCAAATTGGATTGTCTATTTCTGTTATTCGGAGGCCCTCGAAAAGGGGAAGCGGTGGCGAAGGCGTCCATTTCTAGATGGATTAGAGAAGCGATTAGTTCAGCTTATCTTCTGGGGGGCTGATCGGTGCCTCCGGGGCTACGAGCGCATTCTACCAGGGTGCAAGCAACTTCTTGGGCGGAACACAGTTTAGTTCCACCAGGGGACATTTGTAGAGCGGCCTGGTCCTCTCTTCATACTTTCAGTAGGCATTACCGTCATGATGTCCTAGCGGCAAATGATGCCCTTTTTGGGTCGGCGGTATTGCATGCCGGCTGGAAAGGTCCCTCCCAATAATTACTGCTCTGTTACATCCCAGAGGTGGAGGACTAAACTGGAGGAACGATAAGGAAATGATAATTACACTTACCTGGTAATTGTGGTTCCTTGAGAAACTCCAGTTTAGTTCTCATTCCCGCCCGGGATGTTGTCGTTGGCAGTGGAGGTTCAGTTGTAAGAAGTGGGAGCTTACCGGTAGGTACACTTACTCTTTCTAGCTATGATTCTGCTTGGGGGGAAGGAAAAGGCACAAGTGAAATGGCCTGACTTCCTAGAGTGGGATCCTGTGATACATAGTTGAGATCCGTTCTCTGTTTTTATGAAGTTACGTTAATATTTGTTGCTCCTTTGAGTGTGCTTTGTCAGTAGTTCACTGGGGCTGATGGGAGAGACCAGCAGACTACATCCAGTGATGTCACGTTTTTGACATGTCCAGTCTCTAAGCTGTAGGAGGAGGTGCACTACCCAGAGGTGGAGGACTAAACTGGAGTTCCTCAAGGAATCACAATTACCAGGTAAATGTAATTATCATTTATATGGTTTAAGTACTACCTTCTATTAAAACGTTAAAGATGCTGTGCAAGACCTTTCCCATATTTATCAGGAAGATTAGGTATCCACAGAGTTGAATGTGATATGTTTCTGTACATTTTAATGCAAATTATTTATTTACTGATCTTAACAAATTGAAAATAATAAAGCAAATAGAGCAGATGCAAAAATGTGGCCACCCTTCCATTTGAGTTAGCTGCTTTTTTTTCCCCAGCCCACAAGGTTTAGCGACTTGTTAGTGCTACTGTTGAAGGCCTATCTTCACCTGACTAATTGAAGATGCAGTCATCCTTCTACCCTCTCAGGGTTTGATTCAGCAAAGTGTGCTGCTGTTAGCACAGTGCACAATTTTCTGCACTAATGTGGCTCTAGAATACAGAAAGGGATCTAACTTGAGCCTAATCCATCCGCTAATGGCAGTGCACAACACATTTAAACCCACTTCAGTGGATGATAATTAATTAGCTATATAGTGCCAGATGCAGAGAAATGCATGGAAGACCAGAAGACTAAGTTCAATGCTGGGATTTTACCGTAAGATCTGAGGCGACGTTAAGAGCTGGCTCATATGACTGTGGTCGTCAGTGCTGGTGAAGAATCTATGCCCATTTCTTGAGCATATGAGCATCTGTAACTTTAGGTTAACTAAAGCGAGTGCTGAAAAAAACAGCAAAAGAAGTGTGCTGGAATGCTATCTGGAATATAGAGCAATATTATTTTGCAAAGACGTTCTGTGCAGAATGTTTGTGCATTCCAGCATGTGCTTAAATGCCAAACTGGGCTTTTTTGTGTGTACGCAAGCTATAGGAGCTGCTAATGTAGACCCTCCTCAGTTTGTGATTGTATGTTCTATCTACTTTCAACAATCATGGCAGCTGTCTGAGCGTTTGAAAATGGAAAATATTTCACTCTTACATAGCAGGGAACGGCTATATATATTAAATATATATATATATTCCAGAAAATACCTTGCCAACCATTAAGCATTATGGATATTCTGAAAACCAGATCCTCCTTTCCCACAGTTTGGGGAGGGGGGTGGGCACTGGGCACCTTCCTGACTGCTCTCCTCCACTGTGTGGGGACTGCATTGGCAGTATTTATAGTAACCTAGTATATGATGGCAGATAAAGACCAGCATGATCCATCCAGTCTGCCCAGTAAGGCAGCAAAAGTAGGTGCACCTGCCGCTCTGTGCAGGTCAACCCTCCCCATGTCTTTGTTTAGGGGTGTACACACTGCTCCATGCAGGTCACCCCTATTTGTTCAGATATAAGAGAGAATTGTTTATTTTGATCCACTGTGTCTGTCCCATGCCATTATGAAGTCTGTCACTGTATTTGCCCCTACCACTTCCATCGGGAGGGCATTCCAAGCATCCATCACCCTTTCAGTGAAAAAGTATATCTCCAGGAACAAGCAGGAATGTAGTCTTCACATATGGGTATCGTCGGTACTGACGGAGCCTGCACGGGAACGCTCCCCAGCGTCCAATAGGAAAGCTTTTGGGAGCATCCCACAGCGCCTGCGTGCTGTCTTTCCAACTGTCCCTCTCCAGTTCTTAGTTTTCTGTGGAGCTGACAGGTCGCATACCCTGTCACCGCAGAAAATTTAGTCTTTAATCTTTGTTTTTGTGGTCGCGTCTGCCTTCCCTCGACGCTATACCGGTACCGCCGGTTCTTTCTTTCTTCTGAAACCCCCCCCCCCCCCCAAAAAAAACTATAGTTTCTGAAATAGTTTACTAAAGGAACTTTTTTTCCTTGGTGCTAGGTGCCATTTTGGGCACTAGGCCCATTTTTCAGGTTTTAAGAAATGTTCTAAATGTGTGGGTACCATTTCCGTCACCGACATCCATGATTGGTGTCTCAAATGTTTAGGTCCTGACCACTCTATTTCAGAGTGCCTCTCCTGTGGAATGATGTCAAAAAGGGGCCGGCAGAACTGAGCTGCTAAATTTAGCACCCTTTTTCCCTCAGACGCGGCGTCTGCTGCATCGACGTACTCCAGGGCTTCATCTTCCTCCCATGGATCTCAGGTAACTAAACATAAATCTAGCCGGTCCTCAAAGGATAGATCTCCTAAGTATCAAGATGTCCCTGGCATTGCCCTTGAGAAATTTTCACCAGCAAAACTGCCCCGGCGGGAGGCTTCGGCTTCCAAAGCATTAACGGGGCTCCAGGATGTTCTCGAGGCCTCAACCTGGGCAGAACTACTGGCGCCATGCTCTGGGGTTCTGGCCGCTTCTACCGGTACTGACACCCAAGCATCAGCAGCGTCGATTCCTTGCTATTGAACGCAGTCTAGCGGCTCTTCTCACGGCTTTGGTACCACTGAAACCACTTCAGACACCTCAACCGATACCGGTACCAACACCGGTACTAGTACCAACTGCATCGACATCGGCGGGTATGCCACCCATACCGAGTCATGTGTCTGTCTCCGGCATCGACAGATCGGTACCTGAACAACCTGATACGGACTTCGATCGATACCGGTACCATCCTTTGCACTATCACCGGGATCAGAGATATTTTGAATCCTCGAATGAGTCTGAAGACTCTGCCAATACCAGAGTACTTCTCCCCGAGGATTCCTCTTCTCCTCAGCGCAGAATGTCTCCGCCAGAGGATATGTCCTTTCAGGATTTTATCCGTGATGTGGCCCGAGGCCTTTCCATCACAGTAGCTCCTGAAAAAGAGCCTAGGGCAAAGGAGTTGGAAATCCTCCAATACCCTAAGGCTCCCAAAGAGGCAGCTACTCTGCCTATTCATGAGATCTTACATGATCTTATGCTAAGGATGTGGGAAACACCTTTAACCGCATTTCCTCATTCTCGAAGACTCGATACCATGTATCGCGTTCCACCTTGTCCTGGCTTTCAAAAAACTCAATTACCACACCATTCAATGGTGGTGGAATCAGCCATGACAAGGATGAAAAGTACAAAGAGACATGCATCCAGTCCTCCAGGTCGTGAATGTAGGACTCTCGATGCCTTTGGGCGTTGATGCTTCCAAGCTTCCATGCTCTCCGCTAGGATCAGTTCCTATATCTTGTATATGGGAATGTTCCTTAAAGAGATCACAGGGGACTTGGAGCTTATGAGCCCCCTTCTTCCTGATGACAAAAGACAAGACTATCTCACTCTTGTCAAACATGCTCAGGATGTTTCCAAGTTTGTTAATCGTGCAACCTTTTGACTGTTTTGCGTGCATAAGCAGAACCTCTGCTATTGCCATTGGTGCACGTTGGATCGCCTGGCTTCAGGCATCTGACTTGGAAATTTGGGTACAGGATAAATTAGGAAACATTCCTTGCACAGGAGAAAATTCCTTTGACAAGTATTGGCAGGAGAAGGCTAATGAAATAGATGCTAACAATATCACATTGGAAAGATTGTCCAAATCTACAGCCGATCCTGCAAAGAAAAGATCCTCTAAGAAACCATTTTTCAATCAGAAAAAGAAGTTTTATCCTTCCTATACCCAACAGGGACACCGTCCAGGTCAGACTGCCCAAAAGGGACAGCAGCAACAACCTAGACAACAAAAGAAGCCAAAAGCTGCAAAACCTCAGCCAGCTCAGCAGGCTCAGCCTCCTCAGGGGCTTTGACTCCTTTCTAGAGAACTTCGCCTTCCTGCCCCTGAAGGGTCCAGAACCCTTAACCATCCCAGGCAGGTTATGTCATTTTGCCCACAGATGGTACCAAATAACAGCAGAAAAATGGACTCTGTCTATTGTAAGAGAGGGGTACAAGCTTCATTTTCACAGCTTGCCCCCTCCTACAATTATAAGACAGTTCAATTCTCAGATCTCTCTCGACAATCTCTTAGGTCAAGAAGTCACAATGCTCCTTGCTCAAGGAGCAATAGAGGAAGTACCCATTCCCCATCAGGGTAGAGGGTTCTACTCCCCCTATTTCCTTATTTCAAATAAAACAGGACAGACCCATTTTAGACCTCAGAGAATTGAACAAATATCTGTTCCGAGAGAAGTTCAAAATGGTCTCTCTAGGAACTCTGCTGCCATACCTTCAAAGTCAGGATTGGCTTTGTTCTCTAGATCTCAAAGATGCGTATACTCATATTCTCATCCATCCAAATCACAGGAGATTCCTCCGATTCCTGTTTCAAGGAAAGCACTACCAAATCAAGGTTCTTCCCTTTGGCCTGGCTTCTGCGCCAAGAGTGTTCACAAAATGCATGGCTGTGGTAGCAGTATTTTTCCGCACTCTGGGAATATTCGTCTTCCCTTACTTAGACGACTGGCTCATCCGAGCCCCTACAGTGCCAGAAGCCAGCTCTGCTCTGTCTCACACAATGCGACTCCTTCAGTATTTGGGACTGGTCATAAACCTCCCAAAATCCAGTATTGCTCCCACTCAGTCCCTAGAGTTCATAGGAGCTCATCTGGATACCAGACAGACAAGGGCTTTCCTTCCACAGCCCCGCTGTCTTCGCATAATACAACTAGCTTCCCAAGCAGTGCTCAAACCTTGTCTCAATGCTCGGGAAATGCTACAATTGCTAGGCCACATGGCATCCACCCTGCATGTGGTTCCTTATGCTCGCCTCCATATCCGAGCAGCCCAGTGAACTTTATCCACTCAGTGGACACAGGCCTCAGGTTGCCTGTCGGACAAAATAACAAACTCAGACTGTCTTATTTCATCCCTCCAATGGTGGCAATCACCCAGAAACCTTCTGGTGGGGTCTCCTTTCCAGCAACCCCTGTCCCAAGCCACCCTAACAACAGATGCTTCACAGGTGGGATGGGGAGCCCACCTGCACGATCTCTCTACCCAGGGTACCTGGACCACAGGAGGCCTGTCTTCACATCAAACTCCTGGAGCTCAGAATTTTCTTCCTTGCTCTTCGAGTATTTCATGCCCAGCTCAGCTACACGTCAGTCCTAGTTCAAACGGACAATCAGGTAGCCATGTTTTATGTGAACAAGCAGGGCGGAACAGGCTCTCTGTCACTATGCAACGAAGCTTTGCGACTATGGGCCCTCGCCAGAGAGCATCAGATTCATCTCCTTGCGGTGTATCTTCCAGGCATTCAAAACTCTTGGGCAGACAAACTCAGTTGAGTTCTGCTTCCACACGAATGGTCTCTCCATGCAGACCAGGTTGCTCAAATATTTCAGATTTGGGGAACCCCGGACATAGACCTCTTTGCAAGTCCGCTGAATGCCAAACTTCCCCGGTTCTGTTCCAGAATTCTGGCTCGATGTTGTCAGGCAAGGGACGCCTTCCTTCTTCACTGGGGTCAGGACTTCCTATATGCCTTCCCACCCATTCCCCTCATCCCCAAAACCCTATTCAAGCTTCAGACAAAGGTCATATGATCCTCATAGCTCCACGTTGGCCATGGGAAACGTGGTACCCTCTGCTCCTACATCTCTCTCAGGCTCCGCCTCTGGAGTTGGGATCCGCTCCAGATCTTCTCTCCCAAGAGGACAGGATCCTGTGGCAACCCAATCCCCAGTCTCTGCATCTCAGGGCCTGGTTGCTGAAAGCCTAGAACTTCAGGATCTTAACCTTTCCCATCAGGTATAGGTATGAAGGATATCCTTCATGCTTCTAGGAAACCCTCCACAAGATGCTCGTATGCCTTTAAGTGGAAAAGGTTTACCATATCGCAGAAGGGTCTTAACCCTCTTGCGATACCTCTGGACTGGAGTATCTCCTTCATTTGTTAAATGCGGGTCTCAAGACAAATTCAGTAAGAGTCCATCTTAGCGCTATTGCAGCTTCTTACAAGGCTCTAAGTGGACAACCTATTTCCTCTCATAGCGAGATTTATGAGAGGCCTTCTTTTAACAAACCCTCCCATTAAGCCACCACCGGTGGCATGGAACTTAAATCTGGTGCTCGGGCAGCTCATGAAACCACCCTTTGAACCATTAGCCACTACATCTTTGAAATTCCTTTCCTGGAAAGTCATCTTCCTCATTGCAATCACATCAGCACGTCACATTGGTGAATTGCAAACGTTAGTGGCTGATCCTCCTTATACAAGGTTCCACCATGATAAGGTAGTTCTTAGGACTCATCCACACTTTATGCCAAAGGTGGTTTCGCCATTCCATCTAAACCAAGCGGTTTACCTTCCTGTATTCTTTCCAAGGCCTCATGCCTCCAGTGCAGAAAGTAACCTTCATACTATGGACTGTAAAAGAGTTTTGGCCTTTTACTTGCAAAGGACACAGAAACATAGAAAATCTTCTCAACTCTTTGTTGCTTTTGATCCTAGTCATTTGGGACTTCCAATTTCCAAAAGAACACTGTCCAACTGGATTGCACAGTGCATATCCTTTGCCTATGAGAGTAAGAACCTTCCTCTTGAAGGCCATGTCACCGCTCACAATGTGAGAGCCATGGCAGCCTCAATGGCTCATCTTCACTCTGTATCTATTGACGACATCTGTTGAGCAGCTACTTGGGCTTCGGTACATACCTTCACAGCCCACTCCTGCTTAGACAAGGTCTTAATCAACTCCTACCCAATGTCCCTGGTAGGATGCCAGAGATCCATGGGGGGAAGTGAGGCCCTTTCGCAAGGGCTGACAACTTCCTGGGGCCATCTCCCTGGCATCTGCAGCTAGGGAGTCCCCATATGTGAAGACTACATTCCTGCTTGTTCCTGGAGATAGCGTAGTTACTCACCTGTAACAGGTGATCTCCGGGAACAGCAGGAATTTAGTCTTCACAACCCGCCCACCTCCCCTAGGAGTTGTATCTCTCTCTTTCTCTCTCTCTCTCTCTCTCTCTCTCTCTCTCTCTCTCTCTTTTGTCTCAGCTATAAACTCAACTGGAGAGGGACAGTTGGAAAGGCGGGAAGGCAGCACCCAGGCGCTGTGGGATGCTCCCAAAAGCTTTCCTATTGGATCCTGGGGAGCGTTTCCACGCAGGCTCCATCGGTACCGATGACACCCATATGTGAAGACTAAATTCCTGCTGTTCCTGGAGATCACCTGTTACAGGTGAGTAACTACGCTTTCCTGGCATTGCCTTTCAGTTTACTCCATTGCAGCTTCATGTTATGTCCTCAGGTTTTACAGCTTTCCCGTCTTTGGAAGAGGTTTGTTTGTTCATTAATACTTTAAGTATTTAAAGATGTAAATCATATCTCCCCTGTCCCTCCTCTCCAGTGTACATATTTAGGTCTTCAAGTCTCTTCTCGTACGTCCTCTGACGCAGGCTCCAAATCATTTTGGTCGCCTTCCTCTGAACTATTTCCAGTCTTTTATATCCCTTGTGAGATATGGTCTCCAAAATGGAACACAATATTCCAAGTGAGACCTCGTCAGCGAGTTGTACAGTAGCATTATTACCTCTTCCTTTCTGTTGGTAATTCCTCTCTGTATACAACCCAGCATCCTTCTGGCTTTTGCCACTACCTTGTCACAATGTTTTGCCACCTTGAGATCCTCAGAAACAGTCACTCGGAGGTCCTTCTCCTGGTCCATGCAAACTGCACTTCACATTGGTCTAATGCTTGGCAGTTAAGATTTATTCTTCCAATTTTTGTAGATCTTTCCTCATGTTATCCACTACCTCAGGGGAGTCCACTCTGGAAATTTTTGTGTCATCTGCAAAAAGACAGACTTCTCCATTCAGTCCTTCAGCAATATCACTCACAAATACATTGAACAGTATCAGTCCCAGGACTGAAACCTGGGGCACATCGCTAATCAACTTCCTTTCATCCTACTCAGGGCCGGATTTACCTATACGCCACCTACGCCGTGGCGTAGGGCCCACAGCTGACAAGGGTCCACAAAAATAGCCTTTTTAAAATTAAATTTAAAAAAAAAAAAACGCTGGCTGCCGCCACGGCAGCATGGATTGTCCCGCGGGGCTCCCTATGCTCGGCTGAATCCCCTCCCTGCCTCCCTCCCTGCTGGCGCAGTGTGTACTGATAGCACCGGGTTCGCTCTCTGTCAGCAACGGGAGAGCTGAACTGGGGGAGGAGGAAAAGTACAGCCAGGCGCACGGCAGAGGAATTGCCTGCGAGAGCGTCTCTGGCTGGCCGCGGAGGTCCCCAGCATGGACCTCCACGTGGAGCACCAGACGTGGCCCGACTTCATCTCCGGAGAGAAGACAGCGGAGGCCCGCTCATTCCGGGTTGTAGACTCGGCAGAGGTAAGAGGGCGGGCGGGCGAACGTCGGACAGGCAGCGCGAGCAGCGCACGCTGCACTCTGTAGAGCAGGCCCAGCCACGTGGCGTCAGGGCGGGAAGCTCAGGCAAGCGGCGGGCTTCCCGGCTGGGCAAAGCAGCGGTTTTCAGGGCGCTAGAGCGCAAGCCTGTGGGATAATTTTCTTTTTGTCTGTTTAGAGCTCAGCTGAAGTTGTGAGGTGCGTGTTTGAAAAAAAAAAAAAAAAAGCGAAGGAAGGATTTTAGAGTGCAAGCGTGTAGGTGAGCAGGTGGACAGGACGGGGCCTTCTCCAGGGGGTTATGCCATCAAAACCTCAGTGTTTCATTTGTGGGGCCAAGAAAAGTTCCGTTTCAGTTTCAGACGTCTGTAAGGCCTGTGCTAAAGGGGGGTTAGAACTGGTAATGGGCTATGGGGGGGCTAGGACAGGAAATGGGCTGATGGGGAGGGGTTAGGACTTGAGGTGGGCTGATGGGGTTAGGACTGGTAATGGGCTGTGGGCTGATGGGGGGGTTAGGACTGGCAATGGGCTATGGGGGGCTGACTGGAAATGGGTTGATAGGACTGGAAGTTGGCTGATGGGGGGTTAGGACTGGTAATGGGTTATAGGGGGCTTAAACTGAAAATGGGGTGATGGGGGGTTAGGACTGTAAGTGGGTTGATGGGGGGGCTAGGACTGGTATTGGGTTGGGGGGTTGCTAGGACTGGAAATGGGCTGATGGGTGGCTAGGACTGGAAATGGGCTGATGCAGGAACTAGAAGGGAATGGATGCTGGGTGAGGCTGGAACTAGAAGGGAGCTGATGTTGGGGGAGGATTAGAATGGGATGGGGCTGGAAGAGTAAAATGGAGAAGGGAAAAATATTTTGTGTGGGAGGGATAAAAAATCTACAATTGGCCGGGTATTGGGAGAGTAAGTGGGGATTGAGGATGGAGGGGTAAAATTTGAGTGGATGAAATAGGAATGAGGAAAGAGCAAAAGGAGAAAGATTAGTATGTTAAAGCAGATGTAGAGAGAGAATGGAAAAAAACTAGAAGAGAGAAGAAAGGACAAATGGACAGCAGATGATGGAGAGTTAGCAGAAGACACGAAGAAACCAGAAGAAAGTGGCAGGAGCAATTGCAGCTGAAAAAAATGCACAAAAGGTAGAAAAATATCTCTTTATTTTGAATTTATTAATTGGAATATGTCAGCTCTGGTAAATGTGCATCATTAACGTCTGCGCTTTGTTTAGTACAAGAGCAAATTAATGTATAGTTTTATTTCTACAGTGTTGTACATTTCAAGTTTGGCTTTTGGGATTCCCAGTTTAATTATTGTCTTCCTGTTTCTAAATTGTGATTCCTTGTTTGGTGACGGTCTATGTTGTGCATGTGTAACTGAGCTGAGGTGTTCTGTTTATATAATTCCTATTTGACAGTGCCACTTGTTCTCTTTCCCCAGTAGGTCATGTATTGTTGTTCTCTGAAATGTATTGGTTTAATATTTGCAGTGTTGCCTTTTGATTGGTAGAGTATGGTGCTTTGTGAGTCCTGGTAGTGCTGTTAGGATACGGCGGGTTTGCTATGGGTTCTAAATGGGCAGTGTTTGTAGTAGTTCCTAATGTGTCTGGCAGTTGGCACTGGATTATAGTAATGTAGAAATCTTTTAGTCTTTCTTTATCCATACACTCATTAAGAGGCATGTTTACTAAAAGTTAGTATATGGTAACATTATGCAAATATTTATGCAAATGAGGCCCCTTATGCAAATGAGGCCCCGCACCCCCCTTGGGCCGCCCCTGCTGGGGGCCCACAATTTTTGTTGGCATAGGGCCTCACTCAAGGTAAATCCGGCCCTGATCCTACTGAGTTCCGTTTACCATCACCTTCTGTCGTCTTGTCAGTCAACCAATTTCTGATCCATCCCCAAGCTGTTTAGTTTATTGATAACCCTCCTATGAGGAACAGTATCAAAGGCTTTGCTGAAATCTAGGTAGATCACATCCATCGCATGCCCTTGATCTAGTTCTCTGGTCACCCAGTCAAAGAATTCAATCAGATTTATTTGGCAAGATCGTTCTTTGGTAAAACCATGTTGCCTCGGATCATGTAACCTGTTGTTTTTGAGAAAGTCCACTATTCGCTTTTTCAAGAGTGCCTCCATTAATTTTCCCGCCACCGAGGAAAGACTTACTGGCCTGTAGTTTGTCACTTCTTCCCTATTGCCACTTTTGTGAAGAGGTACATAGTAACATAGTAGATGACGGCAGATAAATACCAGTATGGTCCATCTAGTCTGCCCAGCATAATGTCAAGAGTAGGTACACCTGCCGCTCCGTGCAGGCCACCCCTCCCCATGTCTTTGCCCAGGGGTGAACCCATCACTCCATGTAGGACACCCCTATTTGTTGAGGAATTTGATGGTTCAGTTTATTTTGATATTTTCTTGTTGCTGTAAAGGGATCCACTGTGTCTGTCCCATGCCCTTTTGAACTCCGTCACTGTGTTTGCCCCCACCACTTCCATCGGGAGGGCATTCCAAGCATCCACCACCCTTTCAGTGAAAAAGTATTTCCTGACATTGCCTTTCAATTTACCCCCTTGTAGCTTCATGTTATGCCCTCTAGTTTTGCAGCTTCTCCGTCTTTGGAAGAGGTTTGTTTGTTCATTATTTTCCTTTAAGTATTTAAAGATCTGAATCATATCTCCCCTGCCCCTCCTCTCCTCCAAAGTGTACATGTTTAGGTCTTCAAGTCTCTTCTCATATGGCTTTTGACGCAGGCTCCAAATCATTTTGGTCGCCTTCCTCTGGACGGTTTCCAGTCTTTTTACATCCTTTGCAAGATATGGTCTCCAAAACTGAACACAGTATTCCAAGTGAGGCCTCACCAGTGACTTGTACAGTGGTATAAGTACCTCTTCCTTTCTGCTGGGAATTCCTCTTCGTATGCAGCCCAACATCCTCCTGGCTTTTGCCACCGCCTTGTCGCACTGTTTTTCCACCTTGAGATCTTCAGAAATAATCACTCCAAGGTCTTTCTCCTGATCCGTGCTCACCAATCTCTCGCCCCCTATCGCGTATGTTTCCCTTGGATTTCTACTACCCAAGTGCATGACTCTGCACTTCTTCGCATTAAATCTTAACTGCCAAGCATCAGACCATTCTTCCAGCTTTTGTAGATCATTCCTCATGTTAACTACTCCCTTGAGGGAGTCCAGTCTGTTGCAAATTTTCGTGTCGTCTGCAAAAAGACAGACTCTTCCATGCAGTCCTTCAGCAATATCACTCACACATACATTGAACAGGACCAACCCCTGGGGCAACCCGCTAATCACCTTCTTTTCATCCAAGTGATCTCCATGTACCATCACCTTCTGTCTGTCAGTCAACCAATTTCTGATCCAATTTACTATCTTGGGATCTATCCCCAAGCTACTGAGTGTATTGATAAGCCTCCTAAGCCTTGGTGAAACCATGTTGCCTCGGATCTTGCAACCTGTTGGCTTTGAGAAAGTTCACTATTCGCTCTTTCAGGAGCGCCTCCATTACTTTTCCCACCATTGAGGTAAGGCTCACAGGCCTGTAGTTTGACACTTCTTCCCTGTCACCACTTCTGTGTAGAGGTACAACAATCAACCATTCTCCAGTCCTGAGGAACCTCTCCTGTTTCCAAGGATCTGTTGAAAACATCCTTTAACGGCCCTGCAAGAACCCCTCTGAGCTCTTTCAGTATCCTGGGATGTATCTCATCCGGTCCCATAGCCTTGTCTACTTTCAGTTTTGCAAGTTGTTCTAACACGTCATCTTCTGTGAATGGTGTGGTATCTACTTCATTCCCATTTTTATATTTGGGAGTCACAGGTGGTCCTTCTCCAGGACTTTCTTTAGTAAAAACAGCAGAAGTATTTGTTTAGCAATTTCGCTTTTCAATGTCACTTTCCACGAGTGCGTTCCCAGCACTTCTGAGTCCTTCAGTTCCACCTCTGATCTTCTTCCTTTCCTCAATATACCTGAAGAAAGTTTTGTCGCCACACTTCACATCTTTAGCCATCTTTTCCTCTGCCTTTGATTTTGCTATTCTTATTTCTCTCTTTGTCTCTTTGAGTTTGATTCTGTATTCATTTCTGTGTTCCTCTGTTTGCAAGCTTTTGAATTTTGCGAAAGTTGTGGTTTTTGCCTTTATTTGAGCAGCCACTTCTTTGGAAAACCAAATAGGTTTTCTTCTCTTCTTGTTTTTGTTTACTTTTCTTACGTATTTATCCATTGCCCCTTTTATTGCCACCTTTAGTTTAGCCCATTGCAATTCCACTTCCCTTATCTCCTTCCACCCTGTCAGCTCCTCCTTTAGGTACTCGACCATTTTATTGAAGTCAGTGTTTTTGAAGTTTAGGACTTTGAGCTTGCTATGATTGGCCTGTACCATGGCTTTTATCTCAAACCACACCGTGCGATGATCACTGCTGCTCATAGGGGCATTCACACAGACATCCAGCGTTGAGCTTTCCCTGGTTGGTTCCATCACCACTTGTCTAAGTAATGCATCTTGGAGAGCATCCACAATTGTTTTGCTTCTTTCCAGATTTGCAGAAGGAGTTATCCAATCCACATCAGGTAGATTAAAGTCACCCAATATGATTGCTTCTTCCTTTGTGGCTATCTTGGCAATATCTATAATGAATTCGTTATCTATCTCTTCAATTTGTGTCGGAGGTCTGTATACTACAGTAATGTGGATAACAGTGCCATCTCCTCTTTCCAACACAATCCAGAGCGCTTCTTCTTTTCCCCAGTACCACATTAGTCCTTCTCCAGTCCTATGTAACTTCTGTCTCCAAGAATCTATTAAAAACATCCTTTAACTGCCATGCAAGAGCCTCTCTGAGCTCTTTCAGGTGCCTGGGATGTATCCCATCTGGTCACATGGCCTTGTCCACTTTGTTTTGCAAGCTTTTCTAACAATTCTGTGAATGGTGTACTATCTACTTCATTTCCCATTTGTATTACTACTGAGCATTTGTATAGCGCTACAAGTCCTACGCAGCGCTGCACAGACATATAAGAGACAGTCCCTGCTCATCAGAGCTTACAATCTAGTCAAGACACACAACACAAAGTGTAGGCAGGGATGAAACAAGGGGGAAAGGAAAAGAAAAAGGAGATCAGGTGAGTCAAGATCCAAAAGCAGCAGCGAAGAGGTGAGTTTTCAGCCTAGATTTGAAGAGGGTCAGAGAACGTGCCTGTCAATCACTGGTGGTCCTTCTCCAGGATTTTCTTTAGTAAAAACAGAACAGAATTATTTAGCATTTTCACTTTTTCAATGTCACGTTCCACAAATCCGTTCCTGGTACTTTTGAGTCCTGCAATTCCACCTCTGATTTTCCTACTCTCCCAAATATACCTAAAAAAAGGTTTTGTTGCCATCTTTAGACATCTTCTGCCTTTGATTTTGCTATCCTTATTTCTCTTTTTGTTTCTTTTAACTTTATCCTGTATTCTTTTTAATGTTCTTCTATTTGCGAACTTCTAAATTTTGTATAAGCTGTGTTTTTTGCCTTTATTTGTGCAGCCTCTCCTTTAGAAAACCAAATAGGTTTCCTTTTCCCTCTTGTTTTTATTTACATATGTATCTGTTGCCCCTTTTATTGCCTCAAGTTTAGCCCACTGCAATTCCACTTCCCTTACCTCCTCCCACCCTGCCAGTTCCTCCTTCAAGCAGTTGGCCATCTTCCTGAAGTCAGCGTTTCTGAAGTCTAGGTCTTTGAGCTTGCTGCGAGGAGACTCTCTGCTTTGACTTTTATCTCAAACCACACCGTGTGATGATCGCTGCTGATCACATGGGTATGCACCTGGACGTTCAATACACTTTCTCCATTGGAGAATACTAAATCCAGCATCAAACTTTCCCTAGTCTGTTCCATCACCATTTTCCTAAGAATGTATCTTGGAAGGCATCCATATATTGTTTTTTTACTACTTTCCAAATTTGCAGAAGGAATACTCCAATCCATATTGGGTAGATTAAAGTCACCCAATATGATCACTTCCCTCTTCATGGCTAGCTGTGCAATATCAATAATGAAGTCTCTATCCATTTCTTTGATTTGAGTTGGAAGCCTGCAGACTATACCAGCATGAATGATAGTGCCATCTCCTCTTTCCAACACAAATCCACAGTGCTGCTTCTTTTCCCCACATCCCCTGCATTTCAGCAGCTTTAATATTGCTTTTGACGTATAGGGCAGCTACTCCTCCTTTTCTGCCTTCCCTATCTCTCCTAAATAAATTATAGTCAGCTATGGCCTATATCCCATTCATGTGACTCGTTAAATCATGTTTCTGTAATGGCCACAATGTCCAAGTCCATTTCCACCATTAGGGCTTCCAGGGCAGGAACTTTGTTGGCTCGGTTTCGAGCATTTGTGTTCATTGCTTTCTAGCATTTGTTGACTGGCTTGCCTGTGTTTTGCATGGATTTTGTTCTACATGCCTCTTCCCACTTGCCATTGATGTGTGGTTTAAAAGTGTGGCTCTTTCCAATGTTATGCTTTTGTTGGGAGTGATGTCCTGAACTTGTCGTTCTCCTTCCATCACCCCTTTCCCCTGGCTTAAATGCCTGTCCACATTTCACTTAGGATCCTTTTCTCTGTGACAGAGAGATGTAGTCCATCAGCACAGTATAGTCTCTTGTTCTCCAGGACCAAGCAGGAAGTCAGTCCTCACATATGGGTGACGTCGGCGCCGACGGAGCCCTCGCGGAGCAATTTTCCCCAGCTTTCAAGAAAGCCTTTGGGAATTGCAGCGCGCATGCGCGGTCCCCTTCCCGCCCAAAGGTGCATCTTGGCCAGTCTTCTTTTTTCCGCGGAGCCCTACAGACGCTGTCTACAAGTCACCGCTGAAAAGTTGATTTTCTTTATTTATTTTAGTGTTTTCTTCGGTTCGACGCCGGTCCCTTTTCCGTCCGGCCTCGCGACGCCGGTTGCGAGGCCTCCCCTTCTTTTCGGTTTTTCTGTCCTTCGTGACAAATTCGCGCTTTTTTCACTTTTCCCTGGCGGCATGAACGTTTGACCTCGCAGGGGCCCTTTTTCCCCCGATGGCCGCCAGTGGCTTTAAAAAGTGTGTTAAGTGTAAGAAACTTATGTCTCTTACTGACACACATGATTGCTGCCTCCGCTGCCTGGGCCCAGATCATGAAGAAATGATCTGTGGAGCCTGTGGCAAGATGTCCGCGAAATCTTTGCGGAGTCGGCAGCATCAGCGGGAGAGAATCTTCTCTGACCCCAGCCGTACCCGGACCTCGTCAGAAGCTTCGGTGTCCAGGGAATCTGGCTCTGAACACCGTCGGAGCTCCTCTGAGAAGGGGGTCTCCTACCCGGGAGCATCATCGGAGGAAGAAACCCGCGAGGACGGCGTCGGTGGACGCTCCTGGCTCCGCGAGGGCCAGGTCGCATAGCCCCGATAGCCATCCCGGGTCTTTGGAGCTGGAGCGGCCGTCCAAACAGCCTCGTCTGGAGATGGACTCGTCTGCTCACGTAAGTCCTGTTGTCCTCGTGGACTCGCCTCCGAGGGGTCCGACGTCGGGCCCGACGCCGTCGGGGCCCGAGTTGGGGGCTGCTGGGTCTCCTGAGTTCGGACTCAGGTTGACGGCCTTGGAGAGCAGCCTGGCTGCCTTCATGGACCAGCAGCGGGCATTGATCGCTGGCCTCGCTGGCGCTTCTGCCCTGACCGCCGGGACGTCGACGTCTAAGTCGACCCCGGAGACCGAGCCGATCCTCGAGTCCATGCGGGCTCGAGTCGATCCTCGGTCGAGGTCCCCTTCGGCCTCCCGTTCGGGGCCGAGGTCGTTGACGCCGACTCCCTCGGCGTCGGGGCGGACGGCGTCTGTGCCCGCCCGGCCAGAGCCGCTCGACTCCTCCTCAGAGGAGTCCGCCTGGGAATCCGAAGTGGAAGAGTCACCTGATTCTTTTCGGACTCGGTGTATCCCTTCGGACTCCCCCGAGTCCGAACCTCGGAGACAGTCCCCCCCGGAGGATGCACGGTTCTCGGACTTCGTGAGGGATATGGCCAAGGCCTTGGCCTTCCCTGCGGATCCCGAGGAGGAGCCTCGAGCCGAAGAGCTCGATGCCCTCCAGTATGACTCTCCTGCAAAGGAGCATTTTACTGTACCGGTTCCTCCGATGCTGGAACGACTTCTCTTCCGCATGTGGGAGAGCCCGGCGTCGTCGCCGGTGTTAAGCAAGCGGGTCGATACCATATATCGAGTCCGCAAGAGCCCTGGCTTCCAAAAAGCACAGCTGCCGCACCATTCCATGGTGGTGGAATCGGCCATGCATAGGCTCAAGAGCCAGAAGATGCACTCCTCGGTGCCTCCCGGCAGGGAAGCCCGCAGCCTGGATGGCATCGGTAAGAAGTGTTTCCAGGGCTCTATGCTCGCTTGTCGGGTCCAGACTTACCAGCTCTACATGGGCATGTATCTCAGGGACCTGGCTAAAGAAATAGCCGGATTCTCTGCTGGTCTCTCCGAGGAACCTTTGCGGAGGTTCCTGGCCTTGTCCACCGGTATTCGGGAGTGCTCAAAGTTTATCTCTCGAGCAGCCTATGATGGCTTTGAGGCGTCGGCTCGGGTAGCCGCAGCCGGCATCGGGGCCCGCCGACAGGCTTGGCTTCAGTCATCCGACCTCGAGCCCTGGGTGCAGGACAATTTGGTCGATGTCCCCTGCAGAGGTGAAAACCTCTTTGGCAAGCCTATGGACGAGAAGGCTGCACAACTCGAGACAGAGACTCTCACCAGGACTCTGCTCTCCAGGAAAACCTCTGCCCCTTCCCAGAAGAAGAAGGGCTCGGGGAAAAAGCCCTTTTACCCGAGGAAGGCGGCTGCCTATAAACACTACCCTCATTATCAGGCCTCCGCAGCTCCCCAACAGAGTCAGCAGGCCAAGGGACGGGGTAATGGGTCCCGTAGGCAGCAAGCCCCCAAGCCTGCGCCACCGGCCCCTGCTCCGCAGGGTGGGGTTTTTTGACTCTTTCAGCATAGCCTCTCCCCCTCCGCTGGTGTCTCTCAGCACGGGAGGCCGGCTGGTCCACTTTGCCCACAGGTGGTCCAACATCACGTCAGATACCTGGGTGCTCCACATAGTCCGAGAGGGCTATCTTCTACACACCCACCAGGTACCTCCCCCCTACTTTCCAGGGGAGCCTCTGCGACCCCCTCTTCACCGGGACTTACTCCTTCAAGAGTTGGCAAGTCTTCTTCGGGAACAGGCAGTGGAACCGGTGCCCCACCACCTGAGAGGTCAGGGCTTTTATTCCAGGTACTTCCTGATACCAAAGCGTACTGGAGGCCTCAGACCCATCCTGGACTTGCGGAACCTCAACAAGTTCCTGGAAAGGGAAAAGTTCAAGATGCTTACCCTTGGAATCCTGCTGCCCTACCTCCGGCAGGGAGATTGGCTATGCTCCTTGGATCTAAAGGATGCCTACACTCACATCCTCATCCACCCGAGCCACCGACAATACCTAAGGTTTGTGGTGGCAGGCAATCATTACCAGTACAGAGCACTGCCCTTTGGCCTATCCTCCGCACCACGAGTCTTCACAAAATGTCTCGCAGTGGTGGCGGCTTATCTCCGGCTTCAAGGCCTCTTTGTCTTCCCTTACCTAGACGACTGGCTCATCAGAGCACCGTCCTCCACGGAGGCCGCTCACGCCGCGCAACGTACTGTGACTCTGCTCCAGTCCCTCGGCTTTGTCATAAACTTCGAAAAGTCCACTTTGCTCCCCTCTCAGGATCTCGAGTTCATCGGCGCCAGGTTAAACACGCTTCAAGCGCGAGCCTTTCTGCCGCTCGACAGGGCACAACAGCTCATGGCTCTAGCCAGCCGCTTCCGCAGCCATTCCCGGGTCTCGGCCAGGCACTTTCTGAAACTGCTCGGCCATATGGCTTCCACGGTCCATGTGACCCCCAATGCCCGCCTGAATATGCGGCCTGCTCAATGGTGCCTTCGCTCACAATGGCGTCAGGCCTCGGGGAGACTAGCGGACTCAGTACGAATCTCCAGCCTGCTGGTCTCTTCTCTACGGTGGTGGCTTCATCTGCCCAACCTAGTGCTCGGAATGCCTTTTCAGTCTCCTCCGCCGGTTCAGGTACTGACGACCGACGCTTCTCTCCTGGGTTGGGGAGCACATTGCCAAGGGACCTGTACTCAGGGTCTCTGGACCCCGTGGGAATCTGCCCAGCAGATCAACTTCCTGGAGCTCAGAGCGATCCGCCTGGCTCTCCGGGCCTTCTCCCACCTTACCACTCGCCAGTCCGTCCTCGTCCAGATGGACAATCAAGTGGCCATGTTCTACATGAACAAACAGGGGGGCACGGGCTCCTTCCTTCTCTGTCGGGAAGCACAAAAGCTCTGCGCTTGGG
Source organism: Ichthyophis bannanicus (assembly GCA_033557465.1). Classification (NCBI taxonomy): domain Eukaryota; kingdom Metazoa; phylum Chordata; class Amphibia; order Gymnophiona; family Ichthyophiidae; genus Ichthyophis; species Ichthyophis bannanicus. The sequence goes on from CM066037.1 coordinate 551,376,901, forward strand.
CCGTCAGCCGGGGAATCCTCCTCAAAGCTGTCTATCTCCCAGGTCAAGAAAACTACCTGGCAGACAAACTGAGCAGAATCCTCCAACCACACGAGTGGAGATTGGACCCGTTGGTGGTTCAAAGGATCTTTCTCCAGTGGGGCCTCCCCACGCTGGATCTCTTTGCCAGTCCTCTGAACAGGCAACTTCCTCGGTTCTGCTCTCCGGGAACCGCATCCCCTCCGAGTAGCGGCGGATGCTTTTCTGCTCTCATGGTCCACGGGCCTTCTGTATGCCTTTCCTCCCATGCCGCTGGTGTCTCGAACACTTTTCAAGGTTCTCCAGGACAAGGCTTCGATGATCCTGATCGCTCCCCGGTGGCCCAGGCAACCGTGGTTCCCGCTTCTGATGCAACTGGCGGTGGATACTCCGTTGCCTCTGGGGTTTCAACCCGATCTCCTGACCCAGGATCAGGGGTCTCTCCTACACCCCAACCTCAGATCTCTTCATCTGATGGCCTGGCTGCTGAAAGGGTAGTCCTTGCTCCCCTCCTGCTGCCTCCAGAGGTGGAAGAGGTCGTGCTAGCTTCCAGGCGACCCTCTACCCGGAAATCCTACGCCCTTAAATGGCGTCGTTTCTCCACCTGGTGTACTCAACAGTCTCAAGACCCCTTCTCCTGCTCGGTGTCGGTGGTCTTGCAGTACTTGCTTTCCCTCTCCAATCTTGGACTAAAGTCCAACTCGGTCAAGGTTCACCTCAGTGCTATTTCTGCACATCATGTGCCGGTGGAAGGCAGGCCTCTTTCCGGCCACCCTCTCTTGGCACGGTTCTCCCGAGGTCGTCTCCTCCTTAAACCACCTTTGCGCCCCCCAGCCCCCGACTGGGACCTTAACGTGGTTTTACAGCGGATCACCTGTCCGCCTTTTGAACCCATGGCTACCTGTCCTCTCCGTTTTCTTTCTTGGAAAACCTTATTCCTGGTAACCCTCACTTCCGCTAGATGCGTTAGTGAACTGCAGGCCCTAGTGTCTGATCCCCCTTACACTAGGTTCTACAAGAACAGGGTAGTCCTGCGGACTCACCCTAAGTTTCTTCCAAAAGTGGTCTCCCCTTTTCACATCAATCAGGAGGTGGTGCTTCCGACCTTCTTTCCCAGGCCACACTCCAGCCGAGCTGAGAGGGTCTTGCATACCCTGGACTGTAGAAGGGCGCTGAACTTCTACCTTGATCGTACGCGGGAGCACCGTAAGACGGTTCAGCTCTTCCTGTCTTACGACCCTAATAAATTGGGGCTCCCTGTCTCCAAGCGTACTCTGTCCATCTGGGTAGCTGACTGTATCGCTTGGACTTATGGGGCGGCAGGCCTCTCGTTGGAAAGTCGAGTCACCGCTCATCGGGTTAGGGCGAAGGCTGCGTCAGTGGCTTACCTCCGCTCTGTTCCATTGGCAGACATCTGCCGGGCCGCTACTTGGTCTTCGAGCCAGACTTTTGCAACCCATTACTGCCTCGAGAGGGAGTCCCGCAGGGACAGTGCTTTCGGACAGGCAGTCCTCCGTAATCTCTTCGAGGTTTAAGCAACTCCTACCCTCCATCCCGGATGTTGGGCTACCGGTTGGAGATTAGTCAGAGAAGATTCCTTCCTTCTGTGCTGCTGAGCTAGAGGGAGCTCATTTTTGTGCTTAGGGTCTCCGGTAGCCTTAAGCTTGGGAGTCCCATATGTGAGGACTGACTTCCTGCTTGGTCCTGGAGAAAGCGTAGTTACTCACCTGTAACAGGTGTTCTCCAGGAGCAGCAGGAATCAGTCCTCACAACCCTCCCTCCTCCCCGTGGAGTTGCAGTCATATGATTTAGTTTTTGCAAATTTTTTGCTGTCTGTCTTTTCGCTATGTCATCAGACTGGCCAAGATGGCACCTTTGGGCGGGAAGGGGACCGCGCATGCGCGCTGCAATTCCCAAAGGCTTTCTTGAAAGCTGGGGAAAATTGCTCCGCGAGGGCTCCGTCGGCGCCGACGTCACCCATATGTGAGGACTGATTCCTGCTGCTCCTGGAGAACACCTGTTACAGGTGAGTAACTACGCTTTCCATCTGTTTCCCCAGTCGCCTATATATCTAAATCCTTGTTTGGAGCCATGTATTAAAGTTGTTTATGCAATGCAGCCTTTCTGCCCCCTTACCAAAAACATGTAAAACTTCTGAGAATGCTATAGTGTTAACAAGGGGTTTGTGTTTCCCAGAGTCGGGAAGGCCCTTTGAACTGCAGAGGCACTGTTTCTAGCCAGGTCATTTGTACCCAAGTGGATGGCAATGTCAATTTTGCATATACCAAGTGATGACATCACTGAAAGTTGTTCAAGTCTGCCTCCACCTGCTGTCAGAGGAGCATAAGCTACTCATCTGGACTGTCTAGCACAGGGGTGGGCAAACTTTTTGACTCGAGGGCCGCAATGGGTTCATATATTGGACCCGGGGGCCGGACCAAGAGTAGATGGACGGTGTGTATGTGTGAATTAATATAAATTAAATTTAAATTTGTAACATTAAATGTTTAGATTAATTTAAGGTAGAAAAGCATAAAAAGAGTTATTTTACAAAACTTTTATGCAATGTATTTCTTTCATAAAATAGTACCTTCAATTGTAGTGGGAACAGTGTTGTTGGTCTCCCTTTTTTGTTAAGGCATCAAAGTCAGGAGATAGCTCTGGAGGCATTCAGTGATTCCTTCGCATAGAGGCCACTGTAGTTATCTATTACTCCCTGCAAAAGCATCTCATCCTCCTGGAATGTAAAGCCCACTGCACGAACACGCCGACTGGCCTCCTGGGAGCTAGGACCTGCCTTTGATGTTCCTTCCGTCAAGGTCACTGGTTGAGACTCCTTCCCACTACCTACTTCTCCTGTATTGTTCTCATTGTTTTCCTCCTCTGCTTTCTCATTGCTTCCACACATTCTTTTCTGTTTATCTTCCCCCTGTCTATCTCCACTACCTTCCCTCCTTCTGTTATTTTTCCCCTCCACTTGCATGCTGCTGCCCCTATTCTCCAGCTCCTCTTTTTCACTACCAACCCTAGACTCTCTCAACTCTAGCATACTCCTCTCGTACCCACTCACCATCCTCTTCCTAGGCACACCCGGATACACAAGTCCCTCACATTTTAAGACATACAGAGAAACAAAGGAACACCAAATACCCCAATAAAAACATAAATAATCAAATTACAATAGACATCACACACCTAGCTTTCTTCCTCCACTTCACAACACTTAACAAAAATTAACAGCGTGAAGAAACCTTTTATAGACCTCAGCAGGTTGGAGCAGGGTGCAATAGCCCGGCGAAAACTTGCAGGTCTTAAAGAATTCCCCGTGCATGTACCTTCATCTGTCAATACCAGCCCGAAAACGAGAGGAGAAAAAGATCGTGGCGCTACGGGTGTGCGCACCGATAACGACCTGGGAGGGAGCACCCGGCAATCGGAGGTGGAGAAGGAGGCGGAGGCCTAGCCTGAGGCTGCGGATTACAGTGCTGTCCAATGCAAGGTACAGGTTAGGCCAGAGAATCCTTGAAGCACGCCCCAGCAAGAAAACCTCGCGGTACATCTAGGCCCCGCCCCCCCCCCCCCCCCACTAGCTGCTGGCCGGCCCAGCCACTACCATGCCGTCCATACAGGCTTATGAATGTTGGGAGGGGCCGGATTAAAAGGTCCGCCGGGCCGTATACGGCCCACGGGCCGTAGTTTGCCCATCCCTGGTCTAGCAGGTTGGGCTGCATATTTGCTTAAGTTTTGAATAATCATATGGGTGGGATTGCTGCGGATAAGAGTAGGATGAAAGAGGAAGTGGGTTTTGCAGCACAAAGCACGCTTTCAAGATACTGTGCCTGTAGCAAGTATGAAGACCCTGCTGATTCTGTGTGCTTTCCTCTCCCTCCCAGCTATAGATGGGAAAATTTTTGAAAGATGTGAGTTTGCAGAATGCCTAAAGACGTTTGGAATGGATGGCTTCAGGGGATATAGCCTGCCAAACTGTAAGTGTTTGAGGATGGTGGCTGTAGTGACTGTAAACTGGCTGGGTGAGAACAAACAGTGTGCCTCCAGGTGACTTTCACAGCTCTTTTAAGGCTAAAAATGAGGATTTTTGCACACAAAAGGATTAGGAACAACAGCGGCTTCAGTGATTAGATTGCCACAGATCAGGTTCATTCTGAGTAAGTGCAATCACTGTCTGTGAAACCACATAGACTTTTCTTTTGAAGATGAGGAAGGATATACGATTGTAAGCAGTAGGTTGTGGATTTAAATTGCTTAATGTGGAGAAAATGAATTATTACAATTTTACTGTTATAAAACTGTATAATATATAGATATATAAAGCAAAATGAATGAATATTTCATGAAACTAACATCTAGATTGTTTAAAAGTTCTTAAGAAACTGGTCTTGAGGTATGGTAAAAATCTGATGCAAACGTATAGATGTGTAGTCTGTCTTCAATTTTTGGATACCACTGGGAAGTGATTGTGTGGCTTCTTTCTCTCCACTTGGCCCCACGGCATCAGAAGATGATGATCTTTAGCAGTTCTCCTGTGCAGGGCCTGCCTGGATAAATGAAAAAAAAAATTAAGAGGGGGTGAGGCAAAAACAGCTGGAGTTAAATTCAGTGGGGGTTCCATCAACTTCTTAATACTCAACGGAGGCTTGGCTTGCAGCTTAGCTTTATCTGGTGGCAAGTGTCTCCCCTACAACTTTAGGGAGAGGGGCTGCAATCTGAACTTGTGTGACTGACCTGATGCTTAAAGTGAGTATTCGATAACTGAAAACTTTGCATGTGCTTTCACTATACATTGTACTTATTAATGCCTGAATGTATATTTCCTTAGCTTGACACAAAGCAAATCAAACTCAGCATCTAGCACTGATGCTATCCCCTAACCTAGAACATTAATGATTTGATTGCATCTTCAATGCTGGCATCAGTCAGGCTACTGTTACATTCCCTGCCCCTCACTTTCTTCATACCTGCTATATGAATGCTTGACAAAATTAGGATCCATAATTTTCTGGCTCCTAAACTGCTACTATGGCAAAGCAGTTTTTGCATCTGATTAGTTCTGGATATTTCAGATATTATGGTCGCAAAATATATTATCAGGAGGTCTCCTTTATGGTGTAATTTTATAACAGGACATTTCTGTGAAAAGTCCAAAAAGGTGTCTATTTTATAACGGCAACATTGGAAGCCATGTGCCATTTATAAAAGAGATTTCTAGAACCAGTCCCAATGACATGCAAATGCCCAAGCACAAATTTACATCTGCTCTTAAAAAGGTGCACAAGTATTTGCCTGTAGACCCATCCCAACGCTGCCTCTGCTTTACTCAAAACTACACCGAGAACCTCTATACTCTGTGTAAAACAGGCTTTGCAATGGAAAAAGCCGGTTATTGCTGCCATTTTACTAGATGGCTTGCAGATACATAGCATACAATACTTTACATTTTAATGACTTTAGCTATAACATAAATATTAGTTTCTATCACACAGAAATTTCAATTCAAAGAGCAGCTAACGGATTCTAAACCCTGCAGAAAGTAAACAGCTAGTTGGAAACTTGTATGTAGTTTGATTTACATGACTTTTCATAGGTTTACATCACATCAGAATACAATTGGGTCATGTCATTCATGATGTAATGTAATAACAGATACAACAATGTGTATCAGAAGTGTGTATGAAGACAAATGTCTGAGCAACTTGTAGCATCTCTCCTAAAGTATCAAGTAGTATAAAATGGATAAAATCAATCTTCAGAAAAAAATGCAGACAAGGGGGTTCAATAAAAACCCTTTTCCGTTCATGAGGTGGCTTTAAATTTCCCCCAAAAAAATCCCTGGAACCCCTTTTCTGTCAGCAGTACATGGCTGTCTTCTGGCTTCTAATTGGTGCAGTTGGTTATAAGATTTTAGAGTGCATCTGATCCTTTGATCTAGAATAGCCCCAGTGGCTCTCAGAAGCTTGAAGAACACTGCACTCCTCCTGGTTCCTCAAGCTAAGCAACTGGATCTTGATGGGCATCCTTTTATGGCTTTATTCCCAAGTTATTACAGAATCTTGGGGGGGGGGGGGGGGGGAGAGGTTCAATGCAGGCCTAAGCTCTGGTATGTATAATCTGTATCTCATTTGTATGTTTAAATTGAGGAATAATCAGCATGCTTACACAATCTGCTGACATTCATTCTGCTTATATACCGCACATTGTATTCACACATCTGTGCGGTTAACGTATAATAATCATAATATGACAAAAACAAAAATGTTCCACAAGAGTAACTGTATTAGTTAACTTCACCTTGTCATGATTCCTCACCAAAAACCTGTCAATAAAGAAATGCCTTTAGCATCTTCCCAAACAAAAGGGTATCTCAATTACTACATACATAGATTAACAGAAAGGGTGTTCCAGTTTGATGGACCAGTGTAAGAAATTGCTTTTTTCCTTATTTGTGAAAGAGGTGGAAAGGACAATAAATCCATGGAACTATGTCATCTTTAGCCATTAGAAGGCTCAAAAAACATGTAAATAAGCAATTGTTAATTGATATATGTGATAAATTAAAATTTTCCCAGGGGTGTGTGCAGCATACTTTGAGAGCAGATTCAACACAAGAGCAACAAACTTTAACAGGGTCGACAACAGCACAGACTACGGCATCCTCCAGCTTAATAGCCGCTGGTGGTGTAATGATGGAAAGACCCCAAGAGCCAAAAATGCCTGTGGCATTGATTGCCGTGGTAAGTGCAGGTCCCCTCTAGTTATCAGTATTTAGTAGCTGGTATATCATACATCTAAATCATATTCTGAAAGATGATCTTCTCATGCAAGATGTGCATTGGGCTGTTAACTTTTACCATTCCTTTAGGCCGATGCAGAAAGCTGGTGCTGACGTCACACGCTGTCAGCTCTGTCTGCCTCTTTGCAGCGCACTGATAGCACATGACTTCAGTGGCAGATTGCAGAAAGGGCTGCATATGCAAATTATCCACACGTTAAACTATGCGCAAATGGCAGCATTAAACTGGGAGAGCAAGCCAAACGCGCACAGAAGTCTGCAAGTTTGGCATGCTTCTCCCAGAGAAACACAGGCACAATGAAGCTAATTTCCATATGCGCCACAACAGTATTTTGATGGCATCGGGGGGCTTTTCTCGATGCCTGGATCATCTGAGGGGAAGTGTTTTAGCTATCGGATGTGTGTGGAGGAGTCAAAGACTAACAGTGCGCTAGCTTTTCACCCACATGTCCATCTCTTTCTGCATTTGGCTGTGGCGGTAATTGTGCCTAAAAGTGGAGATATCTGCTTAAAGGCCGTGCTAGTTTTCTGCATCAGCCTGTGTCCTTTATGGAAGCTTTTTAATTCTAAATGTGTTGCTTCAAGCATCTTATCATACAGGCTTGAGGAATTATGCATGTTCACTGTTAAATGATTTTAACTAAGTGACTTGAAGAAAAACTTAGCAAATAGTTAAGGGTAACCTTGATGATGTTTCTTTACAGAACTGCTGACAGATGACATTACTGCAACTGTAGCTTGTGCAAAGCGGGTGGTGAGCGATCCTGCAGGCATGGCTGCATGGTATGTGCCAAATATGCAGAATCAGGAAGAATTATGAAACAAATTGCAGAAACTTATTTTGAAGTCAGTACAGAGAGTGAAATCACGCTTCCCATTGCAACAAGTTTTATTTGTTCTCTGAAGTAAGGGTTAACTATATAGCTATTTATTTAACAGGTTTTTTTATACCGCTTTATCATTTCAGTCAAAGCAGTTTACATTGTAACTTATGCTTGGTAATGTACATTAAACAGGGATACTGATAACCTTCCATTGCCTCGGAAGAATCAAAGTTAAGTGACTTGCTCAAGGCCACAAGGAGTGCTATGGGAATCGAACCCTGGTTCCCAAGCCAGTGCTCTAACCATTGACTATATTGAACTAACCCTTAATTCTTCAATAGCCAACAGACATGTACCAGCCCTACAAGGCCATATGCAGTGCTGCACAGGCACATGTAAAAGACAGTCCCTGCCCATCAGAGCTTACAATCTAGTCAAGACATAAGATAACTCTCTAGAAAGGGCGTTCTTGAGGAGCACATACCCAGCAAACAAAGATCTTGCATGACTGAGGGAAGCAGTATGTGTCAACAGTTTCAAGAGGCACTGGACAAAATGTTCTCTCTTCCTTTTCCCCCCACCAGCTGATTTCTAAAAACTCTCTCTTAGAATGAGAGTGCCTATTTTTTTTTTTTTTTTAATTTTAGGTGGATAACGGGGCCAAGCACTGATCAGTCCAATAAAGTGCTATATCTTTTAAAGTAAAGTCACATTGACACTAGTGTAGGGCTTCCAAAGCCTGTTCTGGGAATCCCATAGCTAGGAAAAGCAAGTGATAATGCTGCATGCATTGAAGACCCAGCATGTGCAAATTTATCTAGCTGTTGGGTTCCCAGGACAGGTCTGACACTTTCCTCTTACTACCATCCACCTAGACAAAGAGAACTGGATGAACACAGGGCTGTGTCAAGGCACAGGTAAAGTAGGCATGTGCTTTTGGTCCTCTGAAACATTTGGACTCTTGTCAATACATTTCAGTCATCTCTGAAGGTGACTTGGAGAAGGTCTGGAGCCAGCAGTGGCCAGAGCAAACTCCCAGTGCTATCCCTAAGAGTTCTCGGGATCACCTGGTCAGCCTAGCTTCTTTCCTCCTGAAGGCAGAGCACTAGGACGATGGCTAAGGCAAGAGAGAAGGAAAGCTCCCAGGCTGCAGCTTCATTACTTTCTCGGCTCTGGCTCAGACTGTGGACCAGAACCAGTCAGCGGTGAGAAATGGGGAAGCACTCTCCAGCTCCTGCATCGACCAGGGGCCTAAAAGAGGCAAAAGGAGACAGGCTGACTTGCTGCTATTTTGGAAGATGCTAAAAGCTTATTTTTTTAGGTTAGCTTTTATTGAGATGGGCTGGCTGTTTTATTGTTGCAATTTTTGTTGTTTGAATTTGTTTTAATGATTTTATTTTTGTATGTTGTGTGATATTTTGTGTATGCAAAGTTGTAAGTGAATGTGAGAGAGAGAATGAATAAGACTGAATTTGGGAAAAGCGATAGAAGGGTGCGGGGGTAGGCAAGAATGGAAAGAACAAAAGATGGGGGGAAAGAAGGCTGAATAAAGAGCACGGGGCGGGGACAAAAGGGAGGACCAGGGATAGAAAGAGATGTAGAAGGAAAGAACCCTGGACTTGAAGGGTGGAGTGAGAAAGGAATCCAGGGAGATTAGATAAGAGGAAGAACATGAGGAATGGTGAAAAGGATAAGAGGTAGAAAGAATAGGAAGAGGGTGACGAGGCAGCCAGAAAAAAATGGAATACAAAGTACTAAAATATCTGTTGCTCAAGGAAAGAGTCAAAAGAAAGAAGCAACATCTGAAATGAAAAAAAAAATTGCTGACACCAGTGACAAAAAAGGAAGAGAGACAAAAGCAGGGAGTGGGGAGTGGCTTAACCAGAAAAATCAAGCCAGACACCAAATATTGGCAACTTTTTTATTATACTGTATAGAATATTATAGTGAAAGCTGTTCCCTGAGTTAGAGGAGGTTTGTTGGTATGTCTGGGGCTCATGGTACTTGCTATGTAGCTTTCTGCCTTTTCTACTTTTGTAACCTCCAGTTTGTCACCATTCTCGAATCCTAACCAATGTCAAGCCTTAGCCAGGGCCATTGCAAGGGATAGACTGCTCGCCATGCCAAGCTGGCAGGGGGTGCTGTATTACTGGCTGTCCCAGTTGTGGCCATGAGTATAATAGGTCTGGAGCATGTCTAGAGGGGGCTTGAGAGATGGGTTATTATGGTAGTGGTGGGGGTTAAGTGTAGGCCGACTGGGATTTAAATAAACAGCATCTGGGAGGGGCAGAGGTCTGAGAGCACGTGCCACAAAATGGCAAAGATGAGGGGGCGATAAAAATTCACTGACAAGCGGAGGGACAAAGCAAAATGTGTGTGGGGGGGTAGAGTTTTTAGTCTGTCCAGTGCTTATACTTATCAGCCACAGAGGGAGCATCCCTGCTCATATTCTTTTGGATTTTCTGAGGGAACGTACTGGACTAGAAATTAACTGTTTGCTAGAAAGCCCTTTAAAAAATTGGCAACACTAAGCCTCGCCCTCTGGTGCTCACGTCTCTTAATAATTTAGGATATCATATTGCTAGTCATACATTTATATTATAATGGAGGGGAGGTCAACATGTTTGTCTAGAGACCAAAGGGTAAATCCCACCCTAGATGAATGTTCTCAGAGACCCAACTCTTCCGCGTCTTGCAGTGATCATTCCCAGAGCTACTGAAACAGGAAGAAGCTGCATGTTTTCCAAACTGATTCCTGCCTTTGGCAGTAGAAGCAGTTCCCCTATGTACCAGTTTTATAAGGAGATTAACGCCACCACTACCGCAAATCAAGCACTGAATGTGAATTAAGCAAAGCAATCTAGTTCAGTCTGGGTCTGAATTTGTTTAAAGTGACTATTATTACGTTGTAAATCACTTCAGATCTAGTGACAAGCAATAAATAAATTGAAGCAAAGAAGTAAAATATTACAAATACTCAGCTGCACACTTGACCTTTCCCAGCTGAATACCACAGTACTGTATATTTCTTCAGAATAGATACAGCAGGGTATGCACTGAAACCGTGATGATTTAACTGGACAAGTCCTGTTCAGAATTAATTAATTTTTACTGGTTGCCGACTTTTTTCTGCATTGAAGCTGACACATTTCATCCTTCTTCAGGGTGGCATGGAGAAACAATTGTCAAGGAAGGGACCTGTCCCAGTGGATAAAGGACTGCAAACTCTGATGTGCTTACGTTCTGATTTCCATTACAGCATGCCCACTTTAATTTGCTTGCTAATTATTTCTAATTCTTTGAGAAGCCTTTTCCATAAGTATAAGACTACAGTAGAACAGAACAGATTGATAGGAACAAGTATCAGATACTTGCAAACTTTTGCCTTGTGTATTTTGCTGAACTAGCTTTTCTTTGCACTAGGTATCTCTCCTGCGTGCATGATTCTTATTAAATGTGTCTGATTAGAACTGCTGAAAGCGTATTTCTTTGATGCAATGACCATTTAAAATGTCTGTGTATTCAGTAATGTAAGTTGGTCAATTGAAGGGGCCTGTTTACCTTTATTTTGGGGGGGGGGGGGGAGGAGGAGATGTCTGGGCTAATGCATATTCCAATCACTAAATTTAAAATAAAATTATTTGTTGTCTGGCTATTTTATTTTTCTGAATTGGTCCCAGTCTTTCTTTTCCTCTTTCTTTGTGTCTGTCTTCTAAGTGACTCTCTTCTTTTCTTTTCTTCTCTATATTTCTTTGGTGAAGACCATTTCTTTTCCATCTCTCTCCTCTGCCTCTCTGTCCACTCATATATAGCTTTTTCCCTTCATTCTCCTTTTCTCTCACCCTCCAATCTTTGTTTCACACTTTTAACTTCTCACCTATCTCCCAGCTTTCCATCTCCTATTCTCATCCCCTCTCTAGCACTCCTATTGCCCTCGCTGTCTTTCTTCCCCTTTTCCAATACCCTCTCTACCTTTCACTCAATGCCTAGTTCACTATTTCTACCCTCTATTCACTCCCTCAACTTTCATCTACCATCTTCTGCCTTTCATCCACTCACCAGCCCTAGTTCATCCCTGTCATTCATTCTCTCTCTGGCCCCCAGCTCATTCTACAGTCTCTAATCATATTCTCAGTGTCACATCCATCCCTCTCTCTCTCCCTCCCTCCCTTCAGAGATCCATTCCTTTTTACATCTCTCATCCTCTCTGTCTAATCCTAGATCATTCACATCAGGTCTCAACCTCCCCCAATTGTTTTTCCTTATCAGTTACTAGGTGCTATCCTCTCCAAATTCCTCTTCAGTTTGAGTCCCTATCTCCCATCTCTGGTTCCTTGCTCTGCCTCCCACTCTGTCCATCTCTTCCTTTCTCTAACCCTCTCCCTGAAGCATCCAGTATCTCCCTTTCCTTTCTTTAACCCCCCCCCCCCCCCCAAGTCTGTCGTCTGTGTTTCCATTCTCTAAACACCCAGGTGTGCAGCATGGCACTTACTTGGTGCATGGATGTTGAATCCAGTCTTGCGCTTCCTGCACTAGTGATGCTGTGGAGGGGGGGACGAATGGGTTTGATCCACTTTCCAGGTGCTTTGCACTGCCCAGAGGTCGGCTGGGGAAGGAAACAGAAAGAACTGGTGGGAGCCCCTGCATCATTTCTTCCCAGCAGCAAACAGGATGTAAGGCACAAGAGTGGTGGGGGCCAACACCCACAAGGTGGTATGCAGCAATCTGGAGCTACTATTGCAGGCTCCATCCAGCATCAATCTGATCTAGTCTTGGATCGAGAGCCACTCATCAAGCAAAGTCTTGTTACTTTGCTTTTGGCTCTTAGCTGTCTTTTCTTCCACACATTTTTGCCTTCCTCATTTCTCCACCTCTTTTAGCTTTACCAAATATTTTCTTTTTTTACTCCTCATGCGCTGATCTCTTTTTTTTTTTTTTTTTTTTTTTTTTTTTTTTTTAAATTTTCTATTTATTGATTTTCACAAAAAATCCAAGCAAAACACACTTGAATGGAAAATAAAGGAAACAGGTTACAAAGGTCAGCAAACATCCAACCCCACATGTAATTAATATAACAGGAAATCCTCATTTTTTAATACTAATCTTTCTGTCCTTATTTTTTCAGTCATTTAACATAGAAAACAGAGAACTGACAGCATATAGAGACCATACGGCTTCTTCATTCCCATCCATACCAAATACTAAACTCTACAATCCCTATTTTCCTTAGAGATCCCTCTGTGCTTGTCCCAGGCTTCCTTGAATTCAGATACTGTCATCTCTGCTGGGAGGCTGTTCCATGCATCTGCCACCCTTACCAAAAAAAAATACTTCCTTTCATGTTCATTATGCTCCCTCGTTCCAACACTTCCTTTCAATTGGAGGGATTTGTACACTTTGGAAGAAAGGGGAGATATGATAGAGGTGTTAATACTGATATCTTTAAGTCTGTCCTCATATGCTTAAGGATAAAGATCACTGACCATCTTCATCCTGTTTATATTCTTTTAAAGGTGCAGTTCCCAGAATTGCACTCCAAAGGCAGTCTTACCAGTGACTTATCACTTCCTTGTTCCTGTTGGCTATTCCTATCCCTATGCTCACAAGCATCCTCCTGCATTTGTCATCACCTCCCTTACCTATGTATCCACCAGATACATATTCGGAGAACCATTGTGGACTCTCTTCCTGTTACTTTTATTGCAGGAAGTCAATTTTTGGAGGACTAGGCTAACATTATTGAGATTACCACTATACCTCATATCTACACTGGTATCTCTACTCCTAGAGATATCCCCCACATATACACCTCTTCCATTCCCACTAACATCCTCCGCTCCACAACCCCCATGTGCAATGCCTCACCTCCATCCTATCCACAGACACCCTCATTCAACCTCACATCACACAGGTAACTCCAACTCCTTCCCACTGGTAGACACCACAGACACATCCTATCTACCCCCCCCCCCCTCCTCCTCCAATCCATTGCCCCAAAGACAACCTCCAATATCTCAAAAATACATCCAAAAAAGTGCCACAAAAACAACTGGTCAAAATAAATAGTGGGACTAATACAAATTGTTCTCTGTATACTGGAACATCTAAGAGATTCTCAAAGTACATATCATACAAATATTACTAACAAATTTACTTGACTCAGAGGATCCCTGCGGGGCCTTAGAGCGCACGGCTACCAGGGCTGAGTCTGACCTGACAAGCTTGTACTTGTTCATAGAACTCATCTTCATCCTCTTCTGCAGCTGTTGTTGGGGCATAGACCTGAATTACAGTTGTGTTGATGGGCATTCCTCATAGACAGATACAAATTAAATGTTCACTGATTGCACTGTATTTCATTACAGTTCTTGCAAGCTTCTTCTTGATTATAAATGCAACATCATTTCTTCTTTGTCTTTCATTTCCAGCATAGTAAACAATGTGATCATCGGATGCAAAGTGCCCGAAGCCAGTCCATTTCAGTTCACTGACACCCAACAGATTGCGTTGTATACATTCATTTCATTCTTGACCACCTCCAACTTCCCTTGGTTCATTCTTTGTACACTCCATGTCCCAAACTGTAAGACATCTTTTCAGCTTCTGACTCATTTCACGCACGGCTACATCAGCAGTCAGATGTCCAGAGAGCTTTGATCCAACCACATCATAAATGCTGGCTTTACTCTGAAAAGTCTTCAGCTCCTCACCAGTAGCAAGTTGAGTACCTTCCAACCTATGTGTGTCATCTTCCAGTACTACAGTGGAATTAATTTTGTTGTAATTATCCATTGAGTTGTCATGGCAAGATACAGAAGTAGATTGCCAGGCCTTTCTTCCGTGCAGGTAATTCTAGTGTTATTGCTGTTGTCACAGAAATGTCTTCCTCCATCACGAACATTGTCTCATTCTGCTACTGCCCAGATGGGTGGCTTATCTAGGTCTGGCACCTCAGCTGAAACCTGTCCATCTTGGGAGATGCTGCCAGTAATTAAACAACCGATTAGCTTAGCTCTCAGCATCACTAATGCACACAAGCCCTCACAGCATGACACACTGCAAATCATGTGAGGGAAAGGCAATTAGAGCTTACTATTACAAGCCAGGTTTCAGTTAGTGTTCCTCTGGCTCCCACCCACCCCAGGCATTATCCTTGATTTATAGCCTCCTAAACTAATTGAGGGGAAGTGGGTTATCTTGCTTACTTTCAGGTTTAACTGATTATCTTAATTATGGCATTGGGCCTTAGAGTAGATTATTTAAGTTCTTGCAGTTCACTTTGGAGTGAAAACTAAAAGTCCTTTATATTTATTAGATATAATTGTATTGGTTCACGTATCCCTATTTCTCTAGCAACTTTAAACAACTTTAAATAGATAAAATAATTCTTTAAATCTTATGATGCAGACAGCAGTCTAGCAGAGATGGGAGCTATCCTGTATTTTTCCCCGAGTGTTACATGTATCCCAGTTTGTGAGAGGTCTTATGTGTGCACTAGGTGCAAAGAGCTCTTTGCTCTCAGGGAATGAGTCCAAACTCTGAAGGCCTGATAGAGTAACAGACAGCGAGATATAGACAAGACCTTCACGGATTTAATAGAGAAGTCCAACCTGCAGTCTTTCTGCCGCCATGGAGGAGAGAGGACACGTGGAAGGAGGGCATCACCTTGGCTTGGCAGGAAGCGATTCTATAGCTAGGATCTCGCCTCCAAGTGATGTAATACCCTCTCGCACCAAGGATGTGTCTCCAGGGCCATGTGCCCATGAGGAAAGGATTAGGACGGCCATTATACGTAATTGGTGATTTGATCATCAGGCATGTAGATAGCTTGGTGGCTGGTGGATATGAGGATCACCTGGTAACGTTCCTGCCTGGTGCAAAAGTAGCAGACTTCATTTATTTACTTATTTAAAAGGATTTATATACCGCTTTACCCTGAAATCAAAGCAGATTACACAGCAATCAAATCAATTACACGGCAAACAAATCAAGTGGTTGGGTGCGTGGGTGTGGGCATGCAGTGAAAAATGGAGGCGTGTGAGGAGTTTGATTGCGTGGTGAGCTATATACAGTGTGAGCTATGTACAGGAACTATACATTTTTACATTTATATTTACATTTACATGTTTACTTTTTTTTTTTTTGGATAGTTCATTTGATGTCATTGTAGTGTTCATTGAAGAGCGTTTTTAGCATCTTCTGGATGTATTTGAGGTCTTTTGTTGATCTCAGGTTATCGTGCGCCACTTAGGTAAGATTTTAAATAATGCTGGGGAGGAGTCTGCTGTCTTGGTATATGTTGGTACCAGTGATATAGGAAAGTGTGGGAGGGAGGTTTTGGAAGCTAAATATAGGCTTTTAGATAGAACATTTATATCCAGAACTTCAAGGGTAGCATTCTCAGAAATGTTTCCCATTCCATGCACAGGATCCAAGAGGCAGGCAGATCTCGAGTCTCAATGCATGGATGAGACTGGTACAAGAAAGAGGGCTTTGGATTTATTAGGAACTGGGCAACATTCTGGAGAAGGGGGGGGGGGACTTTTCCTAAAGGACAGGCTCCACCTTAACCAGGCTGCTGGTACTAACCTCTAAAAAGGAGAGGTAGCAGCCAATGTTCCCTCTAATTTTCTGTAGGCTGTGTGCGCATAAAATATCAGCTGTGCAGCTTTTGAAGGAAGGTTAAATTTTTGTGCGCCACATGACACTCGGAGTTATATACTTTAAAATTTGACTACACGTCAGAATACAGTATGTACACCACATTGATTTTAATCAAATTAAATGAAAATAGACGATTACTAAATGAAGCGTAAAATTTCTAGTAATTACAATCACAACTTTTAAATTTTAAGACGTCTGTGTGTTCTATCAGAATCAGAACCATAATTTTTGTGCGCTCTGTTGTAAAGTATGTCCGCTCGTTTGGCGAAGTGTGTGCGTGCGCAGACGCACACAGTTTAGAGGGAACAGTGGTAGCAGCTTTTAAACTAGAAAATGGGGGAAAGCCAAGTCACCCAAGAGTGCATGATTTGGAATGAAAGATACTAGCAAAACAGGGAAGTGAGGGCATCCCGATAGAAAGGTTCCAATAAAGGTAAAAGTAACCTGTGCCTTTAAGTAAAAACCAGACTGAGTTGAAAGACTCCAAATTGTCTGTTATCTGATAGCCAGACTGTTAATATGAACAAAAAACAAAACTTTGAAATGCAGAAGTCAAAAATAAGATGGGAGAGTTAGAATATAGAGCACTGAATGAAAGGTTAGATATAATTGCCTTCTCAAAGATCTAGTAGAAGGAGGATAACCGGTGGGACACTTTAATCCCAGGCTACAAACTCTTATCACAATAATCAGGTAGATCACATAGGTGGAGAGGTGGCATTATATGTTAAAGAGGGCTTTGAGTCGAACAAAATAAAGGTTTTGCAGAAATAAAATACACTGTAGAATCTTTATGGCTAGAAATCCCATGTAAGAATGGGACGAGAATGACAGTGGGGATGTACTATCATCCGCCTGGACAGAATGAACAGACAGATGATGAAATGCTAAAAGAAATTAGGGAAGCGTGCAAAGTTTACAACCTATTAATTGTGGGAGATTTCAATTATCCTAGTATTGACTGGGTCAATGTTACATCAGGCCATGCTAGGGAGATAAAACTTCTAGATGAAATAAATGACTGCTTCATGGAGCAGCTAGCTCGGGAAATGACTTGAAAAAAAGCTATTTTAGACCTTGTTCTTAGTGGAACACAGGATCTGGTGTGAGAGGTAACAGTATTGGAGCTGCTTTGCAATGGCGATCATAACATGATCACATTTGATTTAATAAACAGGAAGGATAACAAGGAAATCCACTGTGATAGCATTTAACTTTCAGAAAAGGAGACTATGATAAAATGAGGAAAATGTTAAGAAAAAAACAAAGGGAACAAACTGGAAAGTTGAAAGGCCTAATTTTTTGAAAGGCATATCTCCAGGAACAAGCAGGAATGTAGCCCTCACATATGGTATCGTCGGTACCGACGGAGCCCGTGCGGGAACACTCCCCAGCGTCCAATCAGAATGCTTTTGGGAGCATCCCACAGCGCCTGTGTTCTGCCTTCCTGCCTTTCCCAACTGCCTCTCACCAGTTCTTCTTTTTCCGCGGAGCCAGCAGGTCTTGTTCCTGTCACCGCAGAAGAATTTCTTTTTTATTTCTTTCTTTTTGTGGTCACATCTGCCGCCTTCGACGCTCTACCGGTACCGCCGGTCTTTCTTTCTTATTTCTGTAAAAAAAAAAAATATATATATATATCTTTTTCCTTTTCTTCAGGTGCACCCGCCTTTTTTGGACCTTAGGGCCAAAATCTTTTCCTCAACATGGAAAAACCTGCTTCAGGGTTTAAAAAGTGCACCAAGTGTGGCGGTACCATCTCCGTCACCGACACCCATGAATGGTGTTTAAAATGTTTAGGTCCTGACCACTCCATCACGGATTGTGTGTCCTGTGCCATGATGTCTAAAAGAGGTTGGCAGAACCGAGCTGCCAAGCTCAGTACCCTGTTTCCCTCTGATGCGGCTTCGGTGGCATCGACGTCTTCCAGGGCTGCTTCTTCCTCCCGTGAATCTCAGGTAACTAAACATAAATCCAGCCGGTCCTCGAAGGGAAGATCTCCTCCTAAGCATCGAGATGCCTCTGGTGTTGCCCTCGAGGATTCTGCACCGGCAAAATTACCCCGGCGGGAGGCTTCGGCTTCCAAAGCATTATCGGGGTTCCAGGATGTTCTAGATGGCTCGGCCTTGACAGATCTCCTGGTGCCATGCTCTGGGGTACCGGTGGTCTCCACCGGTACTGACATCCAGGCATTGGCGGCATCCATGGATCAGAGAATTCTGACCATAGAACGCAGTCTGGCGGCTTTCCTTGCGGCATCGACGCCCTTGGTACCGTGACAGACAACTCCACCGGTACTGGCACCGGCATCGGTACCGATAGCATCGACATCGGTGTCTGCTATGCCGGTATCCTCCGGTACCAGTTTTTCCCGGTACCGACCTGGGTCGGTACGGGTATCGGGCTCTACAGGAGCATCTGAGGATTCTGATAGTTCTCCAGGACCAAGCAGGAAGTCAGTCCTCACTTATGGGTGACGTCGGCACCGACGGAGCCCTCGCGGAGCAATTTTCCCCAGCTTTTGAAGAAAGCCTTTGGGAATTGCAGCGCGCATGTGCGGTCCCCTTCCTGCCCAAGGATGC
This sequence comes from Ichthyophis bannanicus, assembly GCA_033557465.1. Taxonomy (NCBI): domain Eukaryota; kingdom Metazoa; phylum Chordata; class Amphibia; order Gymnophiona; family Ichthyophiidae; genus Ichthyophis; species Ichthyophis bannanicus. The sequence continues at coordinate 551,395,794 of CM066037.1, forward strand.
CATCTTGCTCAGTCTTCTTTTTTCCGCAGAGCCCTACAGACGTTGTTATCGCCGCTGAAAAAGTTGATTTCTTTAGTTTGTTTTTTCTCAGTTCGACGCCGTGTCTCTTTCCTGCCCAGCCTCGATACTCCAATATCGAGTCCGTTCACATTTTTTTTTTTTTGTCCCTTGTAACGGGCGTTCCCACCACTTTTTTTCTTTTTCCCTGGTCGCACGGTCTTTCGACCTCGCAGGGGCCCTTTTTCCCCCGATGGCTGCCAGCGGTTTTAAAAAGTGTGATCGCTGTACCAGACTTATGTCTCTTACCGACACACATGACTGCTGCCTCCGTTGCCTCGGACCCAATCATGACTCGGTGGGTTGTGGTCCGTGCAACAAAATGTCTTCGAAGGCATTGAGGAGTCGGCAGTCACAAAAGGAACGTATCTTCTCTGACTCCGCGTCCGGTCGGGCCCGGACCTCGTCAGAGGCTTCGACGTCTCGTGACTCCGGCCCCGAGCATCGTCGGAGTTCCTCTGAGCGGGGGTCTCCCGGCCGGGAACATCGTCGGAAGAGGAAACCCGCGAGGGTGGCGTCAGAGGACGCTCCTGGTCCCTCGAGGGCCAGTTCGCATAGCCCCGCCAGCCGCCCCGGGTCCTCGGAGGCGGTCGTCGAAGCATCCTCGTCTTGAAGTGGAGTCTCCTGGACACGTGAGTACTGTAGTCCTCGTGGACTCACCTCCCAGGGAACCGACGTCGGGGACTGCTGGGTCTTCTGAGTTTGGTCTCAGATTGACGGCCTTGGAGTGCAGTATCGCTGCCTTCATGGACCAGCAGCGGGCATTGATGGCCGGCATCGCCAGTGCATCTGCCCCGACCACCGGGACGTCGACGTCCAAGTCGACCCCAGAGGCCGAGCCGATCCTCGAGTCCATACGAGCTCGAGTTGATCCTCGGCCAAGGTCTCCCTCGGCTTCCCGTTCGGGACCGAGGTCGTCGACGCCGGCCTCGGGGCGGAGGTCCTCGGCCCTCGCCTGCACGGAGCTGCTCGATTCCTCCACGGATGAGTAGGGCTGGGACATAGAAGAGGACGAGTCACCCGGTTCTTTTCAGACTCGGTGCGTCCCCTCCGACTCACCCGAGTCGGAGCTTCGGAGACGGTTCTCCCCGGAGGATACCCGGTTCTCCGACTTCGTGAGGGATATGGCCAAGGCTTTGGCCTTCCCCGCGGATCCGGAGGAGGAGCCCCGAGCTGAAGAGCTTGAGGCCCTCCAGTATGACTCTCCCCCGAAAGAGGCCTTTACTGTGCCGGTTCCTCCGATGCTGGAGCGCCTGCTCTTCCGCATGTGGGAGAGCCCGGCCTCGACGCCAGTGTTAAGCAAGCGGGTCGATTCCATGTATCGAGTCCGCAAGAGCCCCGGGTTCCAGAAGGCACAACTGCCGCACCATTCCATGGTGGTGGAATCGGCCATGCATTGACTTAAGAGTCAGAAGATGCACTCCTCGGTGCCTCCGGGTAAGGAGGCCCGGAACCTGGATGCCCTCGGTAGGAAGTGCTTCCAGGGCTCTATGCTTGCTTGCCGAGTCCAGACATACCAGCTATATATGGGCATGTATCTTCGAGACCTGGCGAAGGAAATTGCCGGGTTCTCTGCTGGTCTCTCCGAGGAACCTTTGCAGAGGTTCCAGGCCTTGTCCACTGGTATTCGAGAGTGCTCGAAATTTATTTCTCGAGCAGCCTACGATGGCTTCGAAGCATCGGCTCGAGTAGCCGGAGCTGGCATCGGTGCTCAGTCATCCGACCTCGAGCCATGGGTGCAGGACAAGTTGGTCGATGTCCCCTGCAGAGGTGAAAACCTCTTTGGCAAACCCATGGCTGATAAGGCGGCAGAACTCGAGTCCGAGACTCTCACCAGAACTCACCTATCCAGAAAGACCTCTGCCCCTTCACAGAAGAGGAAGGGCTCGGGGAAAAAGCCCTTTTACCCGAGGAAGGTGTCTGCCTATAAACAGCACCACACACAATATCAAGCCTCAGCAGCTCCCCAGCAGGCTAAGGGGCAGGGCAACGGGTCCCGTAGGCAGAAGGCCCCCAAGCCCACTACACAGGCCCCTGCTCAGCCGGGTGGGGGTTTTTGACTATGCCGGCAAAGCCTCTCCCCCTCCGTGACTTTCGCTCAGCACGGGGGGCCGGCTGACCCACTTCGCCCACAGGTGGTCAGCCATAACATCCGATTCCTGGGTGCTGCAGGTGGTTCAAAAGGGCTACCTCCTACATTTTCACCAGGTACCTCCTTCCTACTTTCCAGGGGAGCCTACAAGACCCCCTCTGCACAGGGACTTTTACTCCTTCAGGAGCTGCAAAGTCTGCTCCGGGAACAGGCTGTGGAGCCAGTACCCCTGCACTTGTGGAGTCACGGGTTTTATTCGAGGTACTTCCTGGTACCGAAAAGGACAGGAGGCCTCAGACCCATTCTGGACTTGCGCAACCTCAACAAGTTCCTGCAGCGGGAAAAGTTCAAGATGCTTACCCTTGGAATCCTACTGCCCTACCTCCGGCAGGGAGATTGGCTATGCTCCTTGGATCTAAAGGATGCTTATACTCACATCCTTATTCATCCGGACCACCGGCAATATCTGAGATTTGTGGTGGCAGGGAATCATTATCAGTACCGCGTACTGCCCTTTGGCCTCTCCTCCGCTCCCAGGGTGTTCACGAAATGCCTGGCAGTGGTGGCAGCCTTCCTGAGGCTTCAAGGCCTCTTCGTCTTCCCCTACCTGGACGACTGGCTCATCCGGGCACAGTCTTCCCTAGAAGTCACTCAGGCCACTCAACGCACAGTGGCTCTGCTTCAGCACTTGGGCTTCGTCATAAACTTCGAAAAGTCCACTTTGCTCCTCTCTCAGGATCTCGAATTCATAGGAGCATGGCTGGACACTCTGCAGGCTCGGGCCTTCTTGCCTCTGGAATGGGCCAACAGGCTCATGGCTCTGGCCGGCAGGTTCCGCAGCGCGTCACCGGCCTCTGCCAGACAATTCCTGCAACTGCTCGGTCACATGGCCTCCACGATCCATGTCACCCCGAATGCCCGTCTGCACATGCGACCTGCTCAGTGGAGCCTTTGCACTCAATGGCATCAGGCCACAGGGAGACTGACGGACTTAATACAGATCTCCGACCGCCTGGTCTCCTCTCTGCAGTGGTGGCTTCACCTGCCCAATCTGGTACTTGGCATGACTTTTCAGTCTCCTCCACCTTCTCAAGTGCTCACGACAGATACCTCTCTCCTGGGATGGGGAGCGCATTGCCAAGAAACATGCACTCAAGGCCTTTGGACGCCTTGGGAGACTGCTCAGCAGATAAACTTCCTGGAGCTGCGGGCGATTCGCCTAGCTCTGCGGACCTTCTCTCACCTCACTTCTCGTCGGTCTGTTCTGGTGCAGACGGACAATCAGGTCGCCATGTTCTACGTGAACAAACAGGGGGGCACGGGCTCCCTCCTTCTATGTCGGGAGGCTTGGAGACTGTGCTCTTGGGCAGTCGACCACGACATCCTCCTCAAGGCTGTTTACCTGCCCGGGCAGGAAAATTGCCTAGCCGACAAACTGAGCCGGATTCTGCAGCCACACGAATGGAGGTTGAACCCCGTAGTTGTCCAGCGGATCTTCCGCCGGTGGGGCCTCCCCACCGTGGATCTCTTTGCCAGTCCTCTAAACCGGCAACTTCCCAGGTTCTGCTCCCGACACCCGCATCCTCTCAGAGTAGCGCCAGATGCTTTCCTCATCTCGTGGTCCACGGGCCTACTGTATGCCTTTCCTCCCAAGCCACTTGTGTCCCGGGCGCTGTTCAAAGTTGTCCAGGACAGGGCCTCCATGATCCTGGTAGCGCCCAGGTGGCCGAGACAACCCTGGTTCCCTCTACTCCTACAACTAGCGGTGGACACCCCTCTTCCTCTGGGGTTTCAGCCCGATCTACTGACCCAGGATCAGGGTACTCTCCTCCACCCCAACCTCCGGGCCCTTCATCTGATGGCCTGGCTGCTGAAAGGGTAGTCCTAGCTCCGCTCTTACTTCCTCCGGAGGTGGAGGCTGTCGTCCTGGCATCTCGGCGACCTTCCACCCGGAAATCTTACGCCCTTAAATGGCGTCGCTTCTCGGTCTGGTGTTCTCAGCGCTCTGAGGACCCCTTTGCCTGCTTAGTATCGATGGTACTGCAATATTTGCTTCACCTCTCTGATCTAGGCCTCAAATCCAACTCTGTCAGGGTCCACCTCAATGCTCTCTCTGCACATCATTTGCTGGTGGAGGGCCAGCCTCTTTCCGCGCACCCCTTGGTGGCGCGTTTTCTCAAGGGCCTGTCAGACGGGTGCCTGGGTGAGAATGTTCACAGTCTTGGCAAAGGCATATATCAATATGATTTGCAAGGGATTGTGGGAAATGCAGTCCATTCACACCAGACACAGCCGCTCACAATAATTAGTTGTGTTTGAGTGTAAAGCCAATAAGATATTTATTTATGGGGTTATTTCTCCCAACACAGATATGCTTGGTAGCACATAAAACAGGATACTTGCTTTCAGTGTTAAACTTAGAAAAACAAAATCAGGAAAACAACAGCTGAACTTGTCAGGCAATCAAATCAAAAGAATAAAGACCTGGTTGGTAACAAACTGGTCTTTTCTGTAGGCTTTAGCTAATATTTTCTTAGCAGTGCTTTAATCAACAAACCAAACCCACAAAGTAGGGAAAAACTGTTCTTTTCAGGTTAACTTCTTATATCTTCACACATAGACTCAGAAGTGATTTCCTCAGAGCTCACAAGTAATTAGGTAAGGCTCAATTGCTAGCAGTTACCCAGCTGAAACCCCTTAGCTGGCTTGCTTTCTACTGCGTGGCTCAAATCCTACTTCAGGAGCTTTTCTGAGTAGATTAAAGAACAAGTTTGTATTTCTTTGTGATGGTTGTTGCACTTTGTAACAGAAAATTACCAAAGGAGTTTAGACAGAGAGCAATCCATATATTCACAGCCTGTATCTAAGACCGCTCCCCCTTCTTCAACAATCATGGGTTCAATATCATGGATTGGCACAGAGGAATTTCTCAATGTAGCACTCTCAGGAGAATACTTGTTTCCCTGCTGTCTTTCAAGGTTATAGCTAGGGCATAGATCAGTGTTCATACCTGAGCTTCCATTGCTGTTAGAGTTCCTCTCTAAATAGCCTGGCCAGTATGTAGTCCAGTTCTTATGTCCAGCCTTCCAATCCAGATCCCTGGACACTGGATCTCTCCTCACATACCTTCTGGCACGGGTCTTAGGGTCCCTTCCAAGTGCAGCCGTCTCCCTCACAGGTACCCTCTGGAGATTCCTAGCTCTGCAGCACCATTCCTCTGGCTTTCCCCAGTCCAATGGTGTATGCTGGCCCTTGGAATGCCTTCCAGTATACGTACTGCTCTAGACTCCTTTAGACCTCCCAAATGCTTTTCTTTCTTCCAAAGGGTTTCTTGCCCTCTCTGTCCGTCCGGTTTGGCTTCTGTTTCTGATGATCCTCCAGATGATGAAGATGTCCAAGATGAGGATCTCCAAGCTGATCCTGAGGATGAGGATTCTGAGGATAATTCTCTGTAGAATAAACTCTACCTTTATTCTGCTTTGATGAGTGCTCCACCCTAGCACAGCGCAGCTGTGCTGAATCAGGCCCTGCCCTTTGAGATGAGTGCTTGGGGATTACCTCATAGCCCTCCTGATTGAACACACATTTCCCCACTTCAGCTCCTCTAATGGCTGTTGGAAACCTGGTGCATTCTGGGACTGGTAGTCTTTTATGGGAAAATTCTGTTTTTTTATTTCTACCAGAACTGACAGGTTGCTTGTTCAGAGTCACTTCACCTTTTCTATAGCTCCTTCCTGAGCTATGATAAGCTTCCTTATCACAGGCCTTCTGCTTAAGCCCCCGCTGCGCCCTCCAGCTCCTGACTGGGATCTCAATGTGGTCTTGCAAAGGCTTACCTGTCCGCCTTTTGAACCCATGGCTACCTGCCCTCTGCGTTTCCTCTCCTGGAAAACCCTCTTCTTGGTAGCCCTTACCTCCGCTAGGCGCGTTAGTGAACTACAGGCCCTAGTGTCGGAGCCCCCTTACACTAGGTTCTACAAGAATAGAGTGGTCTTACGGACTCACCCTAAGTTTCTTCCAAAGGTGGTCTCCTCTTTTCACATCAATCAAGAGGTGGTTCTTCCGACCTTCTTTCCCAGGCCGCATACCAGCCGAGCTGAAACTGTCCTGCATACCCTGGACTGTAGAAGAGCCTTGTCCTTCTACCTTGACCGTACGCGAGAGCATCGAAAAGCTGTCCAGCTTTTCGTATCTTTTGACCCCAATCGGTTGGGGGTACCCGTCTCTAAGCGTACTTTGTCCATCTGGGTAGCTGACTGTATCGCCTGGGCTTATGGGGCAGCCGGCCTCTCCTTAGAGAGTCGAGTCACGGCTCACCGTGTCAGGGCGAAGGCTGAGTCAGTGGCTCACCTCCGCTCTGTTCCGTTGGCTGACATCTGCCGGGCCGCTACTTGGTCTTCAAGCCAGACCTTTGCAGCTCATTACTGCCTGGAGAGGGAGTCCCGCAGGGACAGTGCTTTCGGACAGGCAGTCCTCCACAATCTCTTTGAGGTCTAAGGATCTCCTACCCTCCGGCCCTAGTGTTGGGCTACCGGCCGGATTCGTATTCAGAGAAGATTCCTTCCTTCTGTACTGTTGAGCTTGAGGGAGCTCATTTTTTCGGTTGAGGTCTCCGGTAGCCTTGAGCTCGGGAGTCCCATAAGTGAGGACTGACTTCCTGCTTGGTCCTGGAGAAAGAGTAGTTACTCACCTGTAACAGGTGTTCTCCAGGAGCAGCAGGAATCAGTCCTCACTATCCTCCCTCCTCCCCCCTCCCCTTGGAGTTGCAGTCATTCTTATTATATGTTTTTTGCTAACTTTTTTGCTGTCCCTTCGCTATGTCATCAGACTGAGCAAGATGGCATCCTTGGGCGGGAAGGGGACCACGCATGCGCTCTGCAATTCCCAAAGGCTTTCTTCGAAAGCTGGGGAAAATTGCTCCGCGAGGGCTCCGTCGGCGCCGACGTCACCCATAAGTGAGGACTGATTCCTGCTGCTCCTGGAGAACACCTGTTACAGGTGAGTAACTACTCTTTCTGTCGATGCAGCAATGCTTCTTCTAGAGGAGGAGTCCTCTCCTAAACGTAGGATGTCTCCTCCAGAGCACATGTCCTTCCAAGACTTCATTAGGGAGGTGGCTCAGGGCCTGTCTATTACTGTGGCCCCTGAAACAGAGCCAAGGGCCAAGGAGTTGGAAATTTTACAATATCCTAAAACTCCTAAAGAGGCAGCTACCTTACCCATTGATGAGATTCTATATGATCTCATGTTGAGGATGTGGGAAACACCTCTTACCACCTCTCCTCATTCTTGTAGATTAGATACTATGTATCGAGTCCCTCCTTGTCCTGGGTTCCATAAGACTCAGCTTCCTCACCACTCCATTGTGGTGGAGTCATCTATGAAAAGGATCAGAAGTGCAAAAAGACATGCCTCTAATCCTCCAGGACGTGAGTGCAGAACCCTGGATGCTTTTGGACGTAGAGTCTTCCAAGCTTCCATGCTTGCTGGAAGAATCAGTTCCTATACTCTCTACATGGGAATGTTCCTAAAGGAGGTCACAGATAATTTACAGACTTTAAGTCCTTTCCTTTCTGAGGATAAAAGACAGGATTTTCTCACTTGGGTCAAACATGCCCAAGATGTGTCTAAGTTCTCCAACCATGCAGCCTTTGACTGCTTTGAGTGTATAAGCAGAACCTCGGCTATTGCCATAGGTGCACGTAGAATAGCTTGGCTCCAGGCATCTGATTTAGAGCTCTGGGTACAAGATAAATTGGGAAATATCCCTTGTACTAGTAAGAACCTGTTTGGTAGAGATTGGCAGGAAAAGGCCAATGAAATGGATGCTGAAAATTCCACCTTGGATAGATTATCCAAGTCCACTGCTGACCCTGTTAGAAAGAAATTGTTCAAGAAAACATCTTTTTCTAAAAAGAAAAGATTTTATCCTACTTATGGTCAGCAGGCATCTGCTGCAGGTCAGTTTTCAAGCATACCTCAGCAACCACCCAAACAGAAGAAAGCAAAGGCTGCTAGGCCTCCACCGGCCCAGCAGCCTCAGCCTCCTCAGGGCCTTTGACTTTCAGCTAGAGAACTTAGCCTTTCTGGTTCTGGAAGGACCAGAACCGTCCATCATTCCAGGAAGGTTATGTCATTTTATATATTTATTTATTTATTAACATTTTTTATATACCGCACTATTCGTTATCAGCGCGGTTTACATGGAACAAGAAACTTCAGACAATTTACATTTATCTGATTTTTTACAGTTAAACAGGTAAACCAACTTGGATAACAGGAGCAACTATTTACAAAACAACTATTTACATAACAGTGTCATAGAGTCTGAATAGTGTATTGTTAATCTATTGAAGAAGTGTGAAGTGAAGTTGAGACAGGAAAGTTTACGTGGTTGGGCTCCAGATGGGAGCAAATAACAGAGCATTGGACACTCGCCATCATAAAGGAGGGGTACAAACTTCATTTTTCAAGCATGCCCCCTCACAATAGTGAAGCAGTTCAATTCTTCAACCTCTTTCATCAACCTGTTAGGTCAGGAGGTTGCCATTCTTCTTGCCCAAGGGGCAATAGAAGAAGTGCCTCTTCATCAACAGGGCACAGGGTTCTATTCCCTTATTCCAAAGAAAACAGGGGGATACAGACCTATCTTAGATCTCAGAGAATTGAACAAATTCCTTGTCAAGGAGAAGTTCAAGATGATTTCTCTCGGAGCTCTGCTACCATACCTTCAGAGTCAGGATTGGCTTTGTTCTCTAGATTTCAAGGATGCATACACCCATGTCCTCATCCATCCAACCCACAGAAGGTTCCTTTTTCAAGGAAAGCACTATCAATACAGGGTGCTTCCTTTTGGTCTGGCCTCAGCACCAAGGGTGTTCATGAAATGCATGGCTGTAGTAGCAGCATTTCTCTGTACTCTAGGAATATTCGTCTTCCCTTACTTGGATGACTGGCTCATTCGAGCTCCAACACAGTCAGAGGCCAAGACTTCTCTATCCTGCACAATGCGTATCCTTCAGTATTTAGGGCTGGTAATAAACATCCCAAAATCCAGTCTGACTCCCACTCAGTCTTTAGAGTTCATAGGAGCTTTTCTGGATACCACAAAGGCAAGGGCCTATCTTCCCCAGGCCCGTTGCCTTTGCTTGGTGCAGTTAGATGAGGCTTTAGCACTGCTTGAGAAGCTAACTGCTCGAGAAAATGTTGCAATTGCTAGGCCACATGGCATCCACCGTGCATTTGGTTCCATATGCTTGCCTCCACATGAGGGCAGCTCAGTGGACTTTATCCACCCAATGGACCCAGGCATCAGGGTGCCTGTCAGACAAAATAGCAAACACAAGTTGCCTCATTTTGTCTCTCCAATGGTGGAGGTCCACTCAAAACCTGTTGCTGGGGTCCCCCTTTCAACAACCCTTACCCCAAGCAACTCTCACAACAGATGCTTCTCCAAAGGGTTGGGGAGCTCATCTGCAAGACTTCTCCACCCAGGGCACCTGGTCTCCTCAAGAGAGTTGTCTCCATATCAACCTCTTGGAACTCAGAGCAATTTTCCTGGCTCTGCGAGTGTTCCACTCCCTGCTCAGCTACAAGACAGTCCTCATTCATACGGACAATCAAGTAGCCATGTTCTATGTGAACAAGCAGGGCGGAATGGGCTCTCTGTCGCTTTGCAATGAAGCTTTGCGACTATGGGCCCTCGCCAGAGAGCATCAGATTCATCTGCTGGCAGTATATTTTCCAGGCATTCAAAACTCTTGGGTGGGCAGACTCAGTTGAGTTCTGCTTCCACATGAGTGGTCTCTGCATGCAGACCAGGTGACCAGGATATTTCAACTTTGGGGAACCCCGGACATAGACCTCTTTGCAAGTCTGTGGAATACCAAACTTCCCCGGTTCTGTTCCAGAATTCCAGCTCAGGCCAGGGATGCTTTCCTCCTTTACTGGGGTCAAGACTTCCTGTTTACCTTTCCACCCATTCCCCTAATTCCCAAAACCCTCTTCAAGCTTCAGAGTGACAGAGGCTACATGATTCTCATAGCACCACATTGGCCACGGCAAGTGTGGTACCCTCTGCTTCTACATCTCAACCTCCCTCCCTGGAGTTAGGGTCTGCTCCAGATCTCCTATCTCAGGAGAACGGAATGTTATGGCATCCCAATCCCCAGTCTCTGCATATCAGGGCTTGGTTGCTGAAGGCCTAGATCTCCAAGATCTTATTCTTTCCCAGCAAGTGAAAGATGTTCTTTATGCTTCCAGAAACCCTTCCACCAGATGCTCTGCAATCTTTGCTAGAGTATCTCCTCCATTTATCTAATGCAGGCTTTAAGACAAATTCAGTAAGAGTCCATTTGAGTGCTATTGCAGCTTCTCTTAAACCTCTAAATGGACAGCCTGTTTCCTACCATCCTGTCATAGCAAGATTCATGAGAGGCCTCCTTCTAACTTAGCCTCCCATTAGACTACCTCTGGTGGCATGGGACTTAAACCTGGTTCTTGGGCAGCTCATAAAGCCACCTTTTGAACCTTTAGCTACAACCTCCTTAAAATTCCTTTCTTGGAAGGTTATCTTTCTCATTGCAATCACATCAGCATGCCACATTAGTGAGTTGCAAGTGCTAGTAGCTAATTCACCTTATACAAGGTTCCATCATGACAGGGTAGTCCTTAGGACTCATCCACACTTTATGCCTAAGGTGGTCTTGCCTTTTCATCTAAACCAAGAGATCTACCTACCTGTCTTTTTTCCAGGACCTCATGCAGCAAATGCAGAAAGGAATCGTCATACCTTGGACTGTAAAAGAGCTCTAGCTTTTTACTTACAAAGAACACAGCAACATAGGAAGTCCTCTCAACTCTTCGTTGCTTTTGATCCTTCTCATTTGGGACTTCCAGTCTCCAAGAGAACATTATCTAACTGGATTGCTCAGTGTATTTCCTTCGCCTGTCAGAGTAAGAACCTTTCTCTCGAGGGCCATGTCACAGCTCACAATGTGAGAGCCATGGCAGCCTCAATGGCTCATCTGCACTCTGTGTCTATTGATGACATCTTTCGAGCAGCCACTTGGGCCTTGGTTCATACCTTCACAGCCCATTACTGCTTGGACAAGGACTACTGCCGGGCTGCCTTATTTGGTCAGGCTGTTCCCAAACACCTGTTCCATACCTAATCAACTCCTGCCCACCATCCCTGGTAGGATGCCAGAGATCCATGGGGGGGAAGTGGAGCCCTTTTCAGGGACACACAACTTCTGGGGTCTCTCCCTGGCACCTAAAGCTAGGGAGTCCCCATATGTGATGATTACATTCCTGCTTGTTCCTGGAGATAGCATAGTTACTCACCTGTAACAGCAGGAATTTAGTCCTCACAACCCACCCACCTCCCCTAGGAGTTGTATCTCTCTATCACAGCTTTAAAACTCAACTGGAGAGAGGCAGTTGGGAAAAGCAGCACGCAGGCACTGTGGCATGCTCCCAAAAGCGTTCTGATTGGATGCTGGGGAGCGTTCCTGCGCAGGCTCCATTGGTAGCAACGATACCATATGTGAGGACTAAATTCCTGCTGTTCCTGGAGATCACCTGTTACAGGTGAGTAACTATGCTTTATGCAAACTCAATTCTGCATGGTCTCCCCCCAAACCACACTGAACCTGCTGCAACTGGCGATGAATGCCATGGCAAGAATCCTCCATGGAGCATCCAGGAACGACCATGTGACCGCCATCCTGAAGCACCTACACTGGCTCCCAAAATGCGGCAGACTCACATACAAAAATCTTACTGCTGACATTTAAAGCTGTTAACGGGCTCTCACCCACATCATTAGCAGAGCTGATCCAGACCACGCTTCCCAATAGGTCGAGAAGATTTTCAGCAGTTAATACGCTGATAGTCCCGAAATCAATAACCCAATGCACATGTTCAACTGTAAACAGAGCATTCAAATTCTGTGCGCCAAGATGCTGGAATGCCCTACCTCCCAGCATACGAGTAATTCCTGACCTTACCCAGTTTAGAAAGGCATTGAAGCACCCCCCCCCCCCCCGACAGTGCCTTAATAGCCTCATCTGCCACTTAGCCGACACATTTCAGTAACCCTTCCACACAATCAACCATGACTCCGTCCAGCAAGGTGCTACCTATCTTGCCACATAAATGTACATAGTTACCCTTGTTATCCAAGTTCTATTACCTTGTTCAATGTAAACACAAATCATCTAATGAGCTGTGTAAGTTGTATGTAAACTGCACTGATGCTGAATAGCGCAGCATAGAAGAGACTGTAAATAAATAAATTTATGCTGTTTATAGCCCAGTAAACCATGTAAATGCCTTAAATGGAGATATGCAATGACACTTACATGGTTTAGTGCCATTGAATATCCCATTCTAACACCCCTATGTGCCCTGATGATATCTGGTCAACATTGAGGCATATTGGGAACAGAGGGGAGGAGGCGACAAGTGATAACCAGGCAGCAGTGATATTGCATGCTGCCTTGTTAATGATCTGCACTGAAAAGATAGGTGAGGAAAACCCTCGTCTATCTTTAAGGCACAGGAGCTAAAAGGCAGAATGCAGTATTGCTGCTGCCCGGTTAGCCACCGCAGCTTCCGGTGTGTGTGATGAACCCTGGATATTCGATGCCAGGGCCGCTTATGACCCTGGCATTGAATATCCGGGGTTAAGGGTCAGCAGGCAGGGCTATGTGCCGTAAGGTGCATAGCCTGCCCAACTCAATATCAGGCCCTAAAAGTTTACATCAGGCCTGCATGTTATTTAAATAAGCTGTCTTGGAAGCCCAGTTCAGATGCGGTCCACACTTTAAGAAAAGTGGGAGGAAGGCCCAAATGACAGCCAGTAAGGCTTAGAGGTGGGGTCAAAGAAGCTGTTATAGCTTAGAGAAAAGAGCCAAATGAGGAAAACAGGAAACAGCATAAATATTGGCAAGCTAAAGGCAAAGAGAGAATTTGAAAAGAAGTTTGCTATGGAAGCAAAAGCACATAAAACCATTTTCAAGTACATTCATAGCAAAACACCTGTGAAAGAGACAATTGGTCTGTTAGATGACAGAGTGGTAAAAGAGGTACCTAGAGAGGACCAGGCCATAGTGAAGAGACTGAATGAATTCTTTGCTTCAGTCTTTACTGAAGATGATGTAGGAAACTTACCCATGCCAGAAATAATATTCAAAGGTGATGTATCAGAGGAATTGAAACAAATCTCGATAAATCAGGCAGATGTAATACAGTTATTTGATAAACTAAAGAGCATCAAATCACTTGGACTGTATGGCATACATCAGTGGTGGGATCCGAACTGCTTCGGTCCTAGCCCTCCCATGTGCATAACAGCTGAGTTGCTGCACCTCACTTGAAGTAGTTGCAGCAGCTGAAGGCTTGGACTGCTGCCCTCTACCGAGGCTACGCAACGCCCTGGTGACACAGTGACACAATCCCCTGCCTGACAATGTTTTGACAGCATCAGGGACTTCTCCTGATGCTGTCAAAACATTGTCAGGTGGGGGGGGGGGGGGATTCCTGCCACTGCACAGTTGGCATTACAACGCCATGTTTGGTGAATGCGGGCCATGGCAGGAACTGGTTCGTGTGAAGTGGGCTGAATTCCAGCACTGCATATATCCCAGGATGCTGAAAGAACTAAACTATGAGATTGCAGACCTATTTTAAGTAACCTATGAACTATCCTTAAAATCATCTGAGGATTGGATAATAGCAAATGTAATGCCAATTTTTAAAACGGATTCTAGGGAACTACAGAGAGTTTGATGTCTATACTGGGCAAAATGATAGAAACCATTATAAAGAACAAAATTACTGAACATGTGGATAGTCATGGCTTAATGGCGGAAGGCAACATGGATTTAGCAAAGGAAAGTCTTGTCTTACTGATCTGTTATATTTTTTTGAAGGCGTGAATAAACGGGTATATAAAAGTGAGTCGGTTCATAGAGTGTATCTAGATTTTCAGAAAGCCTTTGATAAAGTCCCTCCTGAGAAACTCTTGCAGAAATTAAAAGGTCATGAGATAGGGGGCAGTGTACTATTCTGGATTAGAAACTGATTACTACTACTACTGAGCCTTTATAAAGCGCTTAAAAGATAGAAAGCAGAGAGTAGGGCTAAATGGACAATTTTCAAAATGGAGAAAGGTGAATAGTGGAGTACTGCAGAGATCTGTGCTGGGCCTGCTGCTTTTTAACATTTATAAATCACCTGGAACTGGGAATAATGAGAGATGATCAAATTTGCAGATAAAATACAAGAGTATTGTGAAAAAATTGCAAGAGGACCTTGAAAACGTAGGAGACTGGGCGTCCAAATGGCAGATGAAATTGAATGTGGACGAGTGCAAAGTTATGCCCTTAGGGAAGAACAACCCAAACTACAGTTACATGATGTAAAGTTCCACATTAGGAATCACCACCTAGGAAAAGGATCTGATCATTGTGGATAGTATGTTGAAACCCTCTGCCCACAGCCAAGAAAGCAAATAGAATGCTGGGAATCATAAGGAATGGAAAATAAAACCAAGGATATTATAATGCCTCTGCATTGCTCCATGATGTGACCACACCTTGAATATTGTGTGCAATTCTGGTCACCATATCTTAAAAAAGAATATAGCAAAATTGGAAAAGGTATAGAGTAGAGTGACCAAAATGGTAAAGGGGGTGGAAGAAAATCCCTATGAGGAAAGGCTTAAAAGGTTAGGACTTTTCAACTTGGAGAAGAGACGGATGAGAGGTCTATAAAACAATGGAGTGGAATGGGTAAACAGATTGTTTACTCTTTTAAAAAGTAGAAAAAGACTAGAGGACACACAATGAAGCTGTAATGTAGCACATTTAAGATTAATCAGAGAAAATATTTTTTCACTCAGCATGTAATCACTTTAGAATTAATTACCAGAGAATATAGTAAAAACTGTTAATGTAGCTGGGTTTAAAAAAGGGTTGGACAAGTTCCTGGAGGAAAGGTCTATAAACCACTATTAAAGAGGACCATGGAAATGCATTACTTACCTCTGGGCCAAGCAGCATGGAATGTGTCTTATCTTTGGGAACCTGACAGGTACTTGAGACCTGGAAAGGTACTTCAGGCCGGAAGTTAAAATCCCACTAGAGGACAGCAACCTTGGGCCGGAAGGACTGGGGTTTCTAGTCCCACAGATGCTCCTTGTGGTCTTGGGCAAGCCACTTAACCCTCCAGTGCCCATGTTCCCTGTAAGTATTAGTGTATGTGTCTCATATCCCCACGTGTTAAATGTATCCCCCAATTGTGTTGTGACCGCTTTGATTGAAGGATAAGGCGGTATACAAAACTGTCTAAATAAATAAATAAAATAAATAAATTGTCACTGTTAGAAACAGGATACTAGGCTTGATGGACCCTTGCTCTGACCCAATATGGCATATCTTATGTTTTTATGGAATGTTTTCCTCTCTTGAGGGAGTGGGAGACCACAGAGAGCGTTGCTAATGAAATCCTTGGATGTGACCCTTGTAGCACGTCAGGGCTACCAACTAACCTTGAGAGTTCAGGACCAAGCCCTGCTCCAGGCCGGACTACAAGAAGAACAAATTAGCAACACTGCTTGCCTTCATAGATTGAGAGGAATAACATTTCTCGGAACTCTCCAAACTCATATAAGCTGAGAACGTAGACACCCACTAGGGCCTTAAGCAGGGTGTCTAAAAGCACTTCTGAGTAGTCTTCTTGGAGAGCCTTATGCCTCGCAAGGGTCTGGCTGTAAGCGAGAAGGGACCAGCTTTCTGCATTATCAGGAGCCCCTTTTCTTGAGGTAGCAAGAGAGGGGAAAACCTGCCAATAGGTTCAAGAGATCCACATATCTGCAAGGCCAGTCCAAGGCCATTAGGATCACCAGGCCTAGATGAGCCAGAATCCTGTAGAGAAGACAGTTACCCATTTATATGTACATGTTGGTTAACGTGCATATCCAGATAGCATGCGGTATCAGTTGCGTGCCAAAAACCGTTCTCCAGAAATGAGTCGGGGAGGCCTGCCCAAGGCCCTGACTCACTTGTGCACAGCCGCCAGCGTGAAGAGCGGCGTTTTCCCTCATGTTGTGTGCTTCACTAGAACACAGCTGCCAACATGAGGGAAAACGCCGCTCTTCACGCTGGCGGCTGTGCAGAGGTGAGCCAAGGCCTCAGGCGGGCCTCCCTGGCTCCTTCAGCCGCTTAGACAGGCATGGGGCTCTTCAGTGTGGGGGGCCTAGGATAGGACTGGAAATGGCAGATGGGGGGAACGGATTGGAAATGGGCTGATGGGGGCTGGAATAGGACTGGAAATGGCTGATGGGGGGGCTAGGACTGGAAATTAGCTGATTGGGGGGCTAGCATTGAAAATGGGCTGATGCGGGTGCATGGGAGAAGGGAGTGGATGCTGGAACTAGAAGGGAATTGATGTTGGGCAGGACTAGAAGGAGACGGGGCTGGGGGGATGAGGATGGAGACGGGAAAAGATATTTTGTGTGGAAGAAAAATCTGATTGGCTGGGTATTGGGAGGGTAAGTGGGGCTTGAGGATGGAAGGGTGATATTTGAGTGGATGACAAAGGAATAAAGAAAGAAATGGAGGAAAGAGCAAAAACAGAAAGATCAGTATGTTAAAGCAGATGTAGAGAGAGAATGGAAAAAATCTAGAGAGAAGAAAGGACAAATGAACAGCTAGCAGAAGACATGAATTTATATTTAGCTGCATTTATATCCCGCTTTTCACTGGGTCAAAGCGGTTGGGGGATACATTTAACACGAGGGGATATGAGACACATACACTAATACTTACAGGGAACATGGGCAATGGAGGGTTAAGTGGCTTGCCTAAGACCACAAGGAACACCTGTGGGACTAGAAACCCCAGTCCTTCCGGCCCAAGGTTGCTGTCCTCTAGTGGGATTTGAACCCCTGACCTTCCGGCCTTAAGTACCTTGCCCCAACTACTAGGCCACTCCTCCCATATGAAGAAACCATAAGTGACTGGTGCAATTGCAAATGAAAAATAAAATGCACATACAACAAAAGATAGAAAAATACTTTTTTATTTTGAATTTATTAACTGAAATATGTCAGCTCTGGGAAATGTGCATTGCTAATGTCTTTGTGGGTTTTTTTGTACAATAGGAAATGAATTTATAGTTTTATTTCTACAATGTTATTCTACATTCCAACTTTGGCCTTTGGGGTTCCCAGTTAAATTACTGTCTTCCTATTTCTAAATTGTGATCCCTTCTTCTTTGTTTGGTGACGGTCTGTGTTCTGCATGTGTAACCAAGCTCAGGTATTCTGTTCATGTAGTTTCTATGTGATAGTGCCACTTGTTCTCTTTCCCCAGTGGAAGATGGACTGGTATTCTCTGAGATGTATTTATTTAATATTTGCAGTGCTCGCTTTTGATATGTAGAGTTTGGTGCTTTGTGTGTCCTGGTAGTTCTGTTATGATATGGTGGGTTTGCTATGGGTTCTAATTGGTCAGTGTTTATAGTAGTTTCTAATATGCTTGGTGGTTGGCACTGGAGTATAATAATGTAGGAAGCTGGAAGAATTTCTTTATCCAGACACTCATTAAGAGGCATGTTTATTAAAAATTAGTGCATGTTAACATTATGCAATATTTATGCAAATGAAGCCCCGCAATGAGTCTCTGCACATGGTCCTGCTCCTGAGCATGGGCATTTGAAGCCTGCACTATTTGCACTCAATGCAAGTAGAAACGGACACATATGCAAATTAGGCATACATTAAACTATAGCGCCAATGGCAGCATTAAATTGGGAGAGCAAGCCAAATCTAGGCGCACAGTTGATGCAAATTTGGCATGCTCTCCCAAAGAAATAGGGGCACCACATAGCTAGTTTGGATATGTACCCCAACAGTATTTTGATGGCATCAGGACGGCTTTTTCTGATGTCTGGATCTTCTGAGGGGAAGTTTGACAATTCACCTCAGATGATCCACCCATCAGGGAAAGCTCCCAATGCCATCAAAATACTGTCTAAACCAATAATACAAAATAACTGATGTTTTATGTGAATCAACTCGAAAAACAAAAATAGAACAAACCCAAAAGAATCAGGAGCTCAACATTAGTACTTGTATGTATGTAAATGCATTAATGTTGGAAGTTTAGCCGTGAGGAAACAAAACAACCTCTCGTGGCAACACTTCCGTTTTACTCAATTTTAAAGAGCCCCCACCGGAGCTTTCAAACGTAGGTAAAGAACTGCATATAGTAGTGTGACCTACACCAAAACGTGTGCCAAAATGTATCAATTCCAACAATTTTGCATATCAAAAACCGCTGGTTTCCATCAGCTTTTAATCTAAGCCCTAGGACTAAGTAAACTAATGAGCATATGGTGAATGAGCATGCGCTGGCGCTTGAAACACGGGGGCAGCTGGAAGTCGGTTTGCAGTCAAGATGAGCGTCGAAACAGGGCATTAAAGTTGGGTTGCCCGAAACGCAGTGCTGTGTTCTCAGTCAAGAACTGCGGACATTGTGGAATTCAGCCCTCAGTTAATAACTGTGCACTTTGGGAGACTGACACCTACACCGAGTATGAACATTGAGGCTTAGTGCTCTACGGACAACAGATAAGTGATCGTTTTGGTTATTATTTTAGTTAGTCCTAGGGCTTGCCCGCCTCCAGTGCGCCTGCGCAGTCAGGCACTCATGGAATCCACCATTTTTTTATTTATTTATTTTTTATTTATTTCAGTTTCTTATATACCGCACTTTTTGGGATCAGCGCGGTTCACATGGAACAACAACTAGCACCGGAACAACAGGCTGTTCAGTGTTACATAAAACAGGGGTAACAACTTGGATTAAACTGGGAGAGTTATATACATGGAATATGTAGTATGTTAACTAGATAACATATATATATTTTGTTCGGTTACTTGGACTACTACTAAGTATCCTTCCTGCCAGGGCCCGCCTGCACCTATCGCGATTTACGGGTTGCGCCTCGGTGCCTGGAATGCGTCCGTGGAGTCCGCCATTCACACAACGAACGCTTGCTCGCTTTGCCGTCCATTGGCCCGAGCCTTCCTGACAGCGTGCGCCTGCGCAGTTCGCCATCCAGCAGGAAGCGGTCTGTAGCGCCTGCGCAGTTCGCCATCCAGAAGGAAGTGGTCTGTAGCGCCTGCGTCGTGTTGGGCCAGGAGGAGTCGCGCATGCGCTTTTTCTCTTACTTTTCCACCTTGGGGTCGGTAAGGGGCTGGGGGTTTATGCCCCCCCCCCCCCGGTCCCTCGCTATGGGTCGGTTGTCTGTAATTTTGTCGGCCTGCTGTTGTAGAGCGTAAAGTGCGCGAGCAGGGGCTTCCTGGGTCCCCGCCAGCGGATGGGGGTTGGGCCGCCGGCCGCCCCGCCCTTTCTCCCCGGTAGCTCCTCCCGTGCGATATGTTTAAGAGGATGGCGGAGTTCGGTCCTGACTCCGGAGGGAGGGTGAAGGTGAGCTGCTAATACGCCCTGCTGCTGCATGCAGCGCATCGGGAAAGAGAGAGTAGGGGGTCACTAGGCAAAGCCGGAAAGGAAGCATCTCTCTAAGGGACCCCAATCAGGGCCAGGGCTAGTTTAAGGTAGTGGGCGCCCTGTGCAAACCCCTCCGCGATAAATTACCATAACCGGACTTATGTGAACATCACCCTTGCAACGGAAGTGTGGAAATGCATCCTACTTCTAAACTGAACGTGTATGTATGCGTGTGCCTGCCTGCTCTCCCTGCACGGAACGGAATATGCTGATGGGTCTTGGAGAGGGGGTGCTGCTGGCGGAATCTATTGCTTTGTTGTGACTGCTGTTCTTTGATTGTTGTCCCCCTTCCTGCAAGAAGCTGCTTCCCTAGGTGATTGCCAAGCCTGGAACAGAGCCCCTGTGTCACGATGGTGCAGTAGGATGAGGGCGAGAACAACGGCGTTACTTACCTGTAACTGGAGTTCTCCGGGGACAGCAGGATAAGTCAGCCACACTTGGTGACGTCATCCGACGGCGCTGAGACGGAAGTACTCTCCATAGCTCAGAAGGGCTTTGTCCTTCTGAGCATGGGCCACTTGGCCCCACCCCCCTGCCCGCCCCTAGCTAGCCAGTTCGTCACTAGCTGAGCCTTTTGCTGCTAGGAGGCAGACCCCATCCCAGGGGAGGTGGGCAGGTATGTGTGGCTGACTTATCCTGCTGTCCCCGGAGAACTCCAGTTACAGGTAAGTAACTCTGTTTTCTCCTAGGACAAGCAGGATGAGTCAGCCACACTTGATGCCTCCCAAGCTGTCACGCGCTGTGGTGGATGGGGGAAATGCCGAGACACTCCCTCAGGCAGAATTTGCCTTTGTGGAGCAGGTTGCGACAGGACCTGTCGGGCCGCAGTGGCGCTGCACGCCTTTTCAGTAGCAGTGCTGTGAGGGGAGCATTTGAGGGGTTCTTCCCGTTTGGGTTTGCCGTCACGATGCACATATGTGCAGAGGGCTACAAGGTATACCGGGTTTTTTTTGTTTGTTTGTTTTTTGAAGGAGTGAATAAACAGGTGGACAAAGGTGAGTCGGTTGATATTGTGTATCTGGACTTTCAGAAAGCCTTTGACAAGGTCCCTCATGAGAGACTTTTGGCAAAACTAAAGAGTCATGGGATAGGAGGCAGTGTACTACTGTGGATCAGGAACTGGTTAAAAGATAGAAAGCAGAGGGTAGGGCTAAATGGCCAATTTTCCCAATGGAGAAAGGTGAATAGTGGTGTACCCCAGGGATCTGTGCTGGGTCCGCTGCTTTTTGACATATTCATAAATGACCTGGAAAGTGGAATAACGAGTGAGGTTATCAAATTTGCTGATGACACAAAACTATTTAAAGTTGTTAAAACCCAGGAGGATTGTGGAAAATTGCAAGAGGATCTTGATAAATTGGAAGACTGGGCATCAAAATGGCAGATGAAATTTAATGTGGAGAAGTGCAAGGTTATGCACCTAGGGAAGAACAACCCAAACTATGGTTACACGATGCAAGGTTCCACATTAGGAACCACCACCCAAGAAAAAGATTTAGGCGTCCTTGTGGATACCATGTTAAAACCCTCGGCCCAGTGTGCAGCGGCGGCCAAGAGAGCAAATAGAATGCTAGGTATGATAAGGAAAGGAATGGAAAATAAAACAAAAGATATTATAATGCCTCTATATCGTTCCATGGTGAGACCGCACCTTGAATATTGTGTGCAATTCTGGTCGCCATATCTTAAAAAGGATATAGCAATTTTAGAAAAGGTTCAGAGAAGAGCCACCAAAATGGTAAAGGGGATGGAAGGCTACTCCTATGAAGAAAGGCTAAAAAGGTTGGGGCTCTTTAACCTGGAAAAGAGACGGCTGAGGGGAGATATGATAGAAGTCTATAAATTAATGAACGGATTGGAACGGGTAAACGTAGATCGATTGTTTACCTTATCAGAATATAGAAAGACTAGGGGACATGCAATGAAGCTACAGGGTAAACTATTTAAGACTAATAAAAGAAAATATTTTTTCACTCAACGTGTAATCAAACTCTGGAATTTGTTACCGGAGGATGTAGTAAAGGCTGTTAGTGTAGCTGGGTTTAAAAAAGGTTTGGACAAGTTCCTGGAGGAAAGGTCCATAAACCATTATTAAGAAGGGACCCAGGATATCAATGCTTGAACCAATACAAGCATTGTGGAACCTGTGTCCCTTGGGGAAACTGCTAGGTACGTATGACCTAGATTGGCCACTGTTGGAAACAGAATACTGGGCTTGATGGACCTTGGTCTGACCCAGTATGGCATATCTTATGTTCTTATGAGATGTAAGCACATCGAGCAGCAGTAGTGTGGAATCCAACCCTCGAGCAGTAGTAGCCATTGAGCAACAGTAGTGAGGGATTCACCGTAGTCACAGAACAAGAGGTGCGGTTACAGGGCGCACCTGTGCGGTAACCGAGATGTAGGCCCATAGGTCCTTAGCAATGCGGGATCCCCCACCGAGCATTATCGTAGCGCGGGATTCACCGCTGTCGTGGTGCATGCCATCGGGCAGTAGTAGTAGCACGGGGTCACCGCTGTCGCGAAGCACACGGGGCTCACTATTGCCGTGCGCGATGCACACATGTGCAGAGGGTGCAAAAACAAGGCACGCCTGTGCAGTGACCGATGTAGGTACATCGCAGTAGCAGTTCCCGTAATGCAGGAACACAGGCATCGATATCCCTGCGTAGCGGATTGCAATAGTTGGCCATGCGTGTGGTGCAAGAATGGAGCATTGATGTCTTGTTGGGAAGAGGGGCTTCCCCCCCCCCTTCTTGTTTTTTTTTAAAGACACTTGAACCGATAAAAGCAGGATAACAGTGGAACCGGGAGACATGGCCAATTTGGCCACTGTTGGTACAGAATACTGTGCATGGCTGAACTCCGTCAAAAAGCTGCCTTCAGGGTGCATATCCCACTCCCTGCATGCTTGCGCATCGCTGCTGGCATCTGTTCCGTGGCCAGATTGCTCGGCCGAAGCGGCAACTGAGGTAGCGGTGCTGTCAGAAGGCCGTGAGGCGTTTTCACTAATGCTAGTCCCTGGCACGGTATACATGAGGGGAAGGTGTTGATGCTGAAGCCAGAGCATGAGTTTCCTGCCTGGCTGAGGTTCCTTTTTGGTCTAGGCCGGAGGTGCTGTAGTTAGTTACGGACAGGGCCTCCTGGGGAAATTGGAAGTCCTGTGAAGATGGGAACAGGGTTAGGTCTCTTGACACTGGTGTGTTATCATGTGGCCGTGTGTTGTTCTGTTTCCGTGGGGCTCCGTTCCTCCCAGGAAGCATGGAGGTAGCTCGATTCAGAAGGACTGCACGTCGGATGAGTGTCAAGGGTTTGGCTCAACCGGCCTCTGGGTGGGTGATCGTCCCGCGAGATAGGCTAACGCAGAAGGGATCACAGCAGCCGGGGTTGCCTGACTGTCACAATGAGTAGCCCGGCAGGGGACAGAATACGAATTTGGACAACCATCCAGAGGGTTGCCAAGGGGTGATAGCGACCTGATGGCACGTAGCAATGCAACTTCATTTCAGCAGTAACATGGGCAGGCATGGCTCTCGCATTGGCTGAATGAGGAGGATGCTGAGCTACCGGGGCTGAGGCAGGTTAACTCTTATTTAGGTCCCTCCTGAGACATGTAGCTCTCCCTGACGGGCTCTCCTTGCACTGCGGGGACTGGGATGTCAGGGGTCATGGCTGGGACTTGAACCTGTGACCCTCTGCTTCTGAACACACTGTCTGTGTGCACTGCACCACCGCGGTGCCATTCCAGATAATATGTAATGCCTCAGCCAGCCTTGTTCATTGGGCATTGTGGGGGATTGAACCCTTGATCCCTGCACCATTGGGCAGTGTCTTAACCATTGTGCTGTGGTTCTGTTTAGTAGAGGCGAGGCATCGGAAGGCTCGTGGGAGGAGTCCAGTTGGTGCAACCGAAGCGTCACTCAGACCAGTGCCGGCCTTCTGTCGGTAGGCCTAGGGCTGTCAGTACAAGACCGTGTGTGGAGAGAGTAGAGGAAGAAGAAGACCGAATGACTTATTGGTGCAAATGCTGTTGTATGCATTTGCTGATGCATGTGGCAAGTGACTTTTCCACTTAAAGGCAAGATGCAGTGATCTTAGCCCTTGTCGCACGACTCATGATCCGAACCACTAGGCTCATGCCCCCGTTGGGAATGTCATAAGCGTTGTCCCGAGCAATATTAGGAGGTTGCCCAAGCTTTGTCGATAGGCAATGGCGGGGGATTGCATTGTACCAGGACACACTAGCCATGTGCACGGTGTCATATTGAAGACACATTGGCTTGGCATGACCGACCAAGTGTTTCTCATTGTGGGCTAGGTTTCGCTTGGTCCGGGTGGTCATTGTGACTTATTGATTACCTGCCGGCATAAAATATGTGGACTGGATTGGCAGTAGCCCCAGCTGGGCTTTGAACCTGTGACCTTCTGTTCTTGCACACACTGTCTGTGTGCACTGCACCACCGTGTTGCCACTGCTATTTCCAGGCCCTCGAGCGGCCGCATTGTCTGAAGGAGGCTGTCGTTCAGTCAAAGGGGGTGAGAGCCTCCGCCGCTGAGAGCCCTAGTGAGAGCCTTTGATGAAAGGTAGGGGGCCTGGGTAGGTGGGAGCCACAGCTGAGGCTTGCCTGAATGCACTGGCCTGTACGTACTGTACCGCGCTGTTGTCACTCCAGAGGTGGCCCTTGGTCAGTCAGGTTGTCACACTGGAGGAGGCCCCCGGCCAAACGTGTCTCCAGTGAGGAGATCCATAGTGGTTAGCTCTGTGGCCCGCAGATGGCACAGTTTGTGCCCTATCACCTCCCTCTTTGCGAAGTGGTAGCTTGTCGCATAATAGGGAAGGTGCCACAATCACGGGTCAGAAGGTGTTGGGCCCACGCTAGGACCCTGGAATTGACATAGCTCCCCGATGGGCATCCTTAGCAGCTTCATACTGCTTGTGAAGCGACCATGCTGGTGATGTGGACTTGATGGACTGTGGCTTGGCCAGTCTTGCATTTGTCTTACACTCCCTCTTGTTATCCTTGCCTGCGGAGAGCAGCGTAAGCTGGCATAAGGGAAGCTCAGACCTTCTAATAGCAGGGAATGGCAGGACACCTGGTCCCTTGGCAGTAAGAGACCAGGATGTAGTCTACCCAAGGTCTACCTGTCGGAGACGAAAGGATGTGCCAATCACCAGGCCGCTCCTCCACTGGTAGTGGAGGTATGGCGCAAGGGGCTGAGCATGCAGCAGGGCTGTCATGCTGGATGAAGGGAGATCCCAGTGGATGTACCAGGGTAAAGCCCCTGCGCCTTGCTGGCTCACACCAGCATGTGTGGCCGGTATCATATTGGCTACTGGTTTTAGCGCAGGGTCCCAAAAAGACAAACAAAACAAAACCTCATTGTCGATGAGCCGTGATAGGCATAGGAGGGTCTGTTCCTTCGTTGGAGGGGACCTGGACCTATTCTCAGTCTGCTGCTCACTTTCTGGGTTTGAGCTGGCCGAGGGACCAGCGTGATTTGAAAGGTCCAATGTGAGCCCCAGAGCATGCTGAGTGTCCTGAACCATGAAGGTGATGTCTCAGCCAGGTTTATTCCTTGGACCTACATGGGGATTGAACTCACACACCCTATACCATCGGTCGGTGTATTAACCATTGTGCTACAGCTCTTGACTGTAATCCTAGGAGTAGAGGGACTCTGCTTCCTTAAGGTGACCTCATACCTCATATGAGGGAAAGAGGCAGTGACCCTACTGGGGAATTGAACTCATGCCTCTGGTTCAACAGTCAATGCATTAGCCATTGAGCTACACCTTTCCTTTTCAGCGGGTAGCTTGGCTAACTGCTTCCGTTGGTCAATGCAATGCAACGTGTGCCTTTGAGGCAGTGCTGACTCCTTGCAACCCATAAGCTCCTGGGTTTTCTTGGCATTGTCACCGGAGTAGACTGCCAGACCTCTCTTCCGAGGCAATGAAGGATTAAGTGACTTGCTGACGGGCACAAAAATAAGGGGGCTGGGTTGGCAGGAGCCCCAGCTGGGATTTGAAACTCTGACCTTCTGGTCCTAAATGCATTGGCTGTGTCCGCTGCACCACACTGTGGCCACTGCAATGTCTGTTCTTCACGTAGGGACCTGTAAGGCATACCGGCCAGGGACACCTGAGATAAGCTACCTGGATTTGGGTGTGAATTTCGCAGGCACAGCGAGTAACTCTAATAGGTGAAGAAGAATGTGAATGGTGGCTCAGCAAGGATGCTCCGCGCTGTGCAAGGGTTCGTGAGAGATACCCACTGCAAGAATGTGAATTGCCAGTGGCAATTTTTGTTCCCGAGTGAAATTGCACTACCCTTCCGCTTCTGTGCAGGTAATGCCACAGCCAGCCTTCTTCATTAGGTACGGAGGGGGATTGAACCCACGGCCCCTGCATCATTGGACAGAACCATTGTGCTACACCGCTGCTCGGGATTTCCTGCGCCGGTGCAGAGACCATCAGCGCCATCCTCACCTCTGCGCCGAAAGCGGGCCGTTAGCAATGGGATCAGAGAGCGGCCCCTCCTCCCCTGGGCTTGGACCGGCGGGGGCCAGCAGCAGTCAAGGCTGGGGCTGGGACGAAGGCGGAGTGCTGGCCGATTGCGGCGCCGTCCGTCGAGGCTCCAGCCAACGGCACCGTGGCTGTCGATTCCAGATGCTACCCTTCAGCTTCTGTGGGGATTTTCTGCGCCGGTGTAAGAGTGTCAGCGCCATCCGTGCCGAGAACGGGCCGTCAGCAATGGGATCAGAGTGAGGCCCGGAGGCTTTCCAATCATGTAAGGCGCCAGCCAGTGGCGCAGTACTGAGTGGGCCGGCCTGAAGTGACACCAGCCAATGAAGCTGCGGAGAAGGCGCTGCGCCGGGTCAAATCCGGCAGAGGGGGCGCGGCTTCGCGTGCAGGAAACAGTAGCAGGAAAATGGCCACCCCCATAGTTCACCCACGTGCGAGGAAGGTCCCGACAGGGTCCTGGGAGGAGGCCCCGGCTGCCGCAAGGGCTCTCAACCTGGAAGGGGGGGTGCTCCTGGTTCAAAGTCGCGCTGGACGATCCAAGCTCGCTGCGGGTTGGAGGCCCGCAGGCACAACCCGAGCGGCGGCCGAGTTGGCGGCCCAAGCCTGTGGCTGGGGTGGAGGCCCCCAGGCACACCCAGAGCGGTGGCGGAGTGTCGGAGAGGTCCCACGAAGGTCCGCGAGCAGCGACCTGCACCAGGCCATCCGTGAACTCCGGTATTGCTGCAAGCGGCTGCTGCACCGCCCGCCGAGAGCGCCTGGCAGGTACAGGAGCCCAAGTGCAGCCCAGCAATCTGAGACAGAGCCTGGAAGAGCATTAATGTAAGTTTAAACTGCAATATACATACGAGTAAGAATAGAACCAAAATGCAAGTTGAAACTGATCAATAGTAAGAGAATATTTTCCCAGATGTTGAGTCTGGGAGCACATGGCCCGCGGGATCCAAGCTCCACTGGGCCAGCTCTGAAGGAAGATTGGAAATATCAAGCCAAGTAAAACTGCTATATACATACGATTAGGAAGGATTAGAATTCTTAAAATCAAAATTTTGGTGGAGAGTAGAAAAGTCCGTCTTGCTGGCAAGGCGGAAGACTGAAAAACTGGCTAGCTAGGGGCGGGCAGGGGGGTGGGGCCAAGTGGCCCATGCTCAGAAGGGCAAAGCCCTTCTGAGCTATGGAGAGTACTTCCGTCTCGGCGCCGTCAGATGACATCACCAAGTGTGGCTGACTCATCCTGCTTGTCCTAGAACTGCTAAAATCCTTTCTTTGTGCTTTGGCTTTTTCATTCTTGTAGTTTTACCTGATTTGGAAGGGCTTGTTACCAGGAACGTTGATGCAGAATGCACGCACAGGAGGAATACATGATCCCCCCCCCTCCCCAAATTTAACAATGGAGAAAAATATGTTTAATAACTTTTTGCATAAAAAGTGCCTAAAGATAAGTCAATGGGGAAAGCTTAAATCAGATTGAGAAGCTGTTTATAGCAATGCAGGGTGAAACTGCTTCTATATTTTGATCTGTAGTTTAGCTTCTTGTGCTCTGTTGGTATTTACAAAATAGATTTGACTAGACTAACTATTTCCCTTTATTTGGCTTTCAGCTTTCTAGGTAGAATAGTCAGAACTCTGCTATTCCTTATGTAACATCCCATATTGGCTTACCTATGTTTACACGCGCACATGCTACACACAGGACATTCGGTTTTGGGTTTTGGATTTAATTATTCACCTTTCCAACCCATGCTTGAGGGAGGCACAATTTAGGTGCAGTTGTTGGGTCCCTGCTTCAGGGAGAACTCACCTGGATGTGTGCAGCTGACAGCTTTGACCCTTCCTGTTCACTTCAGTCATGTATGGCTTTTCCCCCACACAGACACTTGCGTGGCAACGTGACTAGGGAGAGGCCCGTGCTTCCAGAAGGCTGTGTGCTATTCCCAGTCACCCTGAAACCATTAGAAAGGAAATTCCCCTTTCTCTCTTCCATTTGTTTGTCTTGGATGCTCCACTGAGTTTGACTGGTTGATTTTCCCAGAGGGAGAGTTGGGAAAGAGAGCTTTTTTTATCCTGTTATTTAAATGCTAAATAAATGAAGTATTGGTTCAGTGGTACCTGCCACTTTATGGAGATCCTCCACTTGTCTATTTATTTTCTTGAAATCCAAATCCACCCCTTCGGGTTTTTCTTTTTTGCACAATGCCTCAGATGCCATTCCTCCCTTCTAACTGCTGGGATATAAAGCATTTTGTCAGTCAGTTTACAAACCAAACGGAGTTATGATTTTCTGATGTATCTCTTTTTTTTATGTTTCTGTCTCCATCACCTGAAGGCTTGTATTAGAAGAAAAGTCTTAAGTTTGCTATCTGTCTTTTAGAAAGAAATTTAATCTTAAATCCAAAGACAGGGAATTTCATAAATGAGGGGCAGTGCAGGAAAAAGCTGGTGAACCGTTTGAAAATATTTTTTATAGAAGGAATTATTAGCAACCCTATGTCAGTAAAATGATTGTCTCTAGACAGAACATAAGCAATAGTCCTCAGTTAATTACATGCATATCTGGACTGTATGTGTTGTGGATGTGTGTTTTTTTTATGGTTTTAGTCTCTGGATTTTTTTTTTTAGTGTTAATGCATGTCTACTATCCCTCACTTGGTTTGCAGTTTATGCTGTGAGGGCTTGTGTGCATCAGGGATGCTGAGGGCTACGTTTCCTGACTGGCAGGGCCTTCCAAGATGGACAGGGCTCAGCTGAGGTGCCAGACCAAGACAAACCACCCATTTGGGCAGCAGCAGCAGAATGGGGCGGTGTTGGTGGCGGAGGATCACATTTCTGTGACAACGGTAACAAAACTAAACTTAAACTACACGGAAGAAAGGCCTGGCAATCTACTTCAGTATCTTGCCACAAAAACCCAATGGATAGTCACAACAAACAAATTGCACTATAGTGCTGGAAGATGAGACCCCCCAGGTCGGAAGGCATTCAACTGGCTACTGGGGAGGAGCTGAAGACGTTTTAGAGTAAAGTCAGCATTTATGATGTGGTTGGATCAAAGCCCTCGGGAAGTCTGACTGCTGATGTAGCTGCGCATGAAATGAGAGTCAGAAGCTGTAAAGATGTCTTACACACTGGAACATGGAACGTACGAAGCATGAACCAAGGGAAGTTGGAGGTGGTCAAGAATGAAATGGAACATGTACAACTTGATTTGTTGGGTGTCAGTGAACTGAAATGGACTGGCAATGGGCACTTTGCATCTGATGATCACATGGTCTACTATGCTGGAAATGAAAGACAAAGAAGAAATGGTGTTGCATTTACAATTAAGAAGAAGCATGTAATGAAATACAGTGTAGTCAGTGAATGCTTAATTTATATTTGTCTATGAGGAATGCCCATCAACACAACTATAATTCAAGTATATGCCCCAACAGCAGCTGCAGAAGAGGATGAAATTGATGAATTCTATGAACTAGTGCAAGCTGAATTTGACAGAACATGCAAACAGGATATCCTGATAGTCATGGGTGACTGGAATGCAAAAGTTAGAACAAAAGAAGGCAAAGTGGTTGGAAAATATGGACTTTGCAACAGAAACGAAGCTGGAGAAAGACTGAGAGAATTCTACAAGATCAACGATCTATTCATCTCAAACACCTTCTTCCAGCAATACAAACGGCGACTGTACACATGGACTTCACCCAATGGATTGTACAAAAATCAAATTGACTACATCTGTGGAAGTCAATGATGGAAAAGCTCTATAACATCAACAAAGACAAAGCCTGGAGCTGACTGTGGTACAAATCACCAACTACTAGTATGTAAAGTCAAGCTGAAGTTGAAAAAGAGCAAGCCACTCATGAATGTAGCAAAATATGACCTTGAGAATATACTATTGGAATTTTAAAGACTGCCTGCAAAATCAATTTGCTGCTTTAGACACAAATGACGGAGCTCCAGAACAGTTATGGGATGACATCAAGAAGGTTGTGTTGGAAGAAAGTGAGAAATTCTGCAAAAGGTGAAAAAGCAAAAACTGCCAAAATGGATGACCGAAGGAACTCTGAAAATTTGCCCAGAAACGCAGAGAAGCTAAAGCCAGAGGAGAAAGAGAGGCAATCGCAGAACTCAGAGAATTCCAACGTGCAGCAAGACAAGATAAGGAGAAGTACTACAATAACGCATGCAAGGAAATAGAAGCAGAAACTATTAGAGGAAGAACAAGATCGGCTTTCCTAAAGCTGTGAGAGTTAAAGAGAAAAATTCTAGCCTCGAATTGGAATGTTACAAGATGCTCAAGGATCCATGTTGAATGGTGCTGAAAAGATCAAAAAAAGGTGGAAATAATGTAGAGTTATACCATAAAGATCAAGTGGACCAACAGCCGGTTCTACCTGTACCTATTGGTGATGAAAGAAGAAGTCGAAGCAGCATTGAAAGCCTTTTCAAAGAACAAAGCACCAGGCATTGATGGTATTCCCATAGAAGTATTACAGCAATCTGATGCAGCAGTTACCATACTTACAAGGTTCTGCCGGGAAATTTGGAAGACAACATCATGGCCAACTGACTGGAAAAGATCTGTGTTTATACCAATACTAAAGAAAGTGATCTAGCTGACTTTGGAAATCGCTCTGATCCCACATGCCAGCAAAATTCTACTGAAGATTATTCAGCAGAGACTACAACCATACCTGGAATGAGAACTACTTGAAGTACAAGCAGGGTTCAGGAAAGCTCGAGGAACAAGACATCATCGCGGATGTGAGATGGATCCTTGATGAGACTAAAGAATGTCAAATATCTATGTGTTTTATTGACTACAGCAAGGCTTTTGACTGTGTAAACCATGAGACTGGGCCACATTAAGAAGCATGGGTATACCAGAACACCTAATCATTCTCTTGCACAACCTTTACATTGATCAAGAAGCAACAGTTCAAATGTAAGTAGGAGAAACAGAATGGCTTAAAATCAGCAAAGATGTATGACAAGGCTGAATACTTTTCCACTACTTGTTTAATTTTATATGCAGAACAAATCATCAGAGAAGCAGGATTGTATAAAGACAACAGAGGTGTGAAGATTGGAAGAAGACGACTCATCAACAATGTTGATACTGCAAGTGAAGAATATCTGAAACATTTGCTTCTCAAGGTCAAGGAGCATAGTCTTAAAATTGGCCTGCACCTTAATGTAAAGAAGACAAAGATCCTGACAACTGGCAAAATCAATAAGTTTTGTTGATGGAGAAGAAATTGAAATAGTGGACAACTTTAACCTACTTGAACTAACTATCAATAAAGAAGCAACAAGCAGTCAAGAAATCAGTTGGCACATTGCTCTTTTCAGAATGGCTTTGAAGGACCTAGAGAAGATTCTCAAGAGCAGAGATGTCTCTCTTCATACAAAGATTTGATTTCTTTAAGCCATGTCATTTTCAGTAACATCATATGGATGCAAAAGTTGGACAGTGAAAAAGATAGGAAGAAAATCAATGCCTTTGAATTATGGTGCTGGTGACAAATACTGCATATACTATGGACTGTCCAAAGAACAAACCAGTCAGTACTAGAGGAGATCAAACCTAAGCTTTCTTTAGAAGCTCAGATGACAAGACTTTGACTTTCATACTTTGGACACATCGTGCAAAGAGAGAGGATCATTAGAGAGACATGACATGCTTGGCAAGGTAGAAGGTCAATGCAAAAGAGGAAGGCCATCAATGAGATGGATCGATACAATAACGGCAGCTATGGGTGCCACCGTCAACAATGAGACGCCTGACTGACGACCGAACACAATTTAGGACAACTATCCAGAGGGTCACCATGAGTTGACACAGACTCAACGGCATTTAACAACTATAACATGTCTACTATATCAATTTTTTTAAAACAACTTCATTCTGTTATCAACATTTTTGTTTTGTTAAAATATTTTCCCATAAATATTATGTTTGGTTTATAATAGATTATCTGTGTGATGCCTGCATGGAGTTCTGACGAAAATCAGCACAGCAGCACCCCCCTTTTATCTACATTTTATTATGGTGGGTGTGTATGTAGGAGGAGCTTTCTGAAGCTTGACAAGTCCTCGGTGAAACATAACTCTTTAAGGCCAGTTTTAGACAGGTCATGGAAATGGGAATTAAGATGTTCAGGTTGGGACATAGAACATTCCCACTGTATTTTATAAAGGCTCTACCAGACATAGAGCCTTTTGTAAAATATGTATAAGAATGTGCAGGTGTGCACTTGGAATTTCCTCCACACCAGGGCAGGCGCAGCCATTTTACAACCTACATGTGGCAAAGCTGTGCAACACCAAATGACAATTTGGCAAATCCCACGTGTATCTGGGCCACTTTAGAAAACTAGACATACAAGTCACATCAATTAAGTAGACGGCCTACAATTTTTTATTTCTATTACATTTTGAAGGAGGAAATACTCCTTTAATTCCTTGTGCAAAACCCTGGCTACACTTGTAAAAACCTACGAGTGTCCCTAAACTTGGTGTAAAACCCATCTTGAAAATGTTTGGCCATATACGTGGGTTCCCTTTGTATAGATTTTGACCTGCCCAGGTTGCATGCAAACCACATCCCCTTTCCATTTCTGTGCAGCGTGGTGTGTAAATAGTGGCTTTCTAACATAACCTTGTAGATAGACATTGCACACGTACAAGTGTATTCCAATCTGTTCTTCGTAGAGATGCTTCTAAAATAACCCCCCTTTGTGTCATTGTGAAAACAAGGCATGTTTTTAGTTATCAGGTGAATGATTTGAACAATCTCTTTCCTGGTAGTGCCCTTTTAAAGGCAGGTGCTGTTTGGGATTAGACGCTGGGGGGTGATTTTGAGTTTAACATTATTTTTTTCTTGATGCCCCTTTCTTTTTAGGGGGTTAGTATTGTGAAGCCTATAGTCTATGGTAACGTTGCTCGGTATTTTGGAAAGAAGCGAGAGGAAGATGGACATACTCACCAATGGACAGTGTATGTCAAGCCTTACAGGAACGAGGTGGGTAGATTTCCATTACAGCATGATGTGCATGTACAGTTCTCATGGTCTGTTGCCATTAATGTAAGAGGTTACTTTTTTCTCACCATATCATTTCTTTTTGTGGTTGCTATTTTAGCTGTTTTGAGGTTTGTTTGTTTTTTTGCCCTTTATTGTGTTTTTGAATCTCATATTGTAGGTACCCTGGTGCTTCCATCTCCTGGGATTTTTCCAGTTCTGCAAGATAAATATGAAATGTTATTATATGTGTGTGTGTAAACTTTATTGAAATGAATGAAAGTTTATATTCAGAAAGGCTACTTGGCTTATATTTCTACCTGGAGACATTTTTTTTTTAATTTCTTTCTTGCAGGCTACTATGGTTGCCTTCTGTCCACAGTCAATTTAAACTAATTTTGTGCTTTACTGCTGGAAATGGTTTGGTACTATCTGG
This sequence comes from Ichthyophis bannanicus, assembly GCA_033557465.1. Classification (NCBI taxonomy): domain Eukaryota; kingdom Metazoa; phylum Chordata; class Amphibia; order Gymnophiona; family Ichthyophiidae; genus Ichthyophis; species Ichthyophis bannanicus. The sequence continues at coordinate 551,429,505 of CM066037.1, forward strand.
GCTGGATCTGTATTTTCTGATTGGTCTTTTTTCATGTCCTCAGTATATAACACAATACATAACCCAATTTTAAAACGCACAGAAATCAAGCCTCCCACCACTATTCGGTCCTCAGCTGTTGTGGTTGTGACCCTTTGTGGTTGTGAACCTCTGTTTGATCTTCAGTCAGGCAGCTAATAGTTGACAGAGTGGTATCCATACCTGCTGCTATTCTTATCGATCAATCGCATGCTGGCCTTCAACATTGCCAAGCATGATATCTTTCTCTAATAATCTTTTCTCTTCACATGATGTGTCCAAAGTCTTGACATTTGAACTCCTAAAGAAAACTTAGGTTTCGTCTGTTCTTCGAGGCATCCGTGGTTTACACTGTATTCGTCACCAGCACCATAACTCGGAGGCATTGATTTTCTTCCTGTTCTTCATTGTTCAACCTTTGCATACATATGACGTTATTGAAAATACCGTGGCTTGAACAAGTTAACTATTTGAATGCGGAGACACATCTCTGCATTTGAGAATCTTGTCCAAGTCCTTTAGCTGTTTTGCCAAGAGCACTGCATTGTTGGATTTCTTGACTGTTTGTTGCTTTTTATGAATTATTGATCCCAGCAGGTGAACGTTGTCTACTGTTTCTATTTCTTAATTGATTTTGCCAGTAGTTGCAACCTTTGCTTCCTTCATGTTAGGGGACAGGTTCTTTTAAGACTATGTTCCTTGATCTTGGTAAGCAGATGTATCGGGCCATCTTTGCTTTCAGCAAGTAATGCGATATTGTCAGGATAGTGAAGGCTTTTAATGAGCCTTCCATCAATCTTTACACCATGGTTGATTTCATACAGTTCTGCATATAAATGAAACAGGTATGGGGAAAGTATGCAGTCTTGTTGTACACCTTTGCTGATTTTAAACCATTCTGTTCAAACTGTTCCTTCTTGATCAGTGTAAAGGTTGTGCATGAGAACTATTGGGTATTCTGGTATACCCATGCTTCTTAACATGGCCCAGAGTTTTTCATGATTTACACAAAGGCTTTGCTGTAGTCAATAAAACACCATATACAGGGTGGCCCAAAAAAAGTGAGAACATCTCGTAGCATATAGGTTATTTAAAAATTCAAAAAGACAGATGTAAACGTTTGACAAAAAAAAAAAAAAAGATTGCAACCGGAAATTGTCAAAATAAAGGTGTTATATAACTAAAAAAGGTAAATAAGTAAACTATTTAAGCTTTTAATTTTACGAGATGTTCTCTCTTTTTTTGAGCCACCCTGTATATGGTGTTTTATCCTTTTATTATTTATTACATGCACTTATATACCACGCTATTTTCCATCAGTGCGGTTTACATCGAACAATTAAATACACATCTCAAAACAGTTGATTTGTGTTTACGATTAACAGGCGGTAGAACTTGGAATATACAACAAGGGGTAACTATCTTGGTATTCTTTTTGTCTTTTCAAGGATCTCTCTAGCATCCACAGTGATGTCTCTTGTTCCTCGTCTTTTCCTGAACCCTGCTTGCATTTTAGGCAGTTCTAGTTCCAGGTATAGTTATAGCCTCCAATGAATGATCTTGAGTAGAATCTTGCGGGTGTGTGCAATCAGAGCAATTTTTTGGTAATTTCCACTGTCAGCCAGATCACCTTTATTCGGTATTGGTTTGAACACAGATCTTTTCCAGTCTGACTGCGCTGTCCTCTTTCAAACTCCCTGGCAGAGTCTTGTAAGTAGGTTAACAGCTGCATCTGATTGCTGTAATACTTCAATGTGAATGCCATTAATGCCTGGAGCTTTGTTTTTTTTTTATAAAGCTTTCAAGGCTGCTTCGACTTTTTTTCTTTCATCACCAGCGGTTCCTGATTAGTAAGGTAAAGGTTGAAATGGCTGTTGATTCACTTGATCTTTATGGTATGATTATATATTCTTTCTGCCTGTTCTTGGTATTCTCAGCATCTTATAGCATTCCAATCTGAGACTGGAATTTTCGCTTTAAGATGTGTCATGGTTGTGCTTCTTAAGAACATAAGATATGCCATACTGGGTCAGACCAAGGTCCATCAAGCCCAGTATCCTGTTTCCAACAGTGGCCAATCTAGGTCACAAGTACCTAGCTGTTTCCCCAAAAGACATAGGTTCCACAGTGCTTGTATTGGGGCAAGCAGTGGATATCCTGGGTCCCCTTTAATAATGGCTTATAGACCTTTCCTCTAGGAACTTGTCCAAACCTTTTTTAAACCCAGCTATACTAACAGCTTTTACTACATCCTCCGGTAACAAATTCCAGTTTGATTAAATGTTAAGTGAAAAAATTATTTTCTCTTATTAGTCTTAAATAGGTTACCCTGTAGCTTCATTGAATGTCCCCTATTCTTTCTTTTTTGATGGCGTAAACAATCGATCTATGTTTACCTGTTCCATTCCATTCATTAATTTATACACCTCTATCATATCTCCCCTCAGCCGTCTCTTTTCCAGGTTAAAGAGCCCTAACCTTTTTAGCCTTTCTTCATAGGAGTATCCTTCCATCCCCTTTACCATTTTGGTGGCTCTTCTCTGAACCTTTTCTAATAACGCTATATCCTTTTTAAGATATGGCAACCAGAATTGCACACAATATTCAAAGTGCGGTCGCACCATGGAACAATACAGAGGCATTATAATATAATATCCTTTGTTTTATTTTCCATTCCTTTCCTTATGATACCTAGCATTCTATTTGCTATCTTGGCCGCCGCTGCTGCACACTGGGCGGAGGGTTTTAACATGTTATCCACAATGACGCCTAAATCTTTTTCCTGGGTGGTGGTTCCTAATGTGGAACCTTGCATTGTGTAGCCATAGTTTTGGGTTGTTCTTTCCTCACCTTTGTCTCTCCTTGCTGCATGTTCGAAAATCACTGTTAAATTCCATGATTACTTCTCTTTCTCCTCTGGCTTTAGCTTCTCTGTATATTTTTGAGTAATTTTTCAAAGTTTTTTCGGTCATCTGTTTTGGCCATTTTTGCTTTTTCACCTTTTGCTGATTAAACAGGATTCACTAAGAAAAAAACCTCGTGAAACTTATCTTTTTGTCGGAGCAAGCCGAAGGAGGGATGGTATGGAGACCCGTCCCACACCAGACGGCAGGCTTCTTTTTTTCTTTTTTCAATTGTGGTTCCCCACCATCAAAACTTGTTCGCTGTTCAGTTCAACAATATATAATTTCTTCCAATGATTCTTTTATTGTTGTCGCTCCCAAAAGAATAGTTCAGCACGACGTGCACATTTCGGGCTAGCGCCCTGTGTCAAGTGCTCATACGCTACTAAACAAACTGGCAACATCAAAAAATGCTGTCACTGCGGCCAAGGTTAAGCTTATAATAAGGCTAACTCGTAACATTATAGCATTTAAAGAGGAACCAGCCAATAGGGACAGGGTCAACCCCACTGTCAGGGGAATCCCAGTCGCCATTGGTTAATTTTTATCATGACAGCAAATGATGTCATAAAACACTCTGCCATTCAATCTCACGATTAAGTCCTGTAGGTTCAACAGTGTCCAACTGAAATATCCATCTTTGCTCCAGCCATTGTAACTTTTTCAGTCGATCACCGCCCCGGGGATCCAAAGGAACATGATCAATAACGGACCACTCAAGATCCTCAAAAGTATGATTATGGGCGATACAATGAGCTACCATCGGGGCTGTATCTATCCGGTGACGCAATCTCGAAGCATGCTCAGAAAGCCTAGTTCTAATCGGACGAATCGTCTGTCCAATATAGAACAGAGAACAAGGGCATCACAAAAAATAAATAACATATACAGACAGACAGGAAGTATCCCATTTACGTTTATAAGTTTTCAGAGTCTGTGGATGATGCCATTCCAGCCCAGAGATAGTAGTCACACAATAAGTGCAGGTGTTACAGGGACAATGGCCATTGATCGCTGATGATGGTTGTACACGATCAATCTCTAATGGCGTTTTCACTAACCAATCCCCCAAATTACGACCCCTAGAAAAGGCAATCCGTAGTGGCTTCTTAAAACACTCAATCAACTGTAATATCGGCCACCGAGCTTGTAAAATTCGTAAGATCTCAGAACTACGTTCTGTATATGGGAGAACCCCTGTAATAGAAGTGTCTTGTTGCGAGCCGTCATTCATATATTCATAAAGTTGCTTCATTCATTCGGGATTCTACTCATTTTTTACAACTTCTAGCCACTTTAGAGATACCATCGGGTGCTTTTTTAGTCACTTTGGATGTTTCACTATATACAAATATTGATCAGGAAGAAGCACTGGATTTGTTGAAGAATCGATTTTGTTATGCTCCGGCTCGGGTGCCTCGGTCCTTTTTGATCCAATTGATTGAATTGGTTCTGACGAAGAATTATTTTTTGTCAGGCGGTGTTTTTTACCAGCAAATTTCAGGAATAGCGATGGGTGCAACGGTAGCACCCTCTATTGCTACCCTATATATGGCAGAAATGGAAACAAATCAGATAGAATGTTCAGTGGCTTTTTCTAATATTTTGGTTTGGAAGCGATTTCTTGATGACATTTTTTTCATCTGGACTTCGGATTTAGTATCTCTTCGGCAATTTATTGATTGGCTTAATTCATTACGTACAAATATTCACTTCACGGAGCATATTAGTATGACGACTATTGAGTTTCTTGATATACGGATTGATATTCATCAGGATCAATTACATACTATGCTGTTTCGAAAGCTGGTTCAACGCAATAGTCTGCTTCACTGTAATAGTTTTCATCCGGGCCCTCTGTGAAAGGGTTTACCTTTTGGACAGTTTCTACGGCTACGTAGATTATGCCTTACTACTTAAGAATTCAAACGGCAGTCGCTGGATTTGCACCAGCGTCTAATTAAAAGAGGATATCCCTTTGCTGTTGTTCAAAAAGCATTTTGACGGGCTTCCTATATACATCGGGAATGGCTATTGGATCCCCAATATATGAATGACGGCTCGCAACAAGACACTTCTATTACAGGGGTTCTCCCATATACAGAACGTAGTTCTGAGATCTTACGAATTTTACAAGCTCGTTGGCCGATATTACAGTTGATTGAGTGTTTTAAGAAGCCACTACGGATTGCCTTTTCTAGGGGTCGTAATTTGGGGGATTGGTTAGTGAAAACGCCCTTAGAGATTGATCGTGTACAACCATCATCAGCGATCAATGGCCATTGTCCCTGTAACACCTGCGCTTATTGTGTGACTACTATCTCTGGGCTGGAATGGCATCATCCACAGACTCTGAAAACTTATAAACGTAAATGGGATACTTCCTGTCTGTCTGTATATGTTATTTATTTTTTGCGATGCCCTTGTTCTCTATTCTATATTGGATGGACGATTCGTCCGATTAAAACTAGGCTTTCTGAGCATGCTTCGAGATTGCGTCACCGGATAGATACAGCCCCGATGGTAGCTCATTGTATTGCCCATAATCATACTTTTGAGGATCTTGAGTGGTCCGTTATTGATCATGTTCCTTTGGATCCCCAGGGCAGTGATCGACTGAAAAAGTTACAATGGCTGGAGCAAAGATGGATATTTCAGTTGGACACTGTTGAACCTACAGGCCTTAATCGTGAGACTGAATGGCAGTGTGTTTTATGACATCATTTGCTGTCATGATAAAATTAACCAATGGCGACTGGGATTCCCCTGTCAGTGGGGTTGACCCTGTCCCTATTGGCTGGTTCCTCTTTAAATGCTATAATGTTACGAGTCAGCCTTATTATAAGCTTAACCTTGGTCGCAGTGACGGCGCTTTTTGATGTTGCCAGTTTGTTTAGTAGCGTATGAGCACTTGACACAGGGCGCTAGCCCGAAACGTGGACGTCGTGCTGAACTATTCTTTTGGTAGCGACAACAATAAAAGAATTATTGGAAGAAATTATATATTGAACTGAACAGTGAACAAGTTTTGATGGTGGGGAACCACAATTGAAAAAAGAAAAAAAGAAGCCTGCCGTCTGGTGTGGGACGGGTTTCCATACCATCCCTCCTTCGGCTTGCTCCGACAAAAAGATAAGTTTCACGAGGTTTTTTTCTTAGTGAATCCTGTTTAATCAGCTTCTTATTAGTTTCACTGGCTGGGTTGGTTGATTTTTCACCTTTTGCAGCAACTTTCACTTTCTTACAGCACGACTTTCTCGATGTCATCCCATAGCTCTTCTGGCGCTTTGTCATTTTGTATCCAAAGTGGCAAATCGATTTTGCAGGCAGTCTTAAATTCCAGTGGCATATTTTCAGGATTGTTTTGCTACATTCATGTGTGGCTTGTTCTTTTTCAGCTTTAGCTTGAGTTTGCATACTAGTAACGAGTGAGCTGAACCACAGTTGGCTCCAGGTTTTATCTTTAATGCTGTTGAGCTTTTCCATCATTGACTTCCACAGATGTAGTCTCTCCGATTTTTGTATAATCCATTGGGCAAAGTCCACGTGTACAGTCTCAGCTTGTGTTGCTGGAAGAAGGTATTTGAGAGAATTTTGCAAGACCAACAGTCAGTCATTCTCCAGCTTAGTTTCTGTTGCCAAGCACATATTTTCCAACCATTTTACCACCTTCTTTATTTCCAACATTTGTGTTCCAGTCGCCCGTGACTATCGGGATATTTTGTTTGCATGTTTTTGTTCAGAGAATTCATTAGCTTCCCTTGGTTCATGCTTCATACATTCCATATAACAAGATGTAAGACTTCTTTGCAGCTTCTGACTCTCATTTCATGCACAGCTACATCAGCAGTCTGGCATCCCGAGGACTTTGATCCAACCATATCATAAATGCTGGCTTTACTCTGAAATAAAGCCCGTTGAGTGCTTTCCAACCTGGTGGGTCTCATCTTCCAGCACTGTATTGCAGTTTATTTTGTTGTGACTTTCCATGGCAGGATATGGAAGTATATTGCCAGGCCTTTCTTCTGCGTAGGTAAGTCTAGTATTGATCCTTCACCACCAACACTGCCCAGATGGATGGTTTGTCTTTGTCTGAAACCTCAACTGAAATGTGTCCATCTTAGGAGACCCTGACAATAGTTAAGCTACTGATAGCTTAGCTCTCAGCATCACTGATGCACACCAGCCCTCGCAGCACGACAAGCTGCAAACATCACTCATAGGCACGTTGAAAAACATGAGTCTTGAGCCCTTCCTAAACTGCACAGCATCTCTTATCTCATGTTCTAGTTCTCGCATCTTATTTTTAGGTGTCTAGCATTTATAAATGCGTTCTAAAGAAAGTCGTGTTAAGGCTGCTTCATGCGATCTCATACACGTGGTTCTATTCAATTTCATTCCTCTTTGCTGTCAGAATTCTAGCAAAAGACGTTGTAGTTTTGAGGGAGGCCTCCTCTAGTATAAGCCAGGGGCAGGTCCCTCACCTTTGACATAGTGGGCATGGTGGATGATTGTGTGTGTGTTACATAAACTGACATGGCAATACGCAGACGAAAACTGAAAGAACAGAGCAGAGTGGGGCGCTTCCAACCCATGCTGCTTCTGAAACGTTTAAAGCAATAATACTAGTGAAATTTTAAATAGATATATCTAGTTAAGCTCATAAGAAAATATGAGAGCAGATAAGGCCCATTTCATTTCTCTTATAGTAGTTGTCTGCCTTTGTCTTCCCGGCTGAAGCTCATCTCCTTATTCCAGTAAATTGTTTTGGTTTTGTGAGGTGGTATTGGTGCTTAGGAAAAACGTAATCTTTAGTCACATCTCTGAAGGAGAGCCAGGATTGAGGCAAAGAACACCATGGTTGTATGCTAAAGCACATAGCAGTGGCCTTCTGCAGTCACGCTTTGAAATTCAGTATTTGGTGCATTTCAGGATATGTCTGCCTATGTGAAGAAAATCCAGTTTAAACTACATGAAAGCTATGGGAATCCTTTGAGAGGTAAGTGTTTTTTTTTTTTTTTTGTATGAACTGGAGTTTCATTTGTGTTCAGGAGCTGAAATTTGTCCTAATTACGGGTTGTCTTCTGTTTTTCAGTCGTCACTAAACCACCTTATGAAATTACAGAAACTGGTTGGGGTGAATTTGAAATAATTATCAAAATATTCTTCATTGATCCAAATGAAAGACCAGTAAGTAGATTTTATTTGGGGGGGGGGGGGGTTTGGGGGGGGGGGCGGGGAGACCTAGTGGATTTTCTTCCTTGTCCTTTGTACTTCCAACTCAGTCAGCACCAGGGGCTGGGATTCTTCCACTGTAAGCCTTCATTAACAAATAACTTGGATTTCCCCCCTACTGTATATCCTCGCCCACCCTCGCCTTGCATTAGGGTATCTAAACTGGTGATTGTAATGACCGTCCTGCGGCTATGTCTCGCCTTTGAGTGGTGGCCATGACTTCCCTCCCACCTGGGGGCTGTGAATACAGCCTTAACATCCCTAGTGCTAGCTGACCCAGGGAGTAGGAGACCAGACCTGGGCATCAAACCAGAGGCTGGGGTATTAGATTTTGCTTTTTCTTCCATATGTTCACATTTTTAAAATTTGAACACAGACCTTTTCAAATTTTTCCTTTCTGCTCTATACAACACAATTTACAAATCGGTCCATTTTTGCTGACACTGAGGAGAGACTCTGCCTAAACAAATAGAATGTGAGATCTGCTCCCTCCACCCTGCTGATTTGCCATCTCTGACATTTGATGCTCGGACAAGTCCCTATTGTCACCCTACAGTGAAACCCGAAGAATATTTTCTGTGTATCTTTGTTTCTTATCACAAAGGAATCTTTGTTTCTACACAGGTTACTTTGTATCACTTACTGAAATTGTTTCAGTCGGATACCAATGCTATGCTGGGAAAGAAAACGGTAGTGTCTGAGTTTTATGATGAGATGGTAAGCTATGGCCATTAAATGAAACAATAATATTGTATTTATTATTTATTTGGTTTTATATACTGCACTTTTTGTAATCAGCGTGGTTTACATAAGAACTCATTACACTGAACAGGACAAGTTAAATACATTGAACAGTTATAAAGAACAAGCAACAAGAGTTAACGCAGTAGATGATATGCTGATATGCGGCACTTTACCGTCTTTGGTTTCACTGAGCACGGCTGTGTGGAGAACTCGGGCCGGCCTCATGGATCTGTTACCTACCTATCCATCCTTCCGCCCATCAAGTGGTGCATGGTGTCTGGGACTAGTGCTATGAGTCCATCAGCTTCACAATGAATGTCCGGAGCCAGTCTTGGGGAAGCCAGTCTGTCAGACGTTGTAGGGAATAGCAAAGCTTAAGAACTAGCAGGAAAAGAACATGCTTCTCATGACGGGCTGGGAAGGGGAGAGATTGCTGGGCTCGAGGGTGTGAAGGGGGTCGAATGTCTCTGAAATGGAGTTGCTGGTGGTCAGTCTGGGTTGTGAAAGGTCATGAGGTTATTGGGAAGCATGTGGAAATATGCCGAGACTAGAGAGACTAACCAGAACCTATGATAAGCCAGCAACATACAGAAAGGTCTTTCTGGGTTGCATGTTTCTTGCTCATTAGCTAGATCTTCCATTGGTTGAGTCCACTGGAATCAGAAACTAGTGAAGACTCCACTCACTTGCAAGGAAAGAAAAAGTTGTCACACATGAATGATGATAATTTTTGTAGTTTTTGTCCTGCGTGTGTTTAAGAAAAAGTCCACAGTTAGTCTCTTGTGCATGAAGTCCCCTCGTGGATGATGTGCTAGGCTGGCTGGAGAGGCTGTGCATGCAACACTTGCAGCCTCTAGTGGCTGAATTGAGTATTGCTTTCCCAGTTCCTGATGGGCCAATGCAGTAAAAAGTACACTACATGTGCACAGATTAACTCTGTTTTAACACACAATTTTGTGTGCTGTCAATGTAAGAAATAATTTTGCGCATGAGCTAACTGCAAAGCCTCGAAGCCTGATAGCAGTGCACAGTGCACTTAAATGAAGCAATTAGCTATGCACAGAAGGCTGAGTGTAAGGCCAGTGTGTTAATGCAATGTCTGAAGAGGAGTAAAGGGCAGCTCGTTCTGCGGAGTGAGGAGTTTATGCCAGCTTCTTCTGTACATAACATCCCATCATGTACACAGATGTTGCGTGCACGCTCTGCAAAATACTGAACTGTGTATGCTGCTTCACACGGGTATTCTGTGCATAAAGAATACTGCAAAAATCGCTATGCACAGAATAATATCCCATCGTAGGCCTGGTGGGTGCAGATAAACTGTTGCTAGCGCGGGTCCCTGTGTGCATGCTCTCCTATGATAGCACACGTTTTTTGCACACAGCCCAATTTACATACTCTTGTTTACAGCAGTGGGGAGTGACCTTTCTTCATGGACAGCCAGCCATACGCGTGATGATGTCATCTGACAGAGCTGGAGCAGTTCTGCTTTCCAAAGCCAGTAAAATTCTATGTATAGGTGCATAAAAACATTGCATCCGTCTGAAGCAAAACACTACCTGAAGGATATCATTCTCAATTGCGAACACAAGGGAAAAAAACTCTCTCGTATGTAATCCTTTTCACAGCAAAAATGCAGTCTTGCTGTTGCCCATCAAAAGTCAGTCTATTGAAAAAAACGCCAGCACTTGCGCACTGAAGAAAAAAGAGGAACCGCGGGAAAGAAACGTAAAGGCTTCTGATTGGAGGACTTGCAACCAATAGCACACTTGAGAAATACCCATTTACATGAATGTATTTCTACTCCACATCCATAAGTAGACCTGTATTGAAATGTTTCATACCATATTGCGCTTGTAAATAAAGTGACTTAAATGCACCTATATGAGAGAGTTTTTTCCTTGTGTTTGCAATCGAGAATGATATCTTTCAGGTAAAGCGTTTTGTTTCTGACGGATGCAATGTTTTTATGCACCTATTTATTCATTAACCAAAGTTTTAAGACACAATTCATTCATTGGGTATTAAGACCTGAAGAATAGTTTTTAACAAAGATTTGTAAGCGAATCCGTTTAAAAGTTTCCCTATAGTATATGGGATCTGTTCCTTCCACTGACCACCATCCGCGTTCGTCCTCCTTTGTTAGTTATACACATTGGGGTATGTTTACTAAACCGGGCTAACGGTTAACCCGGGCTATCTGCCACTAGGTCCCATATTATTCAATGGCCTAGTGGCAGATAGCCCAGGTTAACCGTTAGCCCGGTTTAGTAAACATACCCCATTGTATATTACCCATATTGTTGGTTTTTTAACATTTATGAATGAGATTTGGCATCTCTCTATCACGCCTGCTTTTGTTTGTTGTTCCTGATATCGTTTCCTTTTTCCTCTTCCTCCTTTTTAGCACAATGTTAATGCAGTCGGTTTGAACTTACTGGAGAGGTATTGTCATAAAGAATTTAAATGTTTTCTTTAGCTTGTCACGCCCTTATGTCTATTTTGAAAGATAATTTATTAATTTCACTTTTTATTTTGAGCTTTTTCTTATTTAATGTTTTTATTGCTGTTTATTTATTCATAGTATGTTTTGGGCATTCCTACATTTTATTGGTAGTTATGTGTTTATTCTTTTTATTCATTTAATTGTGAATATTGCTTTTATATGATGTTTGTTTTTTACTCATTTATGAACAATTTTTATGTGTATATTTCTTTGTGTGTTTATGGATATAGTACTCCTGAATTCCCCTGAAGAAGAGGATTCGAAACACGGCCTGTGTCGGGCGTTTGGGCAAATTGTTTGCAATAAAGGTCTCCTTCTCTAATACCACAGTTTAGTACTGTATATCTCTAAGCTGGGCCATTCACAAACCCAGCCATGGCGCCGAAGGCCCCCTCCACTCTTAGCTCAGCTTCCTTGGCGCCGAGAAAAAAGCTTGCAGGAGATTTAAAGGACCAACACGCACAAAAAGAATCAGATCTTCAAGTCGTTCTTCTCCTACTCCAGACAGACACTGGCAAGCGCAGTACAAAGACTCACTACGTCTCTTCTGACTCTGACTACTACTATAAATTTAAAGAGACAGTGTCTCACAAAAAGTCCACGTCAGAGCTGACAAAGGGCATCATGCTATCATCATAAAACATCACCTTCTCCACTGTGCCTTTCTTCCCAGCAACTGGCTTCTCTCTCTCCATCGTAACCACGTCCAGTTATTACTGAATTATGCGAATTTCTGAGAGAATGCTATGGCATTGATAAATCATGCCAGTCCTCTCCAGTCAAGCAGTGACGACAAAAAGAGAATCACCGCTACCCTCTCCACAGTCCACATCTTCTAAGTCACCTGTTTTATCCTCCAGTCCTAGTCCTCCAAAATGGCATAGGGAAGATGAGGAAGAGGACAAGGATCTTCTATCAGATGACAAGTCCATCTCCTTATCACTGTGACGGTGATCTCCGGGGTTGCAGTTAGATCCTTCACCTCCTCGATCCCAAAACAAGTCACCTCCAGAGAATACCTCATACCCACGGTTTCTTCAAAAGATGCCAATGTCTCAATCTTAAAAAAAATCACCCTTTAATCTTGAAGACCGAACTAATACATCATATAAAACAAGGTCCCAAGACAAATCCTGATTGTAATATTTGTCGGGTGCACTGTCTCAGGAACAGGAGATGGATTCTTCTCCCCCCCCCTCCCCCCCCCCCCCGCAGCAAACCCTTTTAATCAAATGTTTTTATTAAAAATGGCTACTTAGCTCAAAGATACGCTGGTTACCACATACAGTAGAACTGTGAGAAGTCTTGTAAAGACAATGTGCCACGTTTCGGGTAGTCGCCTTAACCCTGCTTCAGGTATTACAGGACCGTTCAACCGTGAGTTGATAGGATTCAGGATTTTCGGGGGGGGGAAGGACCCGCTGGGGCTGGTGACCCAAGCGGGGGCATTACCAAGAGTTTTGGAGTGGTCCTACGACCAGATTCTAGACGAGCTCGACAATTGTCATTAACTCCGGATCAAGAAAAGGTCCTAAACCTAGGCTTTTCTTTTGTTCTGGTTACCCGATATGATCCTTTTAAGATGAGAGAAGTATTGCATACATTCTTTCGTAAGCTTTGGATAATAACATTGTTGGGTTTTTTTTTTTCTTCTGGCAAGACCTTTTCAAATAATGGGTCCGTAATGCGTAAGTCCTCCAAATGGTTCCCGCCTGGTGGTGATGACAACCCAGCCCTCTTTACCTATCAGAATTTAATACTTTCTGATGTGCAAGGTTGGAACAGAGTTTTAGAGACTTTTTCCAATTTGTCAGGACATGTGTGGAAGGCATTATACATTTTGGCCAAATCAACTGAGCTTACAATCGGGAACACTGACAAAGGAGGAGCAATAGTAGTCCAGTCAACAATTGACTACCACGCTGACCTTGTGGCTTAATTGTCTAACGCACATTACTACACTCCTTTGGAGACTGACCCTACTCCTGACATTAGGATTCATATTGAATCCTTGGTCTCTACAGTGGTTAAATCCGGCTGGATAACTGGCAAGAATGGTGACGTTTTAGTTGCCAAAAATCCTAAAATCCCTGTCATCTACAGTGCCAAAGATTCATAAGTCTTTAACACATCCACCTGTACGCCCAATAGTATCTTGCAGGGGTTCAGTGTTAGAACCCCTGTCAAAGTTCTGTGACTATTTTCTCCAGCCAGCAGCAGCAAGGGTTAAATCATACATCCGTGACTCATCTCATTTTTGATTCAGTTGGCCATTTGCACAGACATTCAATCATATTCCTATATGGTTACTCTTGATGTCCAAGCTTTATACACTAATATCCACCAAGAGGAAATTTTACAGTGCCTCCACACATACCCACTTTCATTACCATCCCGGTTACCATGGGGATTGTTGGTGGACTTATTACAACTGGTTCTCACAAAGAATTATTTTTCATATGATGGTAAATTCTACATGCAACACTTTGGTATCGCAGTGGGAGCTACGGTAGCCTCTTCATTCCATATATATGGCCCAGTTCGAAGAAGAACATATATATGTATCTGAATGGCATAAATCTATTCCGTTCTGGCGTAGATTTTGTGACGACATATTTTTTATTTGGTCTGATTCATTATCTTCTTTGTCTACATTTCTGGAATGGCTCAATATTATTAAACCTAAACTTAAATTCACAGCACAAATTGAAACTACATCAATTCAGTTTTTGGACAATACGATTACTTTACTTTAACATCAGAAGGATTCCACACTTTGCTTTGCTTTACTTTATACCGAAAATCAGTACAACGGAACTCCCTTTTACGCTATAATAGCTTTCATCCTGGTCCCTTCCTTATGGCCAGTTTCTCCAGCTACGCCGTCTCTGTTCCACACTATATGAATATAAAAAACACGCTCATGATTTATGGATCTGGCTATTATCTAGGGGTTATCCACATAAAATTGTGCTTCAAGCATACCATTGAGCACAGTACACACATAGAGAATGGCTATTAACTGATACAGGTGCCAGACCTGGTCAAGGTGCAGCACTGTGGGGAGGTTTGTCGGTTATCACATAAATATTGGCCTGTCCTGAGATCATATCCTTTGTTTAAAGCGGCCCTTGATGTAAGCCTTCTCATGGGGCACAAACCTTTGGGACAAGTTGGTTCATGCAGCCTCAGTGATTGATAGAGCGCCTCAAGCACATCCTGAACTGGGGCACTATCCCTGCGGCAAGTGTTGACGTTGCAAGTCAACTTTACAGGGAGACAAGGGTTTCCAGCTGCATTCTCGATGGTGGACTTCTTGTGCTTCTACTTTTGTTGTATATTTGATCATTTGTCTGTGTCAACTGTATTGCATTGAATGAACCACTAGGCATTGCAGGACCCATCTGAATGAGCATGCCTCTTGTTTGAATACAGTGGTAGCATCTGCATCAATGGTGGATCATTGCCTTGAGAGAGCACTCCTTTGACTAGCTACACTGGCACATAATGTGGCCTTTTCAAAACTCCAACGCTCTGAACAATCGTGGATATTTAAATTGGACACAGTTTTCCTGAAAGGGTTAAATCTCAAGCAGGATTGGACCAGCTTTCTTTAATTTTGTCCAGTCAGGTTAGGAGTGCCCTTTTCAGTGGGCGGCTCCTGGCAGGCAACAGCTGATTGGTCATCTTCAGCATAATGATGTTGGACACAGCCATCATAAGACTGCGAATTCACCAGTTTGCAAGCATGAATGCCGTTAAACTCATGGTTGAACAGTCCTGTAATGCCTGAAGCAGGGTTAAGGTGACTACCCAAAACGTGCCATGTCGTGTAAATAGGACTCTTCTCACAGTTCCACTGTGTGTGATAACCAGCATGCCGTTGAGCTAAGTAGCCATTTTTTATAAAAAATATTTGATTAAAAGGGTTTGTGGTGGTGGGGGGGGGGGAGAAATCCATCTCCTGTTCCTGAGAGAGTGCACCTGACAGAAATTACAATCAGGATTTGTCTTGTTTCACTTGGGACCTTGTTTTATATAATGTCTCAATCTTGCCACCCAGGGCAAGCCTAACTCAAGAGCAGCATGCCTTGGTGTACTCAAGCATCTAGATGCACCAAAAGACATCTGGCTTCTGGTACATGAAGTACTAATTGCCCAGCATGAAATATCTTAGCAAATGCCATTTGCCATAAAACAAACTTCAAAAAGGGGTTGAAACGAAATATAAAGTTGACCCGGTGTGAGGTTATGATAAATTACAACTGTCCACCATTCTGTGGTGGTTGAATCGGTGATGAAACATTGCAAGAGCATCAAGCCTCATTCCATTACCCTCCTTGGGGAAGGAAACTCATCTGCTAGACACCATAGGGAAAAGGGTGTATCGGAATACAATGCTTAGTGTGAGAATAGCCACCACATCAGTTCCAGATGGTGCAATTCCTCTATGATGATGCAGAGAAATTAGAAGGAAAATCTGCAACATCATTGGGAAAACACTGAATCTGAGAATAACCCCTTGCAGGATCTTCAGGAGTGTACTAAATATCTAATTTAGATCGGCTTTTGACTCGTACAATACCGCTACAAGAGAAGCAACCATCGGATTTACCACCAGGAGATTGACTTGGCTGAAAGCTTCTGGTCTTTGTGATAATATTTATGAACGCACTGCAAATGCACCTTATATGGGAGAAAATATTTTCTTTGGGAAAAGGTAAAGGAGACAATAGTTATCAAAGAGGATGATTCTACCATTGAATCTCTGCAGACGGCAAACATAGAAAAAACACAAAATATCTTTAAACACCCGCAGCAATACCCTTACTATAAAAAAGAAAATCATACTATCATTACTAAAGATAACCGCACCATTACAAGCAGAATAAGAACAGACCTCAGTGTTCTTCTCAAAACAAACAAAGGCAAAAACCGCGGGACAAACGCCCCCAAAAAATGACATCAAATCAGCAAAATGGAGGCCCGAGTTTTTGACTCTATGAAGTTGTCACAAATACCAATAGGAGGGCGCATCTCTCATTTTCTAAAAAAACTGGCAGAACATCACATCAAACAAATGGATTCTTCAGATTGTTGCAAGAGGGTACTACATACGGTCCAGGGACGCTCCATGGCATCATCCTCCATCTTTATCCCGTTTCTCATCCAACCAAAGACCATCCTCCGAGAGATACTCTACTCTTGGCAAATGCAGTAGAAGAGGTACTGCTCTTGGAATGTGGGCATGGTTTCTATTCCAGATATTTTCTCATCCTCAAAAAGACAGAGGGTACACGCTCAATCCTGGACCTGCACAACTTTAACAAATTTATCGTTGGAGAAAAGTTCAGAATGTACTCCTTGCGGGCTTCCGGTTTAACCAGCGTGGAGAGCAGATGTGCCTGAGCAAGCTCCCCAGGTCCACGCTCTATAGAACCCGATCTTGCCATCTCCCCGTGGTGGTATCGCCCAAAAAGCAACTGGAATGCCGAAAACTCTCAAACAAAAGACTGCCCCAACGATAGGGGATCTGTACGCTGCTAAAGCCAGAGGAAGCAATGATGCGAAGGGGAGCACATAGAGCCCCGACATCGCCAACAGGGAGCAGGAGTGCAGAAACTGATGAGCAGTCTCCTGCAGATCTTAGAACCATCCTAGCGGAGATCCGGGACTCAAAGAAAGAAATTATGGATAAAGTCTTGGCAAAAATTACAGAGAAGTTCACAGCAGTGGGGATCCGGTTGGAGGAAGCAGAGGCCCAAATCAGCAAGACAGAAGACACTCACTCAGTCACACATGAAAAGATCTCTGGCCTCACTCCAGCAGCAAGTAAGTTGGCTCCAGTTCAAAACGGAGGAGCTAGAAAATAGAGGGCGCTGCTCCAATCTGCGGGTATTTGGGATACTGGAGGGAGCAGAAGACTGGGATGCTATACAACTTATTTGTGCCTTTTTAGAGGAGTGCTTTTCCGACGCCCTTCTCCTACTCCTTATGAAATAGAATGCACCCACAGGGAGCTGAGAGCACGGCCAGAACCAACGGCATGATCCCAGGCCTTTATATTTAAAATGCTATGGTTTCAGGACGGGGAATTTATTATCTGAAATGCATGCAGAACTGGCTATGTCACATATAAAACATGGAAAGTATTTTGTCTACCCAGATATCGTGGCTGAGACAGTACGCAGAAGACTATAGAACTTTTAAAAACTAAGAACAACTTGGCACAACAAAGAATACAGGTGACCATTTGTTATCCTGCCAGGCTAACCATGGTGGTCAATGGAACATGCCGCTGCTTCTCCTCTCTGTAGGCCTTGGACAAATTCATGAAATCAGCAGGGGCAAAGGACCTGCGGCAGCTGAATAATGCCGATGCCTCTTGGGCGCAGTCAGAGGCAGGAGACTGCAGAGAAGAAATGACAGGAAAAGCCAATGGGGGCGTTTGTCCCGAGGTTTTTGCACAAAGGGGGATTGCAGAAAAACATGCACGACAGCTCAGACCTAACATCTGCCAAGGACAGTATGGAAGAAGGAGGGGTCTTGCCAGCTGAACAATGTCCAGCACCTCCTAAGAAATAGCTAATTAGCACACCGGTGAGCAGAGTGGTTTTTGCCGACTACAGATGCTCCAATATATAGCGGCAGGTGGGGCATAATGGAACTCTATACAGGACCACCAACCCCCATAGACCCCTTGAGAGAGACTTTAGTCACAGCAAATGGACACAGCACCATGTAAAAGAGCAATGTGGGGAGGGGGATGCATGGATTGTGTGGACCAAGATAAAGGGGGAACAACTGAAGTGGGGAGGGGGGTTAAGGAAACCAATAACCAACAAAGAAGCGAAAGGTTTAAATATGGGATAACTGGGTTTTTAACAATTGTTAGTTTATCTGTTATGTTGTGTTCTGTGGTGGGGGAGTGGGGGGCAGGGAACGGGGTCAGGGGGGATGATGGGGAGGACAGCGGAGTATAATGGGGAGGGGAGGGGCATTAAGGTGGCTTCTCTAAATGTACGGAGGGGAGGGGGATCAACAGCCCAATCAAAAGGAAGAGAATTTTGGCCTATTTTGACAGGGCCTGAGTGGATGTGGCTGTTTTGCAGGAGTCTCACCTCACCTGAGAGGAGCATGAGAGACGCTGAAGGGACACGGTTATTCCCTCATGTTCTGCTCCCCATAAAACTAAAAAAAAAAAAATGGGGGGGGAATTACTCGTACATAAGAGTATGCCCTTCGTAGTATATATGACAGGAGGGGACAGCACAGGAAGAGTGGTTTGGGTTACTGGAAGGAGATATCCATACTAAATATGTACGCCCTGAGCGGGAGCAAATGGACGAAAGAATTTCAGAAAGTAGCCAAGGGGGATTGGATTGTTGCAGTGGATCTCACCTGTGCAATGGGGGAGGAGGACCACTCCAATTATCAAGCCCGGAAATGTAGACTGGAGGGCCTAAAGCTGCGACAATGTATGCAAAAATGAGACTTCATAGATATCTGGTGAAAGGAGAATAGGGCTTCCGGGAATGTACCTGCTTCTCAGCACAAGGGGATACATATTCTAGAATGTGATTATTTTTTGGCGCACAGGAATCAAATAGGAATTTTCCACAATGTACAAATCCATTCCATTTTGATATTGGAGCATGGCATGATAACTGGCCAGTGGGTGTCCCAGCGGAAGCCCAGCCCAAGGGAGAGAGTCTGGAGAGCAAATATTTCCCTGATTCAGAGTGAGAAGGGACTAGCCAAACTCCGGCAAACATGGCGGGAATATTTGCAGAACAGTGACACAGGTGAGGTGGCAGATGGAACACTTTGGGATGCAGGGAAAGTGTACATGAGGGGGATAATGATACAACGTTTGCAGAATGAATACCAGTCAACTGCCATACAAACTCCTTTGGCGAGAGCAACTTGATCACTGGAGGGTTCAACAAGCAGCACCAAAGAAAACGTGACTCAAACACATTGAGGAAGACCTAAGGAATCAACCACTGACCATCAATGAGGCCAGAAATGTTACCACTGATTGCCAAGGTTGGAAGCGTATTGTGAGCAAGACGTAATCCAGTGGCACCTACAGGATCATATTGGCTGAGTGGACAACCTTCTCTCCAAATGCCTGCTAGGGATTAAAGAAGAAGAATGATACAAATGGAGTCTCAACACAAGCAGGAGAGGGAGAGGGAACGCCAAAAACTCCGGAAGTAACTAACCCGGCTCCAAAAGCAGCATAACATTATGAAAAAGATCTATCTTCACCTAATTCAGATTAGGGCCAGGCTAAACTCACTAGACACTGCATATATGGCATGCTTAATGAGGTCTACTAAACAACATTACATGGAAAGTGGCAATAAAGCCAGAAAACCTCTAGTCTGGCAGTTGCGAAAGAAAGGGGAGGCCCAGTTAGTGGCAGAAATTAGCACCCAAGAGGGGGCAGAGGGCGGTTAGCAATGAGGAAATAGTGGGAGCTTTCTGGGCTTTCTATGAATAACTCTTATCATTCTGAGGGGGCAAGCTCCTCAGAGCTGATATCAGCCTATCTAGCATAGAACTCCCTAAGGTAGATCAGGTAGAGGAAACAGCACTCGGGGGTCCCATTGGTATTGATGAAGTCATATGTACGATAAAGTCAATGTTTAAGGGCAAGGTAACAGGGGGAGATGGGTTCCTTGTAGAATATTACCAAGGGTTGAGAAGTGAAATGGCCCCCCTACTGGCACGATTGTTCACAGGCTTTATGGAGGGAAAACCTATACCGAATACAATGACACAGGCCAACATTATAGTCCTTCCTGAGGAAGGCAGACCGCAGGATCAATGTGGGAGTTACCATCCGATCATCCTTATAAAAGGTGATGCAAAGCTGTATGCCAAGGTGTTAGCATCACACCTTGAGAGAGTTCTCCTGTGGTTGATCCACCAATTCCTGGTTGCACATTACCAATATCTTGTACTCCTGTTTGGCCTTTCATCAGCACCCTGGGTATTCACAAAATGTGTCACAGTGGTGGCAGCTTGTCTGCAAGAGAAAATAATTTGTCTACCCATGCCTGGATGACTGGCTGGTTGCGGGAAGCACCCCTACAGTAACGATAGAATACTTGCAGCAGGCCATTCATCTCTTGACAAACCTCATCTTCAAAATCAACCTGGGAAAGTCCTGTCTGGTTCCAACACAAGAGAGAGAATTCATAGAAGCCCGCTTTCCCCCCTCCCTGATCATTGCTACGCTTCCTGTGCCAGATGTCCTTAACAGATCGAGCCTCTGCTGGCATGGTGCTGAAACATTTGGGTCACATGTTGGCCACTGTTCACGTGGTACCCCATACACATCTTCACATACGTCAAATTCGGTGGCAATTGAAAAGACAGTGGAATCAGTTCTTGCATCCCCTGACTTAAATTACATGCCTATTGACTGTTTTCCATGAACCTATATGCTGGTGGTACAACAACTTCAACCTCTTGAGGGAAAAATTCTTACATCTTCCATGGCCTCAGGCAGTATTGACGATAGATGCATTGAAGCTGGGATGGGGATCTTGAAACTCGATGCACACAAGGTCGCTGTTCAACACATGAACAGATGCTGCATATCAACATTCAAATTACGAGTGATCAGGCATTCTCTAAGTCTTCATGGAGGAGCTGAAAGATTTAATACTTCAAATTCAAACACTCAACCAGGTCGCCATGTTCTACATCAACAAACAAGGAGGCATGGGCTCGTATCTTCTCTGCCAGGAGGTACTTCAGATCTGGCACTTTGCATTGTCAAACAAATTTTTTTCTTTCAACAACTTACCTACCAGGCCAAGCAGCAAACAAGTTGAGCAGAAAACTGGACCCACACGAATGGTCCCTACATCCCGTAATGGCACAGTGGTTGTTCAGGAAATGGGGCACACCAGTCATAGATCTCTTTGCCACAGTTTTCAATGCAAAATGTCTACAGTTTTGCTTACAGAGACAGATACCTCATCGTCTAGCCCCAGATGCTTTGTAATATCGTGGTCCAACCATCTCCTTTATGCTTTCCCTCCAATCCCGTTACTATCCAGAGCCGTTTAGAAAGCGAGGACAGACCAAGCCTTTCTGTTACTTGTGGTCCCATACTGGCTCAGACAAGTATGGTTTCCCAGCCTACGGCATCTCTCGACATAATCAGTGTTCTGCTGCTGCTTCCAGATTTGATTACACAAAACAATGGAACACTACATCACAATTTGAAAAACTACAACTGACAGCATGGATATTGAGAACTCATTAATCCACCAATTTTCACTGTTGGACTGAATTGGGAATATTTTATTACAATCCAGGAAGCCATCCACAAGGTGTTCCTATTCCCTTAAATGGAAACGTTACACGTCCTGGTGTCTGTCTCATTCTCTGGACCCATTTACAGCATTGTTTCATCATATACATATCCCTGTTTAATGTACATTACCAAGTTTAAGTTAATCTAAACGGCTTTGACTGAAATGATAGTGTTATAAAAAAACCTGTTAAATATACTAGAGTACCTCCTCTCTCTCTCAGATGGTCTAGCTTCTTCATCCGTCCGAATACGTTTAGTGGCACTATCAACATACCATAATTTCGTGTTTGACAAACCCATTTCCTCACATCACCTGGTAAGGAAATTCATGAAAGGACTTTTCAATGTGAAGCCTCCGCTGAAGCAGCCACCCTTGGTATGGAGTCTCACTGTGCTACTCTAACAACTAACCCAACCACCGTTTGAACCTTTAAATCCAGCTACCCTTCTCCATCTTGCTTGGAAAGTCCTCTTTCTAGTGGCGGTCACATCGGCAAGAAGAATAAGTGAACTACATGCTTTAGTCTACTATCCTTCTTATTTATGAGTTTTTTGCAAAGCAAAGTTCTGTTACAAACTCATTCAAGCTCCTCCCTCAGGTGGTGTCTCTCATTCAAGCTCCTCCCTAAGGTGGTGTCTCTCTTTCATATGAATTAATCAATAGTCCTTCCAATATATTTTCCACCTCCTGCATGCTACTATGGAGGAAACTACACTGCATACGCTTGACTGCGAAAGGGCATTACACATATATTTGGAGTGAACTTCTTCTGCAAACCAGCCATCCCAACTTTTTCTATCAGTGGCTTCAACGGTTCAGTAGCCTGTAGGAAAATAAACTGTAACCGTACCTACAAATGCATAAGCTTCTGTTACAAGCAGGCTGGAGTAGATTTAAGGACCAGCATTACAGCTCATAAATTTAGGGCTACAGCGGCTTCAAGAACTGTAATGAGGACATCCATAGAGGAAATTTGCAAAGCTGCTACTTGGTCTACGTATCATACTTTTTTCCGTCACTAATGTCTGGACCAGCCTTCACAAATGGAACTTGATTTCGGTCGAGCAGTATTAGATTCCTCTTTAAATTGTTTCAACCTGCTACCTCCTCCCTAACTACAGCTAGCAGTGTCAAAGAGAAGAATGTTAACATCATTTACCCTTTGCTTGGGAGTTGCCATGGATGTGACTGGAGCGATCCTGGTTGTCCATGGAGAAAACAAAGTTGCATGCCTGTAATGGTGGTTCTCCTTAGACAGCAGGATCATACAGCCACACATTTCTCACCCGGGTTGAAACTTGCTCCAAAACTGGACTGAAGGGATTAATGGTCAGCCAGTAGCGTGGGAAGCCCCCGCAACTGCGGAAACTTTTATTATAATTTTACTGGCTTTGGGATGCAAAACTGTTCTGTCTCCATCATAGATGACATCACCATGTTTGTGGCTGTAGGATCCTGCTGTCCAAGGAGAACACCCATTATTACAGGTATGCAACTTTGTTTTCTGTGTTAAGCTTGCATTAGAAAATCGTGCGTTGAGCTTCAGTGCATGGCTGTAATGCAAGATAACTGCAGCGGCCTTTGTGTCTCAGCCAGAGCAGTGTTGCTGCAAGGGGAAGGATTTAAATGTACCAACCCCAGATGAGGTCTCGTGCCACTGTAGTCCAGCAAGGGCCATTCTGCTTGAACTGGGAGGCCAAAGGGACAAGAGGAAACTTCTAGATCCAAAATAACTTTTTTGTTGTTTTTTTTTCTGTCTTCCATTGATAGATTTTTCAAGATCCTACAGCCATGATGCAGCAGTTGTTAACAACATCTCGTCAATTAACGCTCGGTGCATATAAGCATGAAACGGAGTGTAAGTTCTGAAATATCACATTTTTATAGAACTTATACTTGAATGCCAAAGTGCAACTTTTAAATTTTTATTTGGATATTTTCCTCTGTCCAACTTCTTTACATGTGTTCCAGCCTCTGCTCAAAGTCTTCCAAACATCTTCAGTGCCCCGCCACTTTAACATAGCAATGCGACACTTCTCTGTTTTTCTTAAACTCTTCAGAAAGTGTATCTACTGTACGCCACACATTTGGAATTTTCGACTTTGAGGGCCTGATATTCAGAAGGATTAACACAGTTAGCAGACCTGTGTTAATTAATAGACATGGCTAATGCCACTGAATATTAGCGGATGCTGCTGCTGTGCGCCCCCATGCTAACCGGTTAGTATTGCGACGTTCCCAGGACGGCACCCACCCATTACCGGGCAGTAGCGATATTGAGCTGGCAAAGCCGCAAAGGCTGACCTAACTTTCGCCATGGAAGCTAATTGGGCAGCAGCCGAATATCACCGCTGCCCAGTCTGCTTTCTGCCAATCCGAGCAGCCGAGATATTCGGTGCCGTTGGCTGGATATAACACTGGCATTGAATATCCAGGTTTAAGTTTCAGCGACTGAATATCCTCTCCCTTAGGTTTTCATGGATCTTGTTTTAACTGTGTGGCTATTGGCAGAAATAATATAGAATACATACTAAATTTGGTGCACAATCCTTGTTCCTGAAAACTTGCATATGTTGAATATTTAATTTCAGAGGTTTCAGCTAATCGGCTAAATTTCTTAACAAATGTTCTTGTTATACAACCGGAATCCCTGTCCCTCTCTCCTCCTATTTAGATTATCTGTGAGTGTCTTCCATTAGCTAATTTCTGTGTAGTATAGAAACTTGACTTTTTTCCCCCAAGGTGTGTTTGAGCCCTTGTAGGGTGCAGGTGATAAAATCTTCCGTTCTTATGAGAACTTAAAGTAAAAACCTTTTTCATATCCTTCATGGCATTTAAAAACCTCCCCATTCAGCGAATCCAGGGTGTTGTACATTGATCTTTAAGTGTTAACACATTTTAGATTAGTCATATGTTGACTTAATTAACAATGATTCTAGTTTCTCCAAGGAAGACAGGGCTAACAGAACAATGTTTTATGTGGGCTTTAAAGATCAGGTCGGACTCCTTTTTCAGCACCTTTGGGCAATTCTTCCATTAGGCTGATAAAATTTTTCACAGGCTGCAGTCGTCTTTCCTAACCCTCACTTGACAGTCTAAATTTGATTTTCCTTCTTGGCGGACTCGCAAGCTATGTTTCTTCACTGTGCCTCTCACAACTTTACCCATTTGTGTGTATTTATGTCGAGGAGGCCTAAGAAGAGATGTGGGGAAATTATTACCTATAGATTTAATCTCATAAACGCAGTTATTTTTTTGGCAGAAAGCACCGATCTCGGATGTGTTCTGCAGGACTGTTTAGGGACAGTATGGGCTGTTTAAAGCTGAGCTTGGTTAATTGTTTGCTTCCTTCTTGCTGCACATTATCACAACTGTCCATCTTTCCTTTTTCTCCCCATAGTTTCTGACCTTGAAGTTAAAACCAGGGACAAGCTGGAAATGGCCAAGAAAAAAAGTAGCTTTGAGATCGCTGAGCTGAAAGAGAGACTGAAAGCAAGTCGTGAAACGATCAACTGCCTAAAAAGTGAAATCAAGAAACTTGAGGAGGATGATCAGTCCAAAGACATTTAAAGGATGAAACCAAGCAGCTTTTGGCATGCCAGTAGAGCCCAGTGCCTATTGTGAGCAGTCTGCCCTCACAAGCCAAGAACAGAGTGGAAATGGGGAGTTTAGACAGAACTGGTTTGATATGCTGAATGCTCTTCGTGTAAACATCCTATAGGTGCTCTGGCCCCACAGACTGTACAGTGAGCAGGTCTGAGCAAATGCGGACTCCTGTTTTACCATTCCTTGCGTTCATAAAGGTGTTTATTACCTTAGAAGTCCCCCCTTGCCCTGCCCAGCTCTAGAATTAATCCTGTAGGTGGTGGTACACAGCCTTATTTTGTAAAATCAGCAGCCACAGATGTAGCTCTTGCTAGAGTCCCGTCTCTGTTCAACACGCTAGGTGCAGTACATGGCCTATACTATAAACTTAAACCCATTATGAAAGTCTGTGCGATGATAGAATCACGGCTCCCTGCCTCCTCACTTTCCCCAAGAAATGAAAAATAGGGAAGCTTTCTGTGAAAAAGCTTCAGGCATTGCTGTTTTACTTGGAAGGTGGCTGCTGTTTTGCATTAAGCTTGGTGGTGGGTTTTGTTTTGTTTTTTTGTAATGTTTATTGCATAGGTTGGATCCAAGTAATTTAATGCGTACACTTTTTTTGTGATACTCTGTTTTTGTTCTTTTTATAGTTATGACACCATTTCCCCCATTTCTCTTAGAAGCATGTTTCTGATGTATTTATATACTAGAACAGTGTTACATATTCCAGTTTTTGTCTATAAATTCATTATTCCTATATATCTATTCGTTATCCATTACCTGTTTGTCATTTTTTCAGTACAAATTTTATAAAGCAGACTCTGATCTGGCCAACCCTGTGTGTCCTTTCTGCCCATCTGTTTCTTTCCACTAGGAAGCACCTTTCAAAGTGTAAGAGTTGGCCTCAGTAAGATCCTATACTGTACTGGGGGCTTGATTTATTTAGGGATCGAAGGAGAAGAGGGTTTACCTTGTCCAAAATACTTTTAAATTGCTTTTGCATGGTGGGAGAGGGAAATATTTTGGGTCTGGCTATTTTTTCTTGCGTGTGTGTTTTATTTTTCTTCCAGCTCATTCAGAGTTATCTAGTGATTTTTTTCTCTGTTTGTCTATTCCCTCCCCCCTCCCCCTGCGCTTAACCATTGCAGCGATGATTCCTGGCCAGGCGTCATGGTGTGTGCGTTCCCTCTGTCCAGCCCCATAGATGTCACTGTTGTGCAATAGAAGATGTGGGTTGTCATGTCAGCTGTGTAGCAGTGTGCAGCTCTTGCCTCTGGGTTGGTCCTATTTACCTTATTCTGATTTCTGGAGTGGTAGTTCGGCCAATTCTGGAAGTGAAAACTGCTATTTGTGGCTTGCAAGGCTTCCATATAGCAGTCTGTGGTTGCTCTGTGTGATCCTGCCCAGTGAATCATGGATCATTGGAGAGTTTTTCTGAGCGACATAAAGGGGTTTGACCTTTTGCTAATCTTGGTGTGGTTCACTGGTAAGAACTTGCATTTGTGAGTGGGGCCAAATCCTGCCATGGGTTTTAATATCATATTTACCCCTCCCTTTTTCTGTGAATTTCAGTAACTCGCTTTTTCTATTTGGATGGTACTAACTCATGTTCCTCCTTCCTGCTGTATTTAGAAACTGTTGTGAAATGGGGAGCTATCTAGCAGGCTTCAGGAAAGATGACAACGCTGCATGTTTTCTGTGCATGAAGCTGAGAGGAGGGAGGCTGTACTATTACTCATCATTTTGTATAGCGCTACAAGGCGTACACAGTGCTGTGCAGACACATGTAGGAGACGGTCCCTGCTCATAAGAGCTTACAGTCTAGTCAAGACAGACAACACAACTAGGAAGGCTATATGTAGAGGAATGGTAAGGAGGTGAACAGGATCCAAAGGCGTCACAAAGAAGTGGGGTTTTAGCCTGGATTTGAACAGGGCCATAGATGGAGCCTAACATACTGACTCAGGTAGTTTGTTCCAGGCATAAGGAGCAGCAAGGTAGAAAGATCAAAGTCTCGAGTTGGCAGGGGAAGAGAGAGAAGGGATCTGCCAGAAGAGTGGAGCCCCTTTGGGGGGGGGGGGGGGAGTGAAGAGGGGAGGGGGTGTAAAGGGAGAGAAGAGGAAAGGTAGTGAGAATCAGTTGAATGAAAGCATTTATAGGCAGGGCTGGCCCATCCACTAGGTGGCCAGCCCTGATGGACGGCTTAATGCTGCCATATTATTGCCCGCAGCAAGCCATGTGCTTTGGCTCACATGATATGCCACTTCTGAACCCCCTCCAACTCAACTTACTGTCCGAGGGAGGTCAGATGCAGCAGGTCATGTGTGCTGAAGCACGGGGCCTGCTGAGGCAACAAAATGGCAACAGAAAGCTGTCACTTTTAAAAGACTGCCGCTGCCCCCTGCTTCTTCCCCCGCCCCCAAGATTGAATCAGCAGCAGCAGGGGGTGGCGGCGGAAGGTGGGGTGGCACGGCCAGGGTTTCTGCTTAGGGCAGGGTGGCATGGCCAGGGTTTCTGCTTAGGGCAGCAGAAACCCTTGGGCCAGCCCTGCTTATAGATTAGTAGTAGTTTATTTAAGTGTTTATATACCGCCTTTCTAGGCGGTTTACATTTAACACAGTGAATAAACAAGAACATTGTAACAGATGCGCTCTTTACATTGAACAGTGAAGGGGGAAGGGGAGAGGGGGGTTGCAGGTTAACTATGTACAGCATGCATACTAGTGTGGGATTAGCATCTGTGCTTTGGCAGGAGGAATGGACTAGAGAGGACACTCTGTAGTATTCCAGGAATAGTTGAGTCTAACTTTTTATGAAATCCACTTGTGGATTCAGTTCCTAGTTAGTGGGGTGATATAGCATTCCAGATGGCCTGGGCATATAGGGTGAAGGCTCTGTTGCATGTCCTTTTGGCTTTTTGTGTATTTGAAGGCCGGTACCTCTAGTAGGTTGGTTGTGTGGCGTATTCTGGGTCTATTACAGTTGGGTGTATTTGAGAGTTTGGAGGCAGTCTGCTGATTGCTTCTTTATGGTCTTTTAGGTGTTGATGATGACTCTGTATTTGATTCTTGATTCAGTTGGTAGCCAGTGTAGTTGTTTGAGGATCGGAGTGATATGGGTGTACTGGGAGATGGCATGTATGAGTCCTGCAGCCGTGTTTTGTGCTAGTTGTAGAGAATATGTGGTGTGCTTTGGTGTAGTCCCTGGTAGAATGTGTTACAGTAGTCTAGTACAGGTGTAATGATGGCTTGGCAAGCTGTTTTGAAGTCCGGTGGGTTTAGTAGAGGGCACTGTTTTTTTTAGGATTCTGAGCTTGTGGTACACTGATTTTGTTGCTTGTTTTACTTGAGTTTGCAGATTCAGCTCTTGATCTAGGATGACTCCTATGTATATAATTTTGGTCTTGACTGTAATCTTTATTATTCAGTTTTCCTTATTGTCCCTCCAGTCCAATCCCACACCTCCGGGTAGTGTACTACTTCCAGCAGCTTGGAAACTTAGCATGTCATCTTTTGAAGACACCAGTACTAATACCACTGGCCCCGCCCACCATCTCCCAGTATGCTCAGTCTCCAAGCAGCTGGAGGTGGTATTGAACCAGGTGCTGGACTCACTGTAAGAGCAAATAAGGAGCTAGCCCAGATTAAGGTTTTCTTATAGGTTTCCCTTCTTGATTTGGTTTCTTTCTTAGTTTGCTTAGGGTTTAAAAAAAAAAAAAAAAACCCTTGGAGGTCTGGGGGAGTGTTTGAGGGCCTTGCCGGCATTCTAGGGCTTTGGCGGTTCCCGAATCTGTGGGTGGGTGTGGAGCCGCGGTTTCTGGCGCAGCTTTCAGTGAGTGAGTGCGATCCCAGTTTCCACCCCTTGACGCTGAAGCCACGTGCAGGCTGAGCGTGAGGAGTGCAGATCGGCATCCGGCGGTGCAGGAGTTCAGCCTACTGCAATCAGGGAGGCTCTCAAGATCCCAGCACTAGTCCAGGTACAGTTGGGGGCCCTTGAACGGCGCAGTGGGACTCGGCACGGATGGCATAGCTGGGTAGGGGAGGCCTGGCGTTGTGTGGTCTCGGCAGCTGCAACAGCACAGGAAAGTCAGTGGCGCATTGCTGCTTGTTCTTGTGCTTTCTCCTGGCAGTTAGAAGGGCCCGTTTTCAGCCGGTCTGGGAACACTGTTTGGGCTGCAGGCTTCCCTAGCTCGCTCTCTCTTTCTCCTTTATTAGGCTTATTGTGGTGAAGGAACCAAAAGAAAGAGGAAAGCAAGAGAACAGAAGGGGAGCAGCTTCTCCCTCCTTTCTTTCCTAGCTCCCTTGTTTTGTCTTTATCCCTTGTGATTCAAAGTCTCTCCCTGTGCAGTAGCCTGGGGCATTTGGCTTTCTAGGAGCCAGGGGGCAGCAGTCTTGAATCCATGCCTGCGCGTCCACAGTGCTTGATCTGTGGAACCCGGAGGAGGGACGTGTTGGACGCCAGGGTGTGCGGCATCTCGGAGGCTACAACCATGGAGCAAGAATTGCAGGACAAGGCTCAGCAGTAACCCATGTCCTCGCCATCACAGAAGGCTCAGGCTCTCTAGTCCCCCCCCCCCCCCCCCTGCTGAAGGCATCTTCCGGCTCCTTGGCAGTTCCCAGTCCCTCCACATCTCGGGGGCTGGGAGTAGGGGGATCCTGGGGGGGGGGGGTTCTTCCCAGAATTGTTCTATTACTGCATCAGGCTTTTTGCTTGCATCAGCAGGGATCAGCGGGTGGTCCCTCTGTTGGCAAGTGGCGCAAAATGTGTATCCACCATGAAGGGGGGACGAGCCAGGTACAGTGCTGGCCAAGAGGGCCAAGCCCTCAGAGGAGTGGCTGGGATAGTCCCCCTTGTCTGAAGAGCTGGAGGTGGAGGATCTGGAGACGGAGACGGACTTAGAGGGCAAAGAGCTCGAAGAGGGGAGATCTCGGAACCATGCTAGGATTGTTCGGGTGTTTCGGTGGGAAGAATTGCCTGCCCCCCATCGTGAAATCTCTTAAAGCCCTCAATTTGCCCGCTAGCCTGCCGTCAGAGGATGAGTCACTGGAGGACCCTCTAATACAGGCGGTACAGAAGATGCAGACGGTCTTCCCGGTATATAGGATAGTCAAGCAAATGATCCAGGATGAGTGGGACCTGCCAGAGGCGGGTCTTAAGGGAGTGAGGACTATGATGCGTCTCTATTCCCTACTGGATCAGGAGCGAGAGTTGTTTAGGTCCCTGTGAGTGGAAGTGGCTGTTGCTGTGGTCACGAAGAAGGCGACCATCCTGGTTGAGGGGAGCATAGCTTTGAAGGATGGGCAGGACAGGAAGTTGGACACCTTGTTGAAGCAGGCGTTTGATGTCAATGCCCTATCCTTGCAGGCCTC
The DNA here is from genome assembly GCA_033557465.1 of Ichthyophis bannanicus. Classification (NCBI taxonomy): domain Eukaryota; kingdom Metazoa; phylum Chordata; class Amphibia; order Gymnophiona; family Ichthyophiidae; genus Ichthyophis; species Ichthyophis bannanicus. Next base: position 551,460,205 of record CM066037.1, read on the forward strand.
CATTTGCAGGGCCTGGGTCATGAGTGCCTGCCTGCATTGGTGGCAGTGGCTGCAGCAGCCAGGGGACCTTATGACAGAGCAGGCAGTGGAGGTAGCCAAGCTGGAATCCAGGGTGGCCTACCTCACCGATATCTACTATGATCTCTTTCGCAGGCTCGCAAGAGCATGGCATCAGTGGTGGCAGCCCACTGCTACCTTTGACTGTGAAATTGGGCAACAGACAGCTCCTCCAAGTCCCATCTTAGCAAGCTCCCTTTTAAGGGAAAACCTCTGTCCGGGGAGGACCTGGATTGGTTGGTCAAGGAGGGGAGAATCAAAGTTGGGGGATGCCTGCCAGAGGATAAGCAGAATCAGAATCTCAATACGTCTGCGTCTCGGGGCCAGCCATGGGATTTCCGGCATTTTCGTATGTGTCACCTTGGTTCCTTCTAAAGGGGTAAATTTCCTACCCGAGGGCAGGGTTTCCGAGGGGCGGGCAGAGGGTTTGCTGCCACCTTGTCCTTGGGACTCAAGAAGCCCAGTGAAATGAGGGGGGGCCCAGGCAGTGGTACAGTCTGTGAGGGGTCGGCTGTGGGAGTTTTACCCTGCCTGGGTCCAGATCACATCTGACCAGTGGGTCCTGGAGATCATCCATGAGGGTTTATGCCCTCGAGTTGGCCCGGTCAGTGGTCGAGGCCTTTGTCTGATCTCCCTGCAAAGCACCAAGCAAGGCGGCAGCAGTCAGGGGCACCCTGTCAAGGCTGCTTCAACTCGGAGAAGTGGTCCCCGTCCCCCGAGATCAGTACGGATGCAGTCAGTACTCCTACTTTTGTGGTGCCCAAAAAGACAGTTCCTTTCATCCTGATCCTAGATCTCAAGCGAGTGAACCGTTGTCTTCGGGTTCTGCATTTTCGCATGGGAACGTTGCGGTCTGTGATCATCGCTGTAAGAAAGGGATCTGTGCTGGGTCTGCTGCTTTTTGACATATTCATAAATGTCCTGGAAAAGGGAATAACGAGTGAGGTTATCAGATTTGCAGATGACACAAAACTATTTAAAGTTGTTAAAACCCAAGAGGATTGTGGAAAATTGCAAGAGGATCTTGATAAATTGGAAGACTGAGCATCCAAATGGCAGATGAAATTTAATGTGGACAAGTGCAAGTTATGCACCTAGGAAAGAACAACCCAAACTATGGTTACATGATGCAAGGTTCCACATTGGGAACCACCACCCAGGAAAAAGATTTAGGTGTCATGGTGATAACATGTTAAAACCCTCTGCCCAGTGTGCATTGGCAGCCAAGAGAGCAAATAGAATGCTAGGTATCATAAGGAAAGGAATGGAAAATAAAACAAAGGATATTATAATGCCTCTATATCGTTCCATGGTGAGACCGCACCTTGAATATTGTGTGCAATTATGGTCGCCATATCTTAAAAAGGATATAGCGTTATTAGAAAAGGTACAGAGAAGAGCCACCAAAATGGTAAAGGGGATGGAAGGATACTCCTATGAAGAGAGGCTAAAAAGGTTAGGGCTCTTCAACCTGGAAAAGAGGCAACTGAGGGGAGATATGATAGAGGTCTATAAATTAATGAATGGAGTGGAACGGGTAAACGTAGATCGATTGTTTACATCATCAGAATATAAAAAAACTAGCGGACATGCAAAGAAGCTACAGGGTAACCTATTTAAGACTAATAGAAAATATGGTTTCACTCAATGTGTAATCAAACTCTGGAATTTGTTAACGGAGGATGTAGTAAAGGCTGTTAGTGTAGCTGGGTTTAAAAAAGGTTCGGACAAGTTCCTGGAGGAAAGGTCCATAAACCATTATTAAAAAGGACCCAGGATATCACTGCTTGACCCAATACAAGCATTGAGGAACCTGTGTCTTTTGGGGAGACTGCTAGGTACTTATGACCTAGATTGGCCACTGTTGGAAAAAGGATAGTGGGCTTGATGGACCTTGGTCTGACTATGGCATATCTTATGTTCTAAAGTTCTCACTATCGAGACCAAGGCCAAGGAGGACCCGTGCACTGAGGAATTGGAGATAATTGAATACAAAACACCCTCTAAAAAGACTCTTATGGCACTAGTGCCACCGATCCTCGACCGCATACTCCTCTGAATGTGGGGAAACAACAGCATTGGTACCAATTGTCAGTAGGTACCTCAATGCCATGTGCCAGATATGCCGAAGCCCTGGGTTCCAAAAGACCCAGCTTCCCCACAACTTGATAGTTGTGGAGTCGGCCATATGCCGGCTCAAAAGCCCAAAAAACTCATTTGTCGGTGCCACCCGGCAGGGAGGCCCGAACCCTCGAAGCCCTCGGCTGGAAGGCCTTTCAGGACTCCATGCTAACTTGCCAGATCCAGTCCTACCAGATCTATATCGGCATGTCCCTGAAGGAACTGTTGAAGGAGCTCGGGATTTTCAGCAGGCCTTGATGGGGAACACCTACAGAGGTTTAAGACCCTGACTTCAGCGGTAAAAGAGTGCTTGAAGTTTGTCTCAAGCTGCCTACGATGGCTTCGAGTCTTCGGCCAGGGTGGCTGCCGCAGGCATTGGAGTACGATGCAAAGCATGGCTGCAGTCATCTGACCTAGAGAAATGGGTGCAGGACAGACTGATGTCCCCTGCATAGGAGAGAACCTATTCGGGAAACCCATGGCAGACAAGGCTGCAGAGATCGAAACAGAGTTCCTGACGAGAACCAGGCTCTTGAAGAAGATATCGGTGCAATCCCGGAAGAAAACACCGGGGAATAAGCCATTCTTTCTGAGGAAGAAGGAGGGCTTTGGTGGTACACCGCATTTCCAGGCCTTCTTGGCCCCTTAACAGGGCCAGCAACAAAAAGGCCAGGGACATAGTCCCCAAAAGCAGAAGGCTGCAATGTCCCAGACACTGGCCTCGGCCCTGCATGGGGTGGGAGCTTTTGACTGCATGGTCATGACCTCCCCCCCCTCCCCCCAGGGGTCCTCTGCAGCCCACAGGGGGGCGCCTAGCTCTGTTTGCCCACAGGTGGACAGCCATCACCACAGATACCTGGGTGCTACAAATTGGTCTGGTCAGGGAGGGCTACCTCCTCCACCTACAGCAGCTCACCAGACCTCTCCTTCATCAGACCCTGCTTCTCACTGAGCTAGCAGGCCTAATCAAGGACAAGGCAGTGGAGCCATTACCGAAACATCTCTGGGGCACAGGCTTCTACTCCATTTATTTCCTCATCCCCAAGAGGACAGGGGGTCTCAGGCCTATCCTGGACCTGCAAGAACTCAACAGATTTCTGATCAGGGAGAAGTTCAAGATGCTCTTCCTTGGTATACTGCTGCCATTCTTCCAACAGGGAGACTGACTATGCTCCTTAGACCTAAAGGATCTACACTCACATCCTAATTCACCCCAGCCACAGAAAATACCTCCGGTTTGTGGTGGGGGAACAGCACTTCCAATACAGGGTGCTGCCCTTTGGTCTGGCCTTGTCACCAGGGGTCTTCACAAAGTGCCTCGCAATGGTCGCATCTCATCTCCGGCTTCAAGGGGCCTTCGTCTTCTCTTATCTGGATGACTGGTTCATAAAGGGGAACACAGCTACAGAGGCACAATGCGTCACTGGACACACTATAAATGCCCTGCAGCACCTGGGGTTTATCATAAACTACTCCAAGTCCCACCTGACTGGCCCAGCGCCTAGAGTCCATAGGGGTGCAACTAGATACCCTCCAGACGAAAGCCTTCCTCCCTCAGGAAAGGTCAGAACATCTCAGGGAGTTAATCACAGAGGTGCACTGGACGCTACCTACCCGGCTTCTGCTCTGCCTTTTGGGACACATGGCCTCCATGGTTCCCATGACCCCATATGCATATCTTCACATGAGGGCAGCCCAGTGGTGCCTCTGCTATCAGTTTACACAAGCCACAGGCAGGCTCAGGGACAGAGTGAAAGTGACTCCTCAACTGGCGGACTCCCTTGGATGGTGACAGAGTCCATATCACCTTCAGGCCAAGATGTCCTTCCAGGCACCCACCCCCCAGAGGGTCCTCACCACAGACGCCTCCCTACTGGGCTGTGGAGTGCATTGCAGGGTCCTCCAGATGCAAGGCTGCTGGTCCCAGGAGGAACCCTGGTTGCAAATCAACCTGCTAGAGCTCTGGGTGATATTCCTGGCTCTTCGAGCTTTCTGCCATCAGCTGCAGCACCACCCTGTGCTGATCCAGACCGACAACCAGGTCGTAATGATCTACATGAACAAACAAGGGGGCATAGGGTTGTACCCCCTCTGCCAGGAGGCAGTAGTCCTCTGCTCTTATGTGGCATGCAAGAGGATTCTCCTGAGGGCAGTTTACCTCCCGGGCCAGGACAATACCCTGGCAGACAAACTGAGCAAAGTCCTCAGCCACATGAGTGGTGCTTGGATCCAGTTGTAGACTCCAGCCTGTTTCGTCTCTGGGGTGTCCCCTCGATGGACCTGTTCGTCAGTCCGGACAACACGCAGTTGCCCTGATTCTGCTCTAGTCGGCTGCACCCATCCTGGGTTACAGCGGACTCGTTCCTCATCCCGTCGATGGAAGGTTTCCTATATGCCTTCCTACCTACACAGCTGGTCACCAAGACCCTATTCAAGGTCCAGCATGACATAGCATCGCTAATGTTGATAGCGCCTCGGTGGCCCAGGCAGCCCTGGTTCCCGCTGGTCCTCTCCCTATCGGCAATGTCACCAATTTCCCTGGGCCGAGCCCCAGGCTACTCTCATAGGAGCTGGGCTCTCTCCTTTACCCCATCCTGGGGTCCCTGTCACTCATAGCTTGGTTGTTGAAAGGGTAGCGTTAGCTCCTTTTAACCTCCCCACGGGACATGGAGGAGGTTCTTCTGGCCTCGCATAAGGCTTCCACAAGAAGGGCATACACCATCAAGTGGCGCCATTTCTCGGTGTGGTGCATAGAAAGACAGGCAAACCCTTTCTCCTGCTTTGGTACAAGTGGTACTCCAATACCTGCTCCACCTGTCGCAGGTGGGACTAAAGTCCAATTTGGTCAGAGTACACATGAGCGCCATCGCAGCATACCACCATCCTGTTGAGGGAAAATCCCTCTCGGTGCAGCCCCTCATGTTCTGATTCTTGTTATCCAAACCCCCTGCCCTCCAGCGGCGGAGTGGGATCTAAATGTGGTGCTCTTGCATCTCACTAAGCCTTTGTTTTAGCCTCTGGCTACCTGCCACCTGCGATACTTCTCCTGGAAGGTTGTATTTCTTGTAGCACTCACATCAGCTCACAGAGTCAGCGAGCTCCAGGCTCTGATGGCAGAGCCCCCTACACGAGGTTCTACAAGAACAGGGTGGTGCTCCACACACACCCCAAGTTTCTGCCGAAGGTGGTATCCCCATTCCTCCTCAATCTCCCCACCTTCTTACTGAGGCCTCACGCCGGCAAGGCAAAGACCGTTCTCCATACTCTGGATTGTAAAAGGGCCCTGTCCTTCTATTTGCAACAGACTCGGGGCCACTGCAAAACACCTCAGCTTTTCGTATCCTATGCCTCCAGCCATCTGGGCCACCCAGTGACTAAACAAACTCTGTCCACTGGTGTGGCAGACTGCATTAGTCTTGCCTACGAGCAGGTGGGTCAGGGCACTCCTTGTCAGGGCCATGGGTACTTCCGTGGCAAATCTGCATTCCGTCCCCATGACAGAAATCTGCCGGGCCGCCACCTGGTCTTGATCCATACCTTCACAGCTCTTTACTGCCTGGAGGGGGAGTCCCAATGGGACAGCACCTTCAGTCAGGCCATAATCTGTAATCTCTTCTGTGTTCAGGGTACTGGAGTGCTGGTTCTCTGCCGGACACCTGGGTCTTGCAAGAGTCTCTCAGTAGGGATTTGACTGCTGCTGCTCACGGCTCACCCTTTGTAGGTCACCATGGTGTTTTTACAGGTTCTTGGTAGCCTGTAGCTGGGGAGTCCCATATGTGAGGATTGACTTCCTGCTTGTTCCCAGAGAAAGCATAGTTACTCACTTGTAACAGGTGTTCTCTGGGGACAGCAGGAATCAGTCCTCACAACCCTCCCTCCTCCCCTTGGAGTTGCTTCTTTACTGTATTTTATTTTTTCCTTGGCTGTCTTAGCTATGTCATTTGACTGAGGCAGGATGGCACCCTTGGGCGGGAAGGGGACCACACTTGTATGGTGCATCTCCCAAAGGCTTTTTTGAAAGCTGGGGAGATGCTTCTATGCGGGCTCCGTCAGCACCAACATCACTCCTATGTGAGGACTGGTTCCTGCTATCCCCAGAGAACACCTGTTACAGGTAACTACACTTTCCATGCAAAGTGCTTGAGTGAGGCAGACCCCAAGAGTTCAAAGGGTGACTTCATGAGCTCAGAGAGGAGACACATGATTTCAGATCAGTAGTTCATGCTCTGATCACCCCCCCCCCCACTTTGATTTTTGTAACAGCCTCCTCTACGGTATTCCCAAAAAGTACCTCAAGCAATTTCAAACTGCACAAAATGTAACCACAAGAATTGTATGCAAAGTCCAACTCTCTAACCATATAACACCCCTATTATACACCCTACACTGGTTACCAGTAATTAGCAGAATTAAATATAAAATAATAATGACAACATTCAAGATTACTAATAATATTGCTCCATCCTACCTCTCAACATTAATCACCCAGTCCACTTACACTAGATCGAGAAGGGAACACTCGCGGAACACCCTTGCAATCCCTCTTAACTATTGCAAATCAAAACAATTTACAAGTAAACAAGCCTTCTCTCTTGCTGAACCTATGTTATGGAACGACCTCACGGACTTCCTACGTGCAATCAAAGATATAAAAATGTTTAGAAAAGAACTAAAAACCTTCCTGTTTGTTTAACATTATGGAGAACTTATTGAAGGTAATGGTTCATCTATTGAATCACCCCAAACTCAACCCATACAATGACACTCGCCTCTGCTACAATTCTAAATAGTCTCACATGCTACCACTTGTACATAGTTCCAACTGTTACAATTTTAGAATGTTAAAATCTGTTCTATGTAATAATGTTGTTCATTGTACACCGCCCCTGATCTCAGGAAGAAGCGATATAAAGGTAACGATAAATAAATAAATAATGGTGAGGTCACATGCTATCAGAGGTGATTTGGTTGGGGGTTGTGTATTCCAGAGTCTTTTCATGAATTTGTTGACTAATAGATGTAGTGAGATGGGTTTTCCCGCCTTGCTCTTTCCATAGCTGCCCCCCACCACCACTTTTTTTTTTTTTTGTATCTTACAATAATGGTAGGTGAAGGTTGGAGTCGGGTCAGGGTAGTGGTGGTTCTGTTGATCATTTTCTCTCTTTGTTTAGGATTTTTAAATTTTGTTTTGGCGGTGGCCAGTCATGAATACTTTGTTTATGGAGAGCAGTGGGGCTGACTGGAAGCAGAGAGATAACAGTGAAACACCGGATACGGGATGGGATTGCTGATGCAGTAGGAACAAACCGATGGCCACAGAGGTGGGATAGGGCACACCTGCTCAGAGAGGTCTAAAAGGTTTCTCCGAGCTGGGGGAGAGTCCGGTGCCAATGGCCCTGTCGTAGACATCACCAGTACAGTGTACCTGTATCCCCCTGCTTGTCTCCAGTGAAAATTAATCCATTTTAAAGGTGTCGCCTTTAATAGGGTGGTTTTGACCTTTCTGTTCCTGCTGATTGAAGTGAACACGGTAACCACACTGTTCTTATAAAAAATAGTGTGAAGGGTTCCATATCCTTAGATTTGTATTCTGTTACACTGAGTTTATATGGTTCTGACAGATTCTATCCTGAAAGATGACTAAAGATTGTATCACAATTTTTTGTTTTGTTTTATTAACCTTTTATCTACAGTATATACTAACACTGCAACTACAGTACTTTGTTCATGGATTATTTGGAAAGGAATGGAAAACTAAAACTGATTATTGTGATGCTGCTCTATACGGATCTATGATGATCCCACCTGGAGATTATATGCAGTTCTGGTTGCCCCATCTCCAAAAAGACAATAGAAGAACTAGAAAAGGTACCGAGAAGGGCAAATAAAACGATAAAGGGGATGGACTGGCTCCCCTGTGACGAAAGACTAAACAGGTTTGGATATTTTGGAGAATAGATGACAGAGGGGTTATGACAAAGGTTTAGAAAATCATGAGTGAGCTGGAACAGGTTCACAGGAAATAGTTACCTGTTCAAGTAGTACTAGGACTGGGGGGAAGGGGGGCGCTCCATTAACTAGTAGGTACCATATTTAAAACAAATCAACCCCCCTCTACCTCAATGAACAATCAAACTGGAATTTGTCATCGGATGATGCCGTCAAAGCAGCTAATAGAGCCAAGTTTAAAAGGCATTTGGACAAGTTCTGGAGGTATGAATCCAATAAGAACACTTGGTTTTGGGGAGAGGTTATAAACGTTCCTTTGCATTCCAAAGGTTTCATGGATTCACATAATGCACCTGCTTTCCTTCTCTTTGGGAGCTTCACCATACTTCCAGCTGTACTTACATTGTTGCTCAGAGGAACTCTACAGAGTGAATGAATGGTAGACATCTAATTTCCTTGGGGCAGTGCTGTGCAATGGTGTTTCTCAACCCATTCTTCAAGTACCCCCTAGCCAATCTAGTTTTCAGGATATCCACAGTGAATATACATAGGGGAAATTGCATGCAATCCATCTTGTTAAGTGCCGTCAAGTCAGTATCAACCCATAGTGACCTTCTGGATAGCTGTCCTAAACTGTTCAGTCTTCAGTCAGACGGCTCATTGTTGATTGAGTGCATCCATAGCTGTTTATTACTATATTGATCCATCTCATTGATGGCCTTCCTCTTTTGTGTTGACCTTCAACTTTGCCAAGCATGATGTTTTTCTCTAATGATCTCTTTCACATGATGTGTCCAAAGTATGAAAGTTGAAGCTTTTGTCATCTGAGCTTCTAAAGAAAGCTTTGGTTTGATCTCCTCTAGTACTGACTGGTTTGTTCTTTGGGCAGTCCATGGTATACACAATATTCTTTGCCAGCACCATAATTTAAAGACATGAATTTTTTTCTTGTCTATCGTTTTCATTGTCCAACTTTCGCAACCATAAGATGTTGTTGAAAATACCATGGCTTGAACAAGTCAAATCTTTGTGTGGAGAAAGATCTCTGCTCTTGAGAATCTTGTCAATGTCCTTCATTACCATTCTGCTAAGAGCAATGCATCATCTAATTTCTTGACTGCTTGTTGTTTCTTTAGTATTGATCCAAGCAGCTTAAAGATGTCCACTATTTCAATTTCTTCTCCATCAATGATGAACTTATTGATTTTGCCAATCGTCAGGCTGTTTGTTTTCTTTACATTAAGATGTAGGCCCATTTTAAGACTTTATTCCTTGATCTTAAAAATAAATGTTTCAGATAGTCTTCACTTTCATTCATTATTGTGGTGTCATCAGCATAGCAAAGGTGGTTGAATCTTCTACCAATCTTCATACATTGTCTTCATACAGTCCTGCTTCTCCGATTTGTTCTGCATATAAATTTAAACAGGTAGGGGGAAAGTATGCAACCTTGTCATGCATCTTTGCCGATATTAAACATTCTGTTTCTCCTTGTTCTGTTCAAGCAGAGGGAGGAAGGAGTGGCCTAGTGGTTGGGGCAAGTTGTTTCAGGCCTGAGGGCCAAGGGTTCAAATCCTGCTAGAGGACAGCAACCTTGGGCCAGAATTACTGGGGCTTCTAGTCTCGCAGGTGCTCCTTGAGGCCTTGGGAAAGCCACTTAACCCTCCATTGCTTCAGGTACAAAAAAACGTAGATTGTGAGCTCTTCGGGGATAAAGGAAACATATAGTACCTGAATGTACACTGCTTTGACTCGTAGAAAAGTGGTATATCAGCCTAATAAAATAAACGATTGCTTCTTGATCAATGTAAAGGTTGTGCAAAAGAACTATCAGGTGTCCTGCAATGCCCAGAGTTTCTTATGGTTTACACAGTCAAAAGCCTTGCTGTAGCCAATAGAACACCAAAAGATAACCTTTTGGTATTCTTTTTATCTTTTCATGGAACCATCTCCCATCCATTATGATGTCTCATTCCTTACCCTTTCCTAATCCCTGCTTGCACTTCAGGCAGTTCTCATTCCTGGCATTGTTGTAGTCTACTGGATGATCTTAAGTAGAATCTTGCTGGCATGTGGGATCAGAGCGATTGTGCGATAATTTCCATAGTCTCCTTTCTTCAGTATTTGTATAAAATACAGATCTTTTCCAATCAGTTGGCCATGATGTTGTCTTCCACATGTCCTGGCAGAGCCTTGTAATTATGGTAACAGCTGCATCTTTGCTGTAGTACTTCAATGGGAATGCCATCAATACTCGGTGCTTTGTTCTTTGAATAATGCTTTCAATGCTGCTTTGACTTCTTTCATCGCCAATGGTTCCTGATCATAAGGTACAGGTTGAAACAGCTGTTGGTCCACTTGATGTTTATGGTATAATGACTGTATATTCTTTCCACCTTTTCTTGATCTTTTCAGCATCATTCATCATGGATCCTTGAGCATCTTGTAGCATTCCAGTTTGAGGCTGGAATTTTCTCTTTAACTCTCATAGCTTTAGGAAAGCTGATCTTGTTCTTCCTCTAATAGTTTCTGATTCTATTTCCTTGCATGCATCATTGTAGTACTTCTCCTTGTCTCATCTTGCTGCACATTGGAAATCTCTGAGTTCTGTGATTGTCTCTTTCTTCGCTGGCTTTAGCTTGTCTGCGTTTTTGGGCAATTTTCAGAGTTTCTCCGGTCATCTATTTTGGCTGTTCTTGCTTTTCACATTTTGTAGAGTCTTCTCAATTTCTTCAAGCACAACTTTCTTGATGTCATCCCATAACTCTTCTGCTGCTCTGTCCTTTGTATCTAAAGCAGCAAATTGATTTTGCAGGTAGTTTTTAAATTCCAGTGGTATATTCTCAAGGTCATATTTTGCTGCATTCATGAGTGGCTTGCTCTTTTTTAGCTTTAGCTTTAACTTAAGTTTGCATACTAGATGCAGAATAGCGCGGTATATAAGAGAATGTAAATAAATATAAATAAATAGAAGTTGGTGATCTGTACCATGGTCAGCTCCAGGTTTTGTCTTTGTTATTGAGCTTTCCCAACATTGACTTCCATAGATGTAGTCAATTTAATTTTTGTACAATCCATTGGGTGAAGTCCATGTGTACAGTTGCCGCTTGTGTTTCTGGAAGAAAGTGTTTGAGATGAATAGATCATTAGTCTTGCAGAATTCTATCAGTCCTTCTCCAGCTTCATTTCTGTTGTTAACCACTTTGCCTTCTTCTTTGTTGCCAAAGTTTGCATTCAAGTCACCCAAGACTATCAGGATATCCTGTTTGCATGTTCTGTCAATTTCAGCTTGTACTTATTCACAGAACTCATCCACTTCTTCCTCTCCTGCAGCTGTTGGGGCATATTCCTGAATAGTAGTTGTCGATGGACATTCCCCATAGATGAAGATAAATTAAGCAGTCATTGATTGCATTGTATCTTATGCATATTCATTATGGATTCCCTGAACTGGCACTAGAGTTCATCCAAGGTGTTAGTGCCTTTAGCAAGCCTTATTCTTGTCTGCCCTTCCCCCCCCCCTCCCCGCCCCCCACCCTGGCTATCAGATTCTATTCTTTAGCTTTGAATGCTTTGCTCTTTGCTGCCCTTGATGACTGCATAGTTCACCTAGTGGTTGTGCCAGCCCTGTGGATTCCCTGAAAGGGACTTGCAGAACAGGTGGAGAAACAGTTCACAGATTATTGGCTCATCTGAGTGAATCCATGAAGATCATATGTATAGAATAAAGAAGCAGCTAAAAGTAAGAGATGCTCTCCTATAAGAATGCATCCTGGGAACTCATATTCTGTAGACGTTAAGCAGTGTGAACGAATTGTAGTTTATCACTGGCAATAGAAAGCTGTGCCCCTAGTTAAATTTCAACTCCTTTGGCATATGACATAATTAACTATAATCTGCAACAACTTTGCCATTATTGTCTCATTTAAATCTATTGCTAGGATAGTTATGAGTAACTTCTTTTTATTGCACTTAAAGCACTGGTGCCCGTTTCATTTCTAAAAGCATTTATTAGCTAAATATTTTCCATGGTTGACTGGAGGTATGTGGATTTGGAAGGGGGAGGGTGCTAAATGCCTTTGTGTTCTCTGACATTTGGGTTGAGTTTATAATTAAGTCATAAACCCTGCTGTCTGTAAAACTATAACTGTACTCAAGTTATGAACATTATGGGGGATATTTACTAAAGGGCCTAACTGTCACCATAGTGCTAATGGGGGAAAATTGTACTGTGGTGACAGCTAACACAGGCGATATTTGGCGATAGCTGCATACCATGCATTTAGTTGCAAGAGCGGGTGGGTAGTGAGTAGAGCACAGGTGTGCCTATACTGTGGACGTTGATAGCGTATGGTAGCTGCTTGTTTTGCAGATATCCTGGATGTAGCTAACTCCGTCTTAGTGGGTAGTGTTAGCTATATCTACGATCCCAGCATTTTCACCATGCTGGGCAGGCCCCCAACAAATAATGTGCAGCTTTTGCAGCTAATGTGGTGCAATTTGCACTATTGCCTGGTGTTAGCTGTAAAAGTCTAATGTCCTTTACTATACATCACCTTGTGAATTTCTCAAACGGAGCCGGTGCAACCATTAGGCAAGACTACACTGTCACCTACGGCAGCAGCTTCTCGGGAACAGCAACACATCCTTCGCCTGCAGGGAGCGGATGCACACTCCACTGCAACGCAAAGTTTACTGTCCAGTTGTATGTGTTTTTACAGGATTGTCGTTGGCAGGGTAGTATTCAGATGATCATGATTAGTTTAAATGATCAAAATCAGTGGGGGAGTGGGTATAAATTTTGCCGCAGGTGTCCACCATCTTTCACTGGCCCTGCTCATAAAGCTAGCTGCTGCTGAACAGTACTGAAGACAATGAGGTTTGGTTGGTGTTAACCCCAGCTTGTATAATGAGAGGATTATGTAGATTGAAGCTTGCTGAACCTTGCTTTTTAATTAATCCTGTAAACTAATACAGGGTCGACCAATCCACCACTGTCCTTTAAACATCAAGACCATTAAATATGTGTTTTACCACTCAAAACAGCAATTTTTGTTGGACCTATTAAGTTAGACTCAGAAGTCCAAAGTATTCGGTTAATTCTTGATTCAAGCTTAACCATGGATAAACAAGTTACTAAGGTTATCAAAATGGCCTATGCAAACTCATCTGAAGATTGTTTGTTTGTTTGTTTAGGAACTATTGTACAGGCTATGGTCATCACCCAATTGGATTACTGCAACTTGGTTTACTTGGGTTTGGATATAAATGGTATTCAAGACTGCCACATTTTGGGGCAAGGGGTATCGCCAATCCTGAAAATTTTGCATTGGCTACCTAAAGATAAGAGAGTAAGATTTAGATTCTTATCCAATATCTAGGTTATTTGAATACATTTATGGAACTATTTGCCATCAAGATCAGAGGTTTGATATTCAAGTAAAAAATACTCTACCTTTCTAGGAAACAGTGTTTGTTAGTAAAAGAACTTTAACTACAACATGTATTTGTATATAGTTTAGTTTACAAGGCAGTTTGCTATTTTTGCACTAGTTCATGCTGTTAACCATTACTTTTATTGTTACAAAATGTTCGATGTAAAACTAAGCTTATGCTTTGTAGATTGTTGTTTTATTGTGAACCGCAACTGAACTCTGGAAGTTGCGGGTTATAAATATATGTTAAATAAATAAATAAATAACTAGAAATGTCTTTTTAACATCTCTGTTAGTGATATTGCAGAAGGGCTGTCTGGTAAGGTTTGCCTCTTTGCGGATTATACCAAAATCTGCAATAGCGTAGACACCCAGGAAGGTGTAGATAACATGAGGAGGGATCTAGCTAAGCTTGAGGAATGGTCTAGAATTTTGGCAACTAAGATTTAATGTTAAAAAATGCAAGGTCATGCACTTGGGCTGCAGCAATCCAAGGGAGCAATATAGTATAGGGCAGCGATGGCGAACCTATGGCACGCGTGCCAGCTGTGGCACGCGAAGGCCTTGCAGCTGGCACGCGGGAAGGTCCGCAAAAAAGAAAAAGCTGGCTCTGACTGCTGCCGCGGACGCGGCAAGGGCAGAATGCAGCGTCCCGCGGGGCCCCCTCCGCCCGCTAAGCCCCTCTGCAAGAGCTTTCAGATTCGCGAGGGAGAGCGTCTCCCTCGCGTCTCTGTTAAGCCCGCAGGGGCTAATGGGAAATTTCCCATCAGCCCCTTTAGACGCGAGGGACTGATGGGAAATTTCCCATTAGCCCCTGCGGGCTTAACAGAGACGCGAGGGAGATGCTCTCCCTCGCGAATCTGAAAGCCCTTGCAGAGGGGCTTAGCGGGCGGAGGGGGCCCCGCGGGACATTGCAATCTGCCGCGGCAGCAGCCAGAGCCTGCTTTTTTTTTAAAAAAATTTGCCAGGGGGGGTTAGGACTGCTAATGGGCAGGCAGGGAGGGAGGGGGGGTTAGGACTGCTAATGGGCAGGCAGGGAGGGAGGGAGGGGGGGGTTAGGACTGCTAATGGGCAGGGTGGGAGGGAGGGGGGGTTAGGACTGCTAATGGGCAGGGAGGGGGGGGTTAGGACTGCTAATGGGCAGGGAGGGAGGGAGGGAGGGGGGTTAGGACTGCTAATGGGCAGGGAGGGGTTAGGACTGCTAATGGGCAGGCAGGGAGGGGGGGTTAGGACTGCTAATGGGCAGGGAGGGGGGTTAGGACTGCTAATGGGCAGGGTGGGAGGGAGGGGGGGTTAGGACTGCTAATGGGCAGGGAGGGAGGGGGGTTAGGACTGCTAATGGGCAGGGAGGGAGGGAGGGGGGGGTTAGGACTGCTAATGGGCAGGGAGGGAGGGGGGGGTTAGGACTGCTAATGGGCAGGGAGGGAGGGGGGGGTTTAGCACTGATATTGGGCGGGGGGGGAGGGGGGGTTAGGACTGCTAATGGGTGGGCAGGGAGGGAGGGAGGGTGGGGTTAGGACTGCTAATGGCCAGGGGGGGCGGGGGGCGGGGGGGTAGGACTGCTAATGGGCTGGGGGGGTTAGGACTGCTAATGGGCGGGCGGGGGGGTAGGACTGCTAATGGGCTGTGGGCTGATGGGGGCTGTCTGGAAATGGGGTGATGGGGGTTAGGACTGGTAATGGGTTATAGGGGGGGCTTAAACTGAAAATGGGGTGATGGGGGTTTAGGACTGGAAGTGGGTTGATGGGGGGGGGCTAGGACTGGTATTGGGTTGGGGGGTTGCTAGGACTGGAAATGGGCTGATGGGGGGCTAGGACTGGAAATGGGCTGATGCAGGGACTAGAAGGGAATGGATGCTGGGTGAGGCTGGAACTAGAAGGGAGCTGATGTTGGGGGAGGATTAGAATGGGATGGGGCTGGGAGAGTAAAATGGAGAGGGGAAAAATATTTTGTGTGGGAGGGATAAAAAATCTACAATTGGCCGGGTATTGGGAGAGTAAGTGGGGATTGAGGATGGAGGGGTAAAATTTGAGTGGATGAAATAGGAATGAGGAAAGAGCAAAAGGAGAAAGATTAGTATGTTAAAGCGGATGTAGAGAGAGAGAATGGAAAAAAAACTAGAAGAGAGAAGAAAGGACAAATGGACAGCAGATGATGGAGAGTTAGCAGAAAACATGAAGAAACCAGAAGAAAGTGGCTGGAGCAATTGCAACTGTGTAACTGAGCTGAGGTATTCTGTTTATGTAATTCCTTTTTGACATTGCCACTTGTTCTCTTTCCCCAGTAGGTCATGTATTGTTATTGTCTGAAATGTATTGGTTTAATATTTGCAGTGTTGCCTTTTGATAGGTATGGTGTGGTGCTTTGTGAGTCCTGGTAGTGCTGTTAGGATACGGCGGGTTTGCTATTGGTTCTAAATGGGCAGTGTTTGTAGTAGTTCCTAATGTGCCTGGCGGTTGGCACTGGATTATAGTAATGTAGAAATCTTTTAGTCTGTCTTTATCCATACACTCATTAAGAGACATGTTTACTAAAAGTTAGTGTATGTTAGCATTATGCAAATATTTATGCAAATTGACGTGCTGGCACTTTGAGGAAATTCTTTGGTTTTGTGCGGCAGTTTGGGCACTCGGGCTCAAAAAGGTTAGCCATCACTGGTATAGGGGGTGAAGTACTTTTGTCCACTAAAGAAGAGCAGGACCTCGGTGTGGTTGTCTGATGATCTTAAAGTAGCTAAACAGCTAGAAGGATGATTGGGTGCATAGGGAGAGGAATGGCTAGCAGAAAAAAAGGAGGTGATAGTGCCTCTGTATAAGTCTTTGGTGCGACCTCATTTGGAGTATAGTGTGCAATTCTGGAGACCACACCTTCAAAAGGATATAAACAGGATGGAGTCAGTACAGAGGGTGGCTACTAAAACGGTTAGTAGTCTTTGTTATAAAGCATAAGAGGACAGATTTAAGGATCTTAAAATATATATATATATATATATATATATATATATACATACACTTTAGAAGAAAAGCAGGATAGAGGTGATATGATTGAGATATTTAAATACCTCCATGGCATAAATGCATAGGGGGAGAGCCTCTTTTGATTGAAAGCAAGCTCTGCTACAAGGGGAGATAGGATGAGGGTAAAAGGGGATAGACTCAAGAGTAATATGCAGAAATATTTCTTTACGGAGAGAATGGTAGATGCGTGGAATAGTCTCCCAGTGGAGGTGGTAGAAATGAGGACAGTATCTGAATTCAAAAAAGCATGGGATAAACGCAGAGGGTCTGTAAAGAAAAAAAGGGGACTGTTGTGGTGGTTGATATGGAAGGGTAGACTAGATAGACCATGTGGTCTTTTTCTGTTGTCATGTTTCTACATAATTGAGTGGAACAGATTGCTACAAGATCTGTGCCAAGAGAGAAAATGAAGCCTTTAGAAAACAGCTAAAAGCCTGGTTATTTGACTAAAGGCAGGTGCTACAATGTACTGTTATGGTAGCCAGTAGTTTGCTGTATTAATTTTTAATATTTATCATACAGTTTCATGTCTGTTATCTGCCTTGAATTTAATACTTTGAGATAAAATTAGTTATAAATGCCCTTATTAAATTAAATAGTATGAAGTATACTACTCCGAACTTCATTTTCTAATAAGGTCCTTTTTAAATATTAAAATTATCACCATAACCTTTTCAATTTCTTTATCCAATGAAATACCATTCTATACATATCAAGCAGAGCTGCTTCTCTTCCATCCATCCATAATACCTAACTGGGTGAGTTGTTTATACTGCTGCCACAGATCTGTATTTGGAACCTTAATCGGGCTCTACCTCGAGGAAATTTCTTCAGTACAACACACCTTATAAATGGCCATCCATAATCTAATATTCCTTAGGATCTTCTCTCCACAGTGCCGTGTGGCCATTGCATTCATGAAAGAATTATGTATTGATTTCCATGTTCTTGTCTGAAAGCAGCATGTGTAACTTGACTGATATTGGCTATTTCGCTATTTAATCACTCAGCCCTTCCCAGGCAGCATACTCGTATGGCTCTGGGATCCTTTGGTGATTAGAGCGGCACTCAGGTCAAAGTACTCTCACGATCCACCACAGCAATAGCAACTGGTTCCCCCCCCCCCCCCCCGCCTAGTGCATTTCTGTGGCATACTTGGGCCGCTGGGGCTCCTGGCTCCAGCTTTCTCATGCACAGTAGTGTGGTCTAAACTATGACATCTGTCCCGCACTGTGTCGTTTAAGGGATAGTAGTGACTTGGAACTTAACTATATAAAATAATTGTCTTTCCACCTTGTCTAAATTTGTCAGTCCATGAGCCATCAACAAATTCTTCCTGCATGCTCCGTTCAAGAGTTGAATTATTTATCTTTTTTTATTTTAGTTTGTTTAAACTAGTAATGGAATTCCTGAGACTTTCAGATGAGTATTTCTTGGCAAGCTTAAATCCAAGAACCAAAAATAAATAAGCAGAAGCAGTTGAAATAAATTTAGTGTAAAGAACCTAGGGCCCAGAGTAGGTCTGTTGATTTAGGAGCAGAAGGCCAACTTTTGAGATCTGAGCTAACTTCTCCAGTTGGGAGCACTTTCAGTTTGAGGGGAGAACATTGGGGAGGGGGAGGGGGACGGGGACAGGGCAGAGTGTCATTGTTGTGTTATCCTAGTTCGAGGGGATGACTGGATGTTAAGATTCTTAAGGAAGAAATTCTCACTGATGGCTGCAAACAGGTCTATTTTATTTTTAAATCTCAGCAGTGAATACTATCTAGTATAGCTGCATGCATATGTTTTGAGAAGGAGGCTAATTTGCACAGCTTGGTTGCTCAGGAAACCAAATGTGTTGGTAGCCCTCAAAGACTAGAGTGGAGTGATGGAACTGCTTGCTTTACTAATGACATCTATAGACCGCCTTCCCATTCATAATACTTATCCAAAGCAGTTTATAATAAAAACAAGGCAGTGTGATAGTAGCAAAGGAACCCAGATATTGCAGCAGACTGCCCTTCTAGCCTTCATGCTAAGCTCTTCACCATGAACAGTCCAAACCACCAGAGCAGAACTGCCACCACTAGCCTAGGAGAACAGCTAAGTCTTAATGCTGCACATCAGGGACAAATAATTTACCTTCAGGGGGATCTCCTCTACTAAAAAAAATCCAGATGGAAGAGGCAATAAGTGAACAGGCCTGAAACAGGACTTTGGATTTTCTCATCTCAAGCACCAGTGCAATGACCAACCACCCACTTTAACATGATACCAGACAAACCTGGAACAAACAAACTAAGGTTAGTTTACCATGGGAGTCGCCAACCTGCAGTAACTGAGTACCACAGATTAGTACGTCCTACAGTAAATGAAGAAGGCAGCTTGCCATCAACCTCACAAACTGTATTATTTTGCTCCCCTGGAAGATCAGGTTGTTCATTTAGCATTTTGGCAATTTATTGGACCAAAACAAAATATACCTAACCTAACAGTGAACTCTACCTTTAAGCACCCTCCGTCTAATGAACCACCCTTTTCCATATCCATTCATTTAATTCCAATAGGAATTCCCCTACCTGATTTATGCAACATTGTGAACACATAACTCCCCTGTAAATAGGTATCGCCAGGAACAAGCAGGAATGAGTCTTCACATATGGGTACATCGGTACCAACTGAGTCCGCGCGGGAACACTTCCCAGCGTCCAATCAGAAAGCTTTTGGAAGCATCCCAACACGCCTGCGTGCTGCCTTCCCACCTTCCCAACTGCCTCTCCTCAGTTTTAATTTTTCCGCGGAGCCGGCAGGATGTCCTCCTGTCACCGCAGAAAATTCTTCTTTTATTTTTTAGTTTTCTTGTGGTCGTGGCTGCCTTCCCCGACACCACCAGTACCGCCGGTATTTCTTTCTTCTTTTCTTGTAAAATTTTTCCTTAAGGAATATATTTTTTCTTCTTAGTGTCTCACGGTTCTCAGGCCTTCTAGGCCTCTCCATTTTTCCTCATGGAACCGCCAGCCACTTTCCCTAGGAAATGTACAAACTGTGGCGGTACAACTTTATTTTTAGACATTCACAATTGGTGTCTAACCTGCTTGGGTCCTGACCATTTTCCTCCAGAGCCTTCGGGCACCAGTACTGTGAGAAGCATTTTTCAACATCAAGTTCCTCTCGACACGCGGTCCCCTTCCAGCTTCAGGGCACTGACCATATCATCTTCTACACAGGATCAGGTAACCCAAAAACAGTCTATTAAGACTAGCCAGTCCTCGAGCGGCACTTCTCATGCACAGCATAGAGATGCCTATGGCCTTGTCCTCGAGAATTCACTGGTTTCAAAACCCCGGTGGAAGTCTTCGGCCTCCAAAGCCTGTGTGGGGTTTCAGGTTGTTCCTGAGGTTCACCCCTCACAGAACATACCTGAGCCATGCCCGGTGGTGGCATCCGCTGTGAGCGGTACTGATACCCCGGCATCGGCACTGGTGTTGGATGAAACATGCCTCACCAAGGATCGTCGTCTGGCGTCCTCGGTACCTACGGGCCC
>CM066038.1:0-30505 GCA_033557465.1 Ichthyophis bannanicus
TGCCTCTGTGGCCAGCAGTTTGGTTGACAGTACACACAGCCAGTGTGTTAGGGACAGAAGATCACAGGTTCAAGTCCCAGCTGTGGCCCCTGCAGACATTGGTCCCATGTTCTACCCTACAGCACACATAGACCATAAAACATGGGCAGTCCCTAGAGCAGGGGTGTCCAACCCTGTCCTGGAGGGTCACAATCCTGGCAGGTTTTTGGGATAGCACTAACGAATATGCATGAGATATATATGCATTAAAGATATCCTGCCAACCTGACTGGTTTATGGCCCTCCAGGACTGGAATTTGGAGAACCCTGCCTTACACCTCTGTCATTTAAGATTGTGAGTGGGCAAGGTGCAGAGGTCCTAGACATCAAAAAGGATAGATGGAATTTGTCACATCCTCCTCGCTTCTCACCACTACAATGTGTCTATTGGTGCTGCCGCTGCTGTTAATATGGCCTGGCTAGATGAAGATGCCATGGCAAGGAGAGAGAGCTTTGAGGGGAGATGATGGACCATGGGGAGAGGGAAGGAAAAGAAAGAGGCAAAATGCCATGGTGACCAAAACAGCCACAGGACAAAGGCATGACTGGCCCAACCATTAGGCAAACTAGCTGGTTGCTTAGGGCAGCAGCTTCTGGGGGAGGCAAAGAGCGGGGCATTCAAAGCTAAACAATAGATTCTGACAGCCAGGTTCGGCATAAGGCTTAAGAGTTTCCTAGGGTGCCAACAACTTGAACCAACTCTGGGACCGGCCATGGATGGAGGTGCCCACTCCAGTGTCTATGTCCTGCGGCATTTACAAGGACATTGTCTCTCCTCACCCTCCCTCCAAGCTCCAAAACTACAGCCATTATAAAAGCATGTGGGTAAATGGTTCTTAAAAATTGTTTTTTTGGAAATATTTATTGGGAAATGAGATTATGGAAAAGTGAACTTCGTCAAAAGTGCACTGCAAGGGAAGTCATTTATCAATCAGAAAACAGTTTTGTTTTTATTTAAGGGGGAAGGGGCTGAACTCTTCATTTTGAAATACAATTTGTATCAACCATTCTTTATTTGTTGTTGCTGTCGTCCATTCCCCTGTAGGCTAAGATTTTCAGACTCCCTTTTAGCACATTGTCTGACAGTTGATCGATTTGTTGCTCTGACTGATTTCAATGGTCATGTCCTTGTTGAGTCCAATGGTTTTACTCAAGAGGTTTTGTGCATTGCTTGAATCCTCCTAGCCTGCTATTTATATATCTTTGACAACACAAGAAAGGATCAGTTCCTCTATCCTCGTTATAATGTAGCAAGATGCATCTATAAACATACAAATGCTTGCTTTTTAACGCAGCTCTTTTTGAGGGAAGACAGCTCCTTGCCATTAAGATTTTAAAAGCGTAACAAAAAATGGAAAAGGTTTAAAGAGAATAAAGGGGAAAGGCTAGAAGTAACAAATGCATGCATTTACCATAACAGCAAGTAAAATCTATGTCTATGTTTATTCTTTTCTTTATAGTAATAGAAAACTCTTCTAATAGTAAAGAAACGTATCTCTTCTATAATCCTGGATATGACTCATTCCTTTTGATACAGAAAGAGAGAAAATGTCTTCATAAGGCCGAAAAGTTTCACTTGTAGGTTACTTATAAAACCATAAGAGCACAATTCCATAATGTGCATGTATGGCCCGTGGACACGTCTAAATCAAAAATGGGCCCGTTTGACTAATTTCTGAATGTGCAGGTCCAGCTGTGCCTGCGGGTCCAGAATTGGGGACATAGAGATGTTTGGCGTGGCACGCACAAACCCTGGGGGCATGGGTATATGCAGCCAAGTAGCATGGTCATCCCTTCCCTCAGCAAATTCTGAAAAGATGTACAGATCCGCTCCTGCCCGTCCCCATGCGTCCATGTCTCCTCAGTTAAAATGTGCATCCCCGAAGCTGCTCCTCACACTGACAGTATGGTGCTCATACAAACTACCCATGAAAAACTTTCTGCTCCATCATCAATAACCAACAAAATCCACTACACAATTTAGCAGATGACATAATGATTTGCACACCAATCAACCTTGATGACTCGGACTACACAAAAAATAGCAGACTGCGTTCAACAAGTCCATAATCAATCTTAACAAACACCACGATTCCCATTAAACCTGAAGTGAAATACCTTGGAGTCACACTTGACAGAAATCTGAACTCCAGTAGCACATCAGCAAAACTACAGGAATGCCTATCTCGAAATACGAGTCATCAGACGCCTGAAGCCACTACTCTGCCAAGAACACTTCCGCACCATTCGAAAAGCTTTAATCACAGCCATTCTGGACTACTGCAATCCAATATACCTCGGACTTCCAAAACAGGCACTCCGCCCCTTACAAATGGCACAAAACACCACAGCTCGTATCATAACTGGTTCCTCAAAGCACGTGCACATCACCCCCATAGTGGACCACCTCCACTGACGCCCCATTACTTCCAACCTCAAAGATAAAACCATTCTAAAACATCTTTAAAATCAAACAAAACATCTCTGCAAACAGTCTGTAAACCCTCATCAGCACTGACTCAAGCACCAGACCCAGGAGGAGACGCACCACAGACACCGTAACAACCCCCAACGCCTACACAAAAGTGAACCAAACTACTTCTGTCAACATCTATTGTTTAGTTTAAAGGTCTAACTCTTTGCTGCCTGCTAGAAGTTGATAAACAATGTAACCGCTAGTTTACTAATAGTTGGCCCATTCCTGCTGAAAACCCCAAAGTTGGACTTAAATATGGTGTACGGAAAGGTCTAGAAGTGGCAAACTGGGGGGGTTCAAACTTTGATTACAATTTATTTATTTATTTATTTTATTTATTTAACAGGTTTTTTATACCGCCTTTTCCTTAAATCAAAGCGGTTACAAAGACATACAAAGGGGCATGTTTACTAAAGTCCGCAAATCTGCGCGGCGCAAAATAGCGCACGGTAACGCGGCATTGAAACGCGCAGAAACATGTTTAAACGCCCCGCACACGTGCGTGTCACCCCCGCACAGGTACGCGGTTCAGTAACGGGCCCCGTACAAGTGCGGGCCCGCAAATGTCCGATAGAGGCGTGGAACGGCTAAAGGAGGGCGGAGGAAGGCTCCGGAGGGGCGGAGGGACGGGGTCAATGGGTGGAGAGTGGGAGGGGAGAGTCTCCCCGCACGGTATCGGGCCCGAATCTACATGTAAAAAATAGCGCGAGTGAAACACTCGCGGTAGAGGGCATATAAAGGGAAGAGAAACCATTTCCGTCAGCAATGTACAGCAAAACCGGGGAAACATGCAAAACGTCAGCAGTGTGATACATGTGCACAGCACAAAACTGCAATGAAAAAGAGGAAATGACCACAACAAAAGCATTAAAATAGTAAATCAGCTGGGGAACAGGTATAGTAATGCGCAAAAGTTAAAAACACACCCAGCAGAGCTCCTAAAAAATAAAATAACAGTTGTTTGGAAAGGGGCACGGAGCGGAGACACCTCCAAAAACGTCTCCGTGTATTGGACCCCTCCTGGGAGTGTTACTTATGGTTGACCATCAATAGCACTGTTGCCCAGCATGGGAATATGCTATCCCCCTCTGTTCGGACGTCATACCCGTGTTATATTTGCACGTTTGTCACCAGACAGGGTGAAGGAGCTCACAGTAATAATGTGCAGAGCAGGTCTTGGAACCCCACCCTGCCAGGTCTACTATCTCCAGGGACTGCACTGTCTCTGTGGCCACAGTGTGGTGCAGTGGACAGAGCCGGTACCTCTAGGACCAGAGGGTCACACGTTCAAATCCCAGCTAAGGCACATGCCAGCACAATCCCAATATTTAACCCACCACTAAACACAGATAGCAGAGACACCCCTTTATTGCACAGAACAAAAGCATGTTGCAAACACCCATATTTTACCCTACACCACACACACCAGCACAATGTGCATCACCAACAGCCGCGTCCCCCAAATGCAGTCCTGTAGTGCCACAACTGTAGGGGCCAAGGACACGTAGGTAGAGGTTAAGTAGGTAGAGGTTATGTACGACAGATGTGCCTGTACATGCCTTCACCCCACGTGCCAAGGGCCAAGTGTGTCCCTGGTCATGATCACGTAATGGGTGGCCCACGTTCCACAAAAACCTTGCTAAAGAACAACAGCTAGACCGCTATACCATGTGAGCCAAATACAGTCCTGGGGTTACACTACGCAATCAGGTCATATCCCTTTGCAAGGATAAGGACATGCCAGCATGTTGGCGGAAGGGTTCAGATGGTGGAGGGGGCAGTGGCTGCTAGCCACAGAGGACAGTGGCCAGGCCATGTGCAGGCTGGCACCGTCCACTGCAACAGACAGGCCCTGTCGGATGTACAGTCATGGACCACCCAGGGATTGCAGCCAATCAGTGGCTACACGGTGGTGCAGTGCACACAGACAGTGTGTGCAAGAACAGAGGGTCACAGGTTCTGAGCCCAGCTGCAGCTACCGCCAACCCTGTCCACATATTCACCCCACAGCTACACCGTGGTAGTAAGGACAAACCTTTATTGCTGAGAACATAGGCATGGTCAATACGCCTATCTTTTACCACACCAAACACAGACACCATAAACAGGCACATTATCTCCAGCAGAGTCTCCCAAATGCAGTCCTGGAGGGCCAAACACCATTCAGGTTCCATGCTTCCCCTAAGACAGATGCCTGTGCTGCAGATGTCTGCACCACCCCCATGCTATGCAACTGTAGCCCATGCATATTCATAGGGGACAGCATGAAGGCCCGAACAGTGTCTGGAACACCAGGACTGGAGTAGGGACACTCTGCCGTAAAGCAAGAGGCAAAGGTCCAGACGCACCCACACCCACAGGCCACATTGGAAAAGCCCCCTGGGGGGGCATCTCCCAGATCTAGCTCCTGCGTACCCTAGCAATGCCACCCTATACCTGGGTACACGGTACACAGACCACAAACGTTTGATGTGGGTACTGGCAGGTAGACAGTCCTACACTCAGCACTGTTTGCTCCTTGTGCTGCAGCAGAACAAGCTGTCGGCTGTCTGTGGTGCGTGCCCCAGGTCTGGCCCCTGACAGTATTTACCACCCTGGGGAGTGACATGCAGCAGTACTGTGTACCATATCCATGCCTGTACCCTTCCCAGGACTGGTGTGGTGGGCACGTCGAATGACTCCCCCAATAGTAGCACAATGCTGGCATAGGTGAGGGGGGGGGGGTGTCTGTCTATACAGTGTGTGTTGGCTACAAACACCCTCCACAGGCCACACTGCCAGCACTGTTGCCAGTATTGGCCTGACAATGTGCATAATGAGCAGCAAGGTACCATGGGTATAGCTCAGACAGGGTGTGCTGGCCAGGATGCATCTGCACAGGGCATGGGGCACTGGCTGGGACATTGTAATGCCCAGCCACCACCTACACAGACAGGCTGACCTCTGTATCTGCTGCTGGTGGATCACTCTCACCCTGAGCGTGCAGTGATGACAGCATGGCTAGGCACCCCCATAGTGCTGTATAGCATTTCTCTCCTGTGATATATATGGGTGTCCTGTTGGGGCCTCTTCATGGACTGATCTCCCTGTGTGTGCTGCCACCCCAGTTTGGGGTGCATGCAATCCTATCAGGACTATCCAGCAGACTCTGCACAGCTGGTATGTGTCCTGATGGAGCTCCTTGCAGGGTGCAGCAGCTGATGGCCTGCTGCAGGAGAATATCAGATAGTGCTGGGGTGCACCCCTGAATATCCAGGCCTACTGTCTGTCTGATAGTGTGTTTTGGATGTGTGTGGAGCTGCTTGGACTGCCCTGTAGGGTGTCTGTCCCCCAGCAGGACAGGGGTTGATGGCCCACTCTACTGCCATTAGTGCAAGGGGGGGGGGAAAGGATGGGGATGTGTTGATGGGAGACCCTGTTTGTCATGGGGGGGGGTAGGTATGTTGCCCACCTATGGGGGGGGGGGGAGAACCACCAACTAAGACAGAAGGGGTATCCATGATGAGTTTGCAACACCTTCTTATCACACAGGTTAATACTGATGTTGAGCTCTGGCATGGCCGTTGATGTGGACCTGGTCCTGGGCACCACCACCCACCCTCAGGGTGAGCACATTACCTGCACAATGTGACGGTGTGTAGCTACCCCTCGCCGGCAGTCCTCACGCTCAGGCCCCCCACCAGGCCGAGGCTCTGTGTGGGTGGACACGGACAGTTCCCCCTACCATGCCGTGTAGCTTTTGGGGTGCAGTCCCCATCTTGTGTGCATCTGTGGGCAGCTGATTTGCATGTGCATTGCATCATGGGTACGGGTGGCCTACCCCGTCCTGTCTACAGCAGCAGACTGTCTGTGGGGTGACGTGCAGGCTCTCTGCAGCCACACAGGCGCTTACTCAGAGCTATAGTGCCGTAGCCCAATGGTTCCGTCACTGCCTTTATAGCAGGAGGTCATGGGTTCAAGTCCACAGAGGGGTTCTGTGATAGGGTTGTCCAGAGCATTGTACATTTTACTGGACATATGTTTATGGCATCAAACACACCCTTGCCATACTGTACCCATAAGGGTGCCTCTGAGGGTGCATTATAGGGCGCCCTATAGGCCACCTTATGGTTGCCATCCATATTGCGTGCACTATACATTATCCTGTGGCGCAGCATACATGGTGCCCTATAGGGGACTTGCTAGGGTGCCTTTGCGGACTGTGCACTGTAACATGTGCCTTACGGGCCTCCATATATTAACACGCTGTTAGAGCGGGTATACTGGTAGTGGGTAATAAAAATAAACTATAAGGCCTCCTACAGCACACCTCACCATAATACTTACTGCCCCAGCCAACCTTGCTCACTGGGCACTGTGAGGGGTTGAACCCCTGACCTCTGCACCATTGGTCAGTATCCCAACCATTGTGCTAAGGCTCTGTTACTGTTTGCTGTGCACATCAGTGCGCCACCTATGCCGCCCACTATCGGACTGCCCCCTCATACATCAGCGCGCCGCCCTCTGCCCCCCAAACCTAACAGTGCGCCGCCCCCTGCCGCCCCCAATGAACGGTGCGCCGACTCATGCCGTTAAAAATAAACCGTGCGCCGCTCTCTGCCGCCCAAAATTACTATACCTCCCACAACACTTTTTCCCACTACATTTGATGCCGCAGCTGGCCTCTTCCATTGAGCACAATGGGGTGTTGAACCCATGGCCCCTGCACCATGGGTCAGTGTCATCACCATTGTACTACGGCTCTGCTGTATGTTTATGCAGCAGCGGCCCACGTAGCCTTCCCACGCGCCAATGTGGGCCCCGCACATTACTGCGACACGCACAGGTTTGCTCTGGTGTCTGTCCATGTCCGCCCTGAAACGGCCACTCCGTATATGGCACCAGTACACTAACGGGTACCCACACAGCAACCTACTTTAATTAACATCGCCCTTAATATTGGCAGTCATTGCAATGTGAAAGCTATAGCACATCACATCATACAGAAGCCAAAGAACCATTGTGTATGTGTTGATAGGTTCAAGACCCAAATGTGTATACACATCAACATTCGCAAATGGTGTTCAGTTCCATAAGATAAATGACACACAACAGTGTATATGTAATGTGTGTCGCGCAGGTTCTAGCGATAAACTTTTCTGTGCGCATTTGCGTGACGCAGTTGCACGTGATATATTGCAAACATGCGCCAGCTGCGTAGGCCACATGCACGTACTGCGTTCGGTGCGCACATGGACGCCATACGTTCCTGAACTGCGCCATATGCGTGGCGCAGGTGCACGTAAATTTGCGCGTCAGGTGCCCTACGCATGGGCGTGATGCACGCTGCGTCCAATCAGGTGATAATATCTGAAAATGGCGCCCAGAGTAAGGAAGCCCTCCTTCAACCTCCGAGAGCTCAGGCACCTGTCCCGGCTGATCGCACCACGCCAGCACAAGCTCTTCCCAGGGGCCACCGGGCACAGGGACAGCTCCAGGGTCCTAAGGGCGTGGCAACGTCTGCAAAGACGCTTCAATAGTGAAGCAGACTACCCACGTGAGGTAAGTGTATGGCGCCTGTACCTCAAAATGAGATCTGTAGCCTGTGCTAATTGCAAATATCCATGCTGTTGTCATGAGTTACTGTGAGTCAGTAATGTGCACAAGATGAGAAGACATAGCGAAATGTATCTGTGTCATTTGTGAGTGTGGTGACCTGCACCCAGGTGGTGATGGACATGGTCATAGAGGTGTCCATGCTACCCTTGTGGCATGTCAGCTGCTGCCATGGCTGTGCCACAACATACTGTAATTATGCTAGACCCTAGATCAGCAGATGTAAATAGAAACAACAACATATGGATATGGTGGGATCAGTACCTGTAACAAAGCACCCTGGGACAAGCACAAGGATAAGTGAAACGTAGCATTGATGGTATGTCACACACCCAGATGAGATGGGCAGTGTTGGCCATGTTGTTCAATACACACGCCTATCTGCATGGGTCCACAGCGCCCATCACAGTGGGCTAGCAATCACCCTGGAGAAATGCGTGTGCGTGCCCATCCAATTTCAGGCATCCCCCCTATCACAAGGAGGACAGAGAGCCCATCACAGTGTGTTTGCTGTCAGCCCTGTGATATTGGTCTGTGTGCTGTCAGAGCCCCAAACACTTCCCCTAACTGCAGAGGTCCATAGAGCTCATCCCAGTAGGCTCTAAGAAACCCATGGAATATGCTTGTCTGTGCATGGGCAGGTTAACACATACACCCTATCCCCTGGATTCCATGTGGACAATCGCAAGGGCTCATCTGGCACCATGGAGATATGCTTGTGTGTGCTCTAACAGTTGTGCTGTATGCTCCCTATCCCCTGGAGGCCAGGTATGCCACTACAGTGGCTCATCTGGCACCATGGAGATATGGTTGTGTGTGCACTAACAGTTGTGCTGTATGCTCCCTATCCCCTGGAGGCCAGGTATGCCACTACAGTGGCTCATCTGGCACCATGGAGATATGGTTGTGTGTGCACTAACAGTTTTGCTCTATGCTCCCTATGCCCTGGAGGCCAGGTATGCCACTACAGTGGCTCATCTGGCACCATGGAGATATGCTTGTGTGTGCTCTAACAGTTTTGCTGTATGCTCCCTATCCCCTGGAGGCCAGGTATGCCACTACAGTGGCTCATCTGGCACCATGGAGATATGGTTGTGTGTGCACTAACAGTTTTGCTCTATGCTCCCTATGCCCTGGAGGCCAGGTATGCCACTACAGTGGCTCATCTGGCACCATGGAGATATGGTTGTGTGTGCTCTAACAGTTTTGCTGTATGCTCCCTATCCCCTGGAGGCCAGGTATGCCACTACAGTGGCTCATCTGGCACCATGGAGATATGGTTGTGTGTGCACTAACAGTTTTGCTCTATGCTCCCTATGCCCTGGAGGCCAGGTATGCCACTACAGTGGCTCATCTGGCACCATGGAGATATGCTTGTGTGTGCTCTAACAGTTTTGCTCTATGCTCCCTATCCCCTGGAGGCCAGGAAGACCATCCCAGTGTCTAATCTGGCACCATGGGGATATGCTTGTGTGTGCCTAACAGGTTATATGCATTCTCCCTATCCCCAGGATTCCTGTGAGCTGCGCAATGCGTCGTGTTAGTCACCCTTTTGCTAATGTGTGTGCAGCTGATGAATTGTGGTAGGACAACCAGCCCACAGGGGGACAGATCAGCAATAGCTATGGTGGGTATGTCAGTAAGATTATGTGTATGTTCATGGCAGGTAGGTTGGACCTATACCATAGTTTGTGAAGTGAATATCTCATCACACATGTCTGTGATGTCTCCAGATGATATGCTAGCTGCAGAGGTTAATGTGTGTAACAGCACCCCATCCCCCTTAGCCATTATATGTGTTATCAGAAACCTGTAGCAGAGACATGTCCCCATACCACCATGCAGAATGTGGTCCAAAACCTTAACACCTAAGATAAATCCAACAACATCAGACACATGGACATCACTGATGGTGTTTCAGTGACACATGCAACTGATGTTGCTGGATAACACATACATAAACCCACACATGAGCACTGGTGCAAAGAGCCGTTATGTTGGTTTGGCCCCTGTCGATATTGCTTCCACAAAACACCTTCTGTCAGCCCAGCTGAACCAGTGAATATGAACATAACAACATAACCTAGGCCATACAGGAACAATACCCACCCCTACCCCTACATTACGCTGACATCAACTGTGTGCAACGTAGGTTGCACATAGCCAGCAGCTTGCCCATATGACACACCTCCCACAATGCAGCCAGTGGTGCAAGCATTGATATTGTTGGCCCTGTCAAAGGTGAATGTTTATGTTAGTGTCCCCTGTCACAGTCAATAGGGCCACCCACACAATGACTCCTCTCACCACACTCCGCCAATGATTGGTTGCATATCAGTTTGCCAGTGGGGTTGAGTACCAGGATGTCTAAAGAGAATCTCAACATAGATGTGTGTAACACAGCACATGCAGTGTAACTGTGACTAGCATGGACAACATCATTGGCACCAAACTGTGCAATGTTGCTACAAGGTCATGCAAGGGTGCGATAGGGTATGTACAGGATGTGCTGAGGGAGCCATGTACACTGGCCACAGGTGTCACTGCACACATGTGCACAGACAAAGCAACTAATGCAGGTGGTACTGTGACCCCCGAATGTTCTGTGAACAACAGGAGGTAGGCCTTCCATGTGTATCTATATTGATGAAACCCCAGGATGCATGAGCACACACCCCAGTGTCCATTTTCAATGACATCATAAGCAAACTAATGTGTATGTGTGTTGTGATGTTGGCCGTGCAATATGGCTCTTCCTAGGTCATGGATTGCCAAACATCAAGCAGGTCACTGTGTCTGTCATTGCATGACACTAGTTATTGTAGTGAAACACGTGTGGCAGTGTATGTTTAGTTTGTGTGTCATCTGACCTATATGTCACAATGTACACAAATGGAGGTTCCATAACCCCCCACACACACGTGAGCCATGAGATAACAGGAGTATGTCACTTTGTAGGTTTCCCCCCGTTTGCCAATAGGCCGTAATGAAATATGAATACTTAAGACGCCTTGCTGGCCACCCCCCACGAACCATGTAAGCTTCCCTGAAGGCCCTTCCAGGCATGGCCGGTTGGGCTGACTGCCCTGGGCCACACCCAAATGATGTCACCCACTTTTATCTGACACTCACACAGGATGCTATAGAAAGAGGTGGGGAATAAGAAGGCAGCCACAGTCCATCAGCACACCTGTGAAAACAAACTAGCATGTACATATACTTTGCAGCCAGGTGATAGACCATGTTATGTGTGTATCTGGTGACAGCATAGCCAAACCCCTGTCAGAGTTTACCTGGCGTAACAGCAGCATGAGGACATAACAGCCCCCCCAATCCCCGGGGGGGGGGGGCCCAATCCATGTCCGTGTCACTCTCACACGTTTTTCTCAATGTTGATCCCTGTGTAAGCTGTATACCTCACCTGAGAGAGACATGTTGGACAGGGGAGGGGAAGTGCATTCACACTGTGGGATGCTGACACACACCGTCACAAGGGATGAGGGTCAGCTGTGACACACAGGCTCCCTTGTCACCAGCGGAGAACCCATGGCATGACATATGCGTGTTGCCCATGGAACTGCCTGCTGACAGGTGACAAACTATGCAGTACATGACACACACACACACAGCACTGTCGCTGAAGCAGCAAGACCCTGTGCACAGTGATGTGTGTGTGTGTGTGTGTGTGGGCAAACCAGCAGAAGGTGACCAGTCACTAATGCCCTCACCTTTCCTTTGCATATCCACAGATCGAGGATCTCCGGAAGAAGGGCAGGGAGCTGCGCCTCCACCATGCTGCATACCTTCAGCGCCTCCAGGGTGAGAACTCACAAAAGGGTGATGATGTATAATAATGAGAATGTCACGTATTTGTAACTTATGTCCCATTATCAGAGATGCCTTTGTGTTACCTGCCTATGTAGATGTGCTATATTTCTGACAGAGAAACGTGCTGATGGCTGTCATGTTCCACAGATGGTGATGGCACCGAGGATGAGGCCACCACCTCTGCACACCTCTTCAGAAGGACACCAACACCACATGATGCAGAGGTGGTGGTCCTGGACACCACAGAGGGGGAGGAGGAGGAGGAGGAGGAGGAGGTGGACGAGGATGATGAGGTGGAGGTGGTGGAGGCGCAAACACCTGCAGCACCTGAAGAAAGGACACAGGAGGGCCAAGAAGGACATTCTGAAGGGGTGTCTGTGGGGGAGGCAGGGTTGAGGGTTGCTGCCGGGGATGTGGAGGGGGGGGATGTTCGGGAGGGATCAGGGGTGGAGGATTTCCCAGAAGGGGTTTGGGAAAGTGATGTTGAAGACAGGGCATCACAGGGCACTGTGGCCTCCCCCCAGCCACTGCAGTTGCCTCCACCATCCAGGGCCACAGACAGGCCCTATGCAGATGCCACCACACAGACAGCATTGACAATGTGTGTGTGTGGTGGCATATGCGTGGACCACCTGTCTGTGGCCTTGGATGGGATGGAGCAACGCATACATGAGATGTGTCACTCTCAGCAGTGGCTGGCGGGAGTGATTGAGAGGGTGGTTGCCGAGGTGGTACGTCTGCCATGTCGGCAAGCACCCCCTCAATGGCGTCACTGGCGTCAGTGATTGTGCTAGTGACGTCACCACATGTGCCCTGTGCTGCCCTGTCTTCCATCAGTGGGCATGCTGGGGGAGGGTGGGTGTCACCTGTGTGTCTGTTTTATGTGTGTGTGTGTTTTATATTTGCGTGTGGGCGTTTGCGGGGAGGGGAGGATGTTTGGGGAGGGGGGGAGGGTGATGGTATTTTCCCCCTTCCCACGTCTGTAAAGTTTATCCCAGTTCTGTTTTCCATCATAAAATATAGTTTTGTAAAAACCTGTATTGCTCACGTGTTTGACCTAGGCAAAGTGTGCGGATGTCAGCATGTGATATGTGTGGGTGCACATATGTTTCTGTGGTGCAAACATGTGTGTGAAACCAACAGCACCCCCCAAATAAGGTGTAGATGTTCATAATTAGGGGTCTACAGTAACCATTGCAACGTAGCAGCTGTCTCACTGATGTACATGGCACAGGAATGGTCCTATGTGGAACAAAGGTCTTCACATATCTGAGTCCCAAACATAGGCAGACCACCCATATCTGCCTCTCTCACAGACGTACCTATGGTGTGTTGGGAGGCAGGAGATTATTGATGTGGTCAAGGGAAAAAGCCACATATATGCCACCAATGAGTGTTCTATGATGGGTTTCACACGGCGATGAGTATGTGACGTAAACACGCCATTGGGAACATAGTCCCCCTGTGACCACATGGATGTCTGTGCACACTGTGCCGCTGCATCCCCAAGGATGTTGGGAAACAAGGTGCACGTGACACATCACATGTCTGTGCAGCATGACAATCGTAGCTGACTCTGTTGAGGTATTTGCAGCAGGGAACCTGTGTGTGGGTCATCTACTGTACCCATCACTAGATGACCTGGGCGCAGCTCATTTAGGGTTTTCACAAACACCCCCCGCCTCCCTGATACACATGGGACAACATGGACACTCATTGGACACACACACTGTATGTATAGTAATACAGCTGTTTATTGTCACAGAGTAAGTCTCATAATTAGCTTTCCATATACACATGGATATTCTAATGTGTGTGCGTTACAAATTAAAGTGTTACCTGACACCCACACAACATATGATCTGCATATGTAAGCTATTGACATGACACACATAACAAACACCTCAAAAACATGTTGTACTGGATACATAATTGCTCTAACTGAGCATTGTAAGATCAACAAAAACTAGGATTATACCATGTTATTGCATATATCATGTTTCATTGTTGGCGACGTGGTCGGCCACGCCTGACACGTCGGGCACCCTCCCCCCTCCCCCGGCCACGACCCTCTTCTCGAACCCGTGCTGGTGGTGGTGCAGGAGCAAGTCGGCGCATGACATCCAGCATGCCCTCAAGGGCCTCACATATCCGGGTGACGGGCATGTTTTGGACCGCCTCATGTAATTGATGGATCTCACCACACACCTGCCTTGTGTTTTGCTCCACTGCAAGGCGTATCCGCTCCAGAACACGTCGACTGCCTGTGCATGGGATACAGCGTGTTATATTCCATACATCTCCACTACTCCAACGCCATACACAAACATTTAATGTACATGCCACACGATTGGTGATGTGATAGGGCAGACTCAATCACAGAGATGGAGAGGGCCAATATACATAATGTCCACAGTAGTATATGGCAGGCAGACAAACCCACAGGGCACATCACACGACGTAGATGTGGTATGCCCTCACAACGATTTACAGGCTGTGGTGAAACACCCATATACTACAGCTGTGGCAACAGGATTGGCCAATGACAGCTCTCACATAACCATCGTGTAGGGGAGCTTGCGCATGCACGAGCCACAACTACATCAGCTGGACACCAACGGAGATGAACACAGGAAGGTCGAGATATGACATCACAATTGATGACACATGTGGAGGGAAAAATACATTCTCTGACAGGGACATGTGTATGTTAATGAAGCAATGGGATGTCTGGTAGGCACAGGGATGACACACCTTACCTGTACATGTGCACCTCTGCTGCACATATGTGACTCCTGAGTGATACATGTGCACCCTCACTGTAACACAGAGGAGGGTCCTTGGTCCAGATAATGTAGGCCATGTAACAAATGTGTAGTTATATAGTTATTTATGTATTTTACATGTTTTCTATACCGCCGTTTCCTTTAATCACAGCGGTTACCAAGACACAAGAGGGGAGAACAGAGACAGGGGGGCATACACTGACTAAACGTAACAGTGAAGGTAAAATTGGGTGACACAACATCAAGGAACTGTTACAGTAAAACACGTTACATGCAGGCTATAATAATAGAGACTGTTAGATGTCTGTGCCATAGTACTCAGTGAAGAGTACAAATGTCAGTTGTTTTCTGAACTCCTTTAAATCATCCAGGGATCGCACATCGGGAGGGAGAGAGTTCCATATAAGTGGGGCCGATAAGCAAATTGCCCTTTGTGTAGTACATTTACACGCTTTTCTGTTTGGACACAGCAGGGGAAGCACCAGGGGGGGACATCAGAGCTCTACAAAGACATGGCTATGTTTCCCGCTACCCGCAAATGCAGACATTGAGGAATGGTCATATAGCTTAACATATGCTCATTAACACAGCAGACTATGGCTAAGTTGTCATCCTGCTGTGTACAAGACATTTGGGTATCTGCAGAGCGGCAGGATGTAGCTTTCCCAATGTCTGTATCAATTTATGTTGTCATAGAGTGCTGGGCCGTCAGACACATTCCTCATATGTCTGCATCCATGTGTATCAACCTGAACATACACTATTCTATTGGGGGTAGAATGCTATCATTTCAGGTACCCTACAACCTTTGGGTATCACACATCTAAGGTAATCAACCAGAACATGTAACGTGTGGAGGTAATGTTTGAACAGCCACCACACACACACCAACTGTGGACTACTGGTGTGTGTGTTGTGGTTGTGACAGTCTATTGTCACCCACCTTCAGCATCACGGTGTGATGATGCACCATAGGCCCTCATCTCTGCCATCATCAACTCCGGGAGAGGTGTAGGTGTTGGTTCTGCTGGCATGGGTGGTTGGCTGGTCTCTATTGCTGCTTCACGCAATGGTGTCATGGCGCGCACGTGTGGCTCCAGGGACTCATCGCCAGCACTTGTGCTGCCCCCAGAGACAGCAGCCTCTGCCTCCATCAGACTCATAGGGGCTGCAATGTAGACCTCCCCCTCCTCCTCTTCCACCACCGCCTCATCCTGCTCCTGCTCCTCCTCTGCCCCCTCCTCCTCCTCTTCCTCCGCACCCATTTGACTGTAGTCACCTGCATTGGGAGGAATCAGAGAGAGCACACATATGTTTCAGCAAACCACATATGTATACATGTGTGATACATAACACACAGACAGGATGTTTTGCATCCGTTCATGTGTGCTGCATACCAGACACCGGACACACTCCCATACGTGTGTGTCACCACCATGTGTCTGGGTAAGGGACACATGTGTGTGCTGTGCCCATGCACAGGTGGCAGATCGCCCCTTCTCCTGTTCATGGTCACATTGCACATGTTTGCCCATAGCATCCCATTCCTCTGTTATGTAACATATTTCCGCACATGCGTGTTACTGCCCCCACCCTAACACCTGCTTTATGCAAATCACTGCATGTGTGTGTTGGTTTGTGAGTATGGGTCATATTTGTATGTGATATGATTGTCTCAGTGCTACATGTGACTCGCAGTGACCCATAGTGCAGCGTATGGCAACTAGGCATCACCTTTGGCCCACTGGGGTGCACATGCAGCACTGTATTGCTGTCATGTCATACAAACATGCCTTTGAAATGACCAACACAGTCATGCATTGTATGGAAATCACAGTTGTTTTGTGTCTGGTGACTCATGTGTGTGTGTGCTTCATTATGCCATATTCTCGTGGGATGGGTTGAGGAGGTAGGTTTGGATGTGAACCCCAGACATGTCAACAGAAATGGTGAGGTAAGGATATTGCACACACATATCACAACAGGATGGCAACATGATGTGGGGTTTGTGGACACATATGGGAGTGTATTTGCATAGGACCGCCCTGTACGGAATATGGAGATTGTACATGAGAAAGAAATGATTAGTTAGTGTACATACCTGCATGTGGATGTGCGCTATCCAGGGCCTCTGGCAGTCCACGAAGGTAGATGTCTCCCAGCCGTGCTGCAAGTTCTTGTTCCAGGGGCGAGAGTGTGGGTGTGAGGGGGGGTCCGCCACCTGTGCCCATAGCATGTTGTCTTACAGCAACCATGTGCTGACGGACACCTCTCTTGATGTCAGAAAACCTCTTTTTTAAGCTGTCTACATCACGTGTGGGGCCCCCTGCCCCACACAGTGCAGTACGCAGATCCTCCCACACTGCCATTCTGTTTGCAACAGATGTGCGTGTGCTCATTCTGCCAAATAATACATCGTAGTTGTCAAGGACATGGGAGAGTAATATATGGTTTTCACTGTCACTGAACTTTACAGCTCTCCTCCTTTGTGTTGCTGGCACAGGGACCCTTTTTCTTTTGGCCATTTGGCTGTAATGTGACGGCTGTCGCTCAGCAGATGGCCCTGCCTGTTCGTGGCTAGGCTGTGCAGTCTGTGCCCTGTGTGACTCATCACCAACTGGCTGCCCCACATCCTCCGCCTCCTCACACTGGCCCTCTCTGTCACTGTCCCTCTCCATCTACACCTTGAACACAGGCACCTCTCAAACAACCCCCGTTCACCAACACACAGCAGGACACAGCACACACAACAGATAACAATAACACTACAATAGAGGACACAATACAGTACACTGTAACACAGGTGCTGTGTCAAGTAAATGAGCACATGTACACAGATACTACAGTGATTTTTTAATTTATCCTCTCCCTCTATCCTGTGCCGTACCCCTACCTCAGCCTCTCTCTCTCAGACTCTGCTTCAATCTCTATATCCCGCCTTCCTCTGACGTCTTGCCACCACAGCCTCACTCCCTATTGCACACTGTACCTTTATGTCTCACACCTTCCTCTGGACTACCTCTAACCTATCCTCTGGCTCTGGCTCACTCTTTACCTCTGTGTCTGTTTGTGAAACTCCTCTAACATCCCTCACCGTGTGCCACGTGTTGAGGCCTATTTATACGGTATTTGCACGTTTGATTTCTGCACATGCGCATTTGTGCAGGCGTGTATTTGGTGGGACACGCTCGTGCGTCGCGCTCGTGCGCCGTGAGTGTGACGTCATACGCATGGGCGTTTGCAGGCGTCAACACACACATGCGCCGAGGGAAATAGTGCTACGTATGTGTATGGTCACGCATACGCATTACGTGGAGTCCCGCATGGGCGTCTGGGTGCTTTTTCCGCATGCGCAAGGCGATGCGCATCTGCGTGTCACCACGCACATGCCGACACCCATGCGTAGAGTCGCGCATGCGCGTGACTCTAGACCTTCGTCTGTGAGCAGATGCGCATGCGCATTGGACGTCACGGCAAGGAAAAGGAAATATAGGTGAGGGAGAACAGCTTGTCGACGTTGAGGGTTGTAGGCGGAGAAGAGTAGAAGTGTGTTTGGTGAGAGACAGTAAGGGAGTCCGAACAGGTGTATGTGTAGATTGTTTGGCTGGTGTTTGTATTGAGGATTGTATTGTCTTGTGTGTGTATGGTCTGGTGTGTCTTGTAGTTTGTACAGTGCTTAGATAGTTTATTGTGTGTGACATAGTTATTTGTTTCTTAGTTTGGTGGGAGGAGTTTATGGCGCATGTCTATGCTGCTGCATGTGTCCTGTGCAGTGGGCAGATGCTTGGGTTGCCGAACACGGGAGATGGTGTCGATGGGGCTGGGGCACAGGGCATGGGTATAGTCCCGCAGCAACTCAGACCTGCAGCTGTGGTGGCGGTCCAAGCCTGTGTTGTTCGTGCACGGCGCAGGAGGTGTGCCGAGGTGCAGGCTCGGCAGCCACGCCTCTACA
Source organism: Ichthyophis bannanicus (assembly GCA_033557465.1). NCBI lineage: Eukaryota > Metazoa > Chordata > Amphibia > Gymnophiona > Ichthyophiidae > Ichthyophis > Ichthyophis bannanicus. The sequence goes on from CM066038.1 coordinate 18,677, forward strand.
GGCCCCGTCCCCAGCTCTATGACATGCGAGAGGACCAGGTCATCTCCCTTTACCGACTGAGCACAAGGGCTATTAGGGGTCTCTATGAGGATCTTAGACCTGACCTCGAGCCCCTGACTGATCGGTCCAATGCCATACCTGGTTTAGTCAAGCTCCTTGCTGCCTTACATTTCTTTGCCTCCGGCTGTTTTCAGACATCTGTGGCCGCAGTGGGTGGCATGAGCCGGCCCACCTTCTCACGATGTCTCCACCAGGTACTGCGTGCCATGGTCAGCCGGATGGGGGATTACATAGCCATACCCCACACTAGGCAACAATGGTGGACCCTGAACCAGGCCTTTGAGGCATTAGCCGGGATACCACACGTGATGGGAGCTATTGATTGCACACATGTTGCCCTGGTCCCGCCTAGAGACAGGGAGGTAGCGTACCGCAACCGCAAACACTACCATTCCCTGAATGTTCAGGTTGTATGTGATGCAAATCAGCATATTCTGAATGTGGTCCCTAGGTTTGCAGGGTCCACCCATGACTCCTATATCCTGCATCACTCGGCAATATTCACACAATTTGAGGAGGGACGTTTTGGCGAATGTATCTTGCTGGGTGAGTATGTCAGGGTCTTTTATTTCTGTATGTCATTATACATGTTTCTATTTGTGATCACAGTAGAGGTTTTATATAGTTTGACACATGCACTTTGCATATGATTGATGTTAGTCACAGGACTGGTGTTGGTATACATTATTACATGTTTTTGTACGTCTGGTACGACTAGAAACATTAACCCTACATCATGATTATCCTCACAGTCTATGACCGTTATATGCACATGTTGTACATGTGCTGCCACCTCAGTGCAGACATCTATGTTGTTGATGATGACCTCATAGTGCATGTTGGTAGCATATGCAAACATGGGGTGGTTGGTGGGGTGGTTTTGTCCACAACATACACCTGTGATGATGTTTAATTGCTGGATAATGTTTCTCCGTCATTTAACATGTCTGGTTCTGGATAACCCTAATAGTACACACATGTCATGTGCGTGTCAGTTTGACACACGCACTCTGTGATGGAGTTGTCACCCAGGGCTCAATATCTGACATGAGTAGGTGTATATTAATATCTGATAGATGATGTTGAGGTTTCCAGCAGGGAAAACACGTGTGCATATATTTGGCCAGACATATTGCCTATGTCACAGCAGACTTGCAACAATATGTAGTGCTTACAGTAGCCTCTGACACTGTAGTTGAGGGTACGTTTGTGCCATCTTGTCTGGCCATTCTCATTTCACATCACATTGTGTAAAATGTACAGTTACAGCAAGGGGACTACGTGGGTGCATACACAGCGGTATGGGAACCAGCTACAGCGGACGGTTATGTGCCTATGCATATGTTTTGGGGGCAAACTAATGACGGGCACAGTGTGCATGTTGGACGACCGCACCTTCAGAGGGATGTGTACAGGATGGGGACTGGGAAGACTATGGCTATGACAGGCATTGGCGCGCAACAATACACAGTTTATTTTGCCTGACAAAATAAACATCATATGTTGCCATTCATAAACAGGATGTCTACAGGTGATATGCTTTTCATTCTTACCTACCACCATGGCATACATGGTGTGTATGTGTGCCACACGCAAATGGCTGTGTGTTTTCCCTTGGTTATTGATGAGACATACCCTGTGATTATGGGAGCATTGGATTGCTATTGTGGTGTCACCATTGTGGGTTTGCAGATGTGGACAGTAACTGCATCACCATATGCATGTAGCACACACACACACACACATTATTTAAGGGTGACTATGGTCGTTTGTGATATTTGATATGTGTTTACGGGCTGGATAAGCCATGTTTAGCTTGTATGTCATCATATGTATATCTGATAGAGCTGCATAGTTTGCAGCTGTATATTGTTGTCACACTGTCTTGTTGGTTTCTTTCTCATGTCGACACAGCTGTCAGGACTGTGTCACATGGACCCCTACATTTACATGCAACATTTCTTTCTGCAGGTGATGCAGGATATGGTTGTCGCCCCTGGCTGCTGACTCCTGTTCGTCAGCCACGGACACGTGCAGAGCAGAGGTACAATGAGGCCCATGCCTCCAGCCGCTCTGTCATAGAGCGCACCTTTGGCGTTTTGAAGAGTCGCTTCAGGTGTCTGGATAGGACAGGCGGGGCCTTACAATATGAGCCACGCACTGTTGCCGAGATAATCATAGCCTGTTGCATCCTGCACAACATTGCTCTCAGGCACGATATCCCTGCAGAAATTAATGAGGATCTTGAGGAGGATCCATTGTGCCCCCCTGTACGTGCCAGTGGTGACACACGGGAGGGCTCAGCGTTCAGGCGGAGGTTGATTGCAGAGCTGTTCACATGTACGTATTAAGTCGCTTACGACACACATGTGCTATACAATGTGTGTAATGTTTATTGTGTTATGTGTTAATGTTAACATGGAATCTGGATGACACACTGCAGTACCAGTTGACTCTGAATGCCAACATCACATATGTCCATGGGTGTGCCACAAATAATGTGGGATTTGCACAACAGCAGTTGGTGGCAGATGATGTGGGGGTTTGTTGGTATCTGTGTGGTTTGTTTGGAGGGTGCAATTCACAGGTAGTGTATGCTTCTGATATAAACAGCTGTTGTCAGACCAGAAGGTGTTATCTTACATGATATGTGTGCCACACAGTGTCAGCCATATGTTGATATGTTCATGTTGGACGGTCACTCCCTGTTTGTTGACTGTTGTCCATTGTGGAGCGCTACGATTAGACACATTTGTGATGTTTATGTTGGTATTAGGCTCCTGTGACATACCTATGTTTGTGTGCTCTTCATGTGTGTAGCAACATGTCACATAAAGCACAATAAACATAGTTGATGCTAGTATGGGGAGATGATATTAACAGTTTGGGTGGTATGTGGATGTCAAACATGACGTGTGTCAAAATGTATTGTTGATCAGGTAGCCATGACATGGATGTGGTTAGGGATGGGGACCTTCTGCATTGTGCAGCCAGGGGGTTGTGATAAAACACTTTTAACTTGGTGAGTCTACCTTCACTGCAGTGATGGGTATCTACACACATGGTGAGATGTATCAGCCAGATACAGCAAAGGGTGTTTTACAATAGCCAGTTGGATCACAGCATGTGGGTGTTGCTTGTGTTATAGCAGGTATTTAATGGATTGGATGGCATATCTTGCTGATGCTCTTGCAACATCATCCATCATGCGTTAGCTACAGGCTGTGTATGTGTGTAGGTCACGTGAACACAGACCATATGAGCAAATATCTTGCAGACACAAGCAAGGCATGATTATGTTGACTTACATACACAGACATAGGTGCCAGCTATTTATCAGAGGTGCACATGTAGGGTATGCATGTTTCAACGTTCAGACTAACACACATTGGGATGGCATGCAGCCCTCAGGGGTTTGTCACATGCAGACATGGGGTGGTCCATTTTAACACATGCAACACATTATGCATGTTATTTGTGCACATCATCAGAACATAACTGTTAATATTACAGACGGTATGAGATGTACAAACCAGGATATGTTTATGATACGGGAATACATGAGGTGGGAGCGCAGATATCCAATGCTTTTCCCTATTGTAAGTGGATTAACATACAACTTTGGCACAACATTAAACAGGTAGAGGAGTCTTTTGTCACAATATGGTGATAAAAGGTTTATAGTGCACTCTGCGACTGAGACAACAGAATGGTGTGCGCATACCCCTGAATTGCTCTGTGTGTACACGGACAGCGAGGTAAGGGAGGGGTCGGACACACTACACACACCTCAGGATCTCGTTAGACATCTCCGTGATGCCTCTGACATGTATGTGATCTGTACATTGTGATAGGGAGCAGTCATTAATTGAGGGCTCTTGTGGGGTGTGATAGCTGGGGACATGACGGTGCAGTGTGTGATTCATGGCTATAACATGACATTTGTTTGCTTATCTTGTGTCTCCATGTGCAGAGGACATACGTGGTTTGGATGGTGTTGGTCTGGTGCTTTGCCATGTGTCTCTACATCAGCAATTAATCATTTTGTTTTGGTAGGTGGTTGTACATAGACATTGTGTGTGACCGCACTAATTGAAATCATATGTTCCTATTGATCTGTCATATTGCACAGATGATTTGTTTTCCAATATTCTACGTTTAGCATCAGTAAACCATCTCTTGCTGGTGTCACTCATATTCCCTTGTGTCTTGGTTAAGCATGTCCTCTACCACACTTTCACTGTGACATGTGAAACAGACCTGCATGTGTGTGTAGGTTGTTGTATTGTGATGTTTGGCTGCACGTTTTCTGTCCCCAAACAATGTACTCTCAGACAACACCATGATATCATTGCATGGTCACTGGGCCGTTATATCTACAGATCTACACCTGTGCACATGCAGGCCATGTGTTACAGATGTCAATTAGACATTTCCATACTGTGGGTGTGTGTATTTGTCGTTTGCCTGTGTGATGTTGCATTGCTCCGACATCATACATTATCATGTGCTGTTAGGGGTGTGTGCCTCTGGGTGTCTGTTGTGACTATGCTACCTCTTACATAGTGGTGTAAACGTTGTCAACATTATGGACATGTGTTGTGTGCATTGAGAAAACATGTTTCTTTTGTTGTCATTAAGCACTGGTCTGTTTTCATTTGTGTTTACAGATATGCACATAATCTGGACCGTCATCAACGTTGGCTTGCCATGGTGAATCTCGAGCTTTTGCTGACATTGTCTACCTTCAGGTGTTCCTGATATTGTTGTGTAGTGGCTCAAGCGATTGATGAGCTACACCTGATGCACACACACGGTATGTGTATTGGTTTCTTTTGGGGTTCATTACATCTGTCTTTCACTGTTGATGATATAATGTTGTTCTGATGGGCATGTAACATTTTCTCTAGACTCACATGAACAGCTGCATATGGTGTGTAGCTGCAACACACCTGTGTGACAGGCGCATGGACATTAACATATCCATGTGACAACCATGTCTGTGTTGAGGCATAATGATGTTGGCCACATGGTTATGTTTCATATTGCTATCATGTCCTGTTTGACTTTGCATTCCTTTCTTCAGCATTTGCACAGCTGTGACGTTATGACATTTGTGTTTCTTTTCAAAGGTGTCTGACGATTACATACCTCTCCTCTCCTGACACAGGACAGTGGACATACCGGGCACATCTCTTACACTGCAACTGTTGTCAACAACACCCACCTGTTTGAGGACAGACCACCATGCAACTCTTTGCTATGACATTTTGCCATTGGATGTTTTACCTCTGAGAGTGCAACACATGACTGGGATAGACATTATTGATTTTTGACTACTGCTTTCACCCTGACAGAGGTGTCGATAGCACTGCTGATGCAATTGATTGGCAGGACGTGCTCCTCATTGTGGGGGACACACATGGACTTCGAAGGACTATGGTATATTGATCACAGACCCCTGACTATGCATGTCTTGAGCCTCAAAGACACTTTTAACATGAGTGTTTGGATTTTAGATACAATTCTGACGTTTTACGATGATCCCCCCTTGTGCAGCAGCAACTGACATGGACATTGTAGGTGTTACATTTTGTCACAGTTGGGTGTCTCATGTTTTGTACCATGGCTGTGACATGGCACCGATGATATTCTAATGTTTTTCTTACAACACAAGCATACAGCCCATGTATTTGTCATGTGGCCAACGATGGAGTGCTCCTATTGTCTACGTCAACCTATTTGCCACCTGGACATGATCCCCATTTAAACTCCACAATGTTTTCAAACACAAGACCATCTTGGGATGATGTTTTCAGTGACCCATGGGTGTTTACATGCATGTGTGGCATCACTGTATCATGTTGCCATGTGGCTGGTGCTTGTGCATCTCACTGACTATGTTTCTGTGACACCACATGTGGACCTATGGCTTCTGTGTGGATTTAGGTGATATGTTTGTCCATTATTTCCTTATTTATATGCTGCTTCGTGTGTTTGCGTACTGTGCATACATGACAGTCTGCATGTCTGTACACACCTTGCATTTCCCGTCTTCACGGTCATGACTATGGCTTGTGTTAGCGACACTCACATTGCCACATTATGTTTGCAGTGTGGCAGTGTGGGTGTCAATACTACTTGTTTACTGGGAAATTCCATGTATCCTGGTATATGTGACGATGCACTGTTTCCCCACACCAACACTGCATGTTGACCTCCTTGATGGTGTAATATGTGCATATTTCTGCTGGTTGTTGAGTTGGTATTATGTCTGTGGTCATGTGCATGTGGTATTTGTTAGCAGATGCTTATTGTGATTTACATGATTGTTTGTGTCCATAGTGGTGTAGCTTGTACTCCCATATCGGGCATTGGGATGTGAGTATCATCATTACTTTTCTGTCATGTTTTTGAACATTAAAGTCCTTTGCACCAAATATCTTTTTGGAGTTAGTCTGACCCCTGTTTTGACAGTTGGGTATTTTCTGAGGGACAGATGAGGTGTATTGGGTCTTCAGCATGCATCATCTCATCTGTACATGCACTCATATGTGGGTGACACATTTGCGACATGCAGCAGCAAGGGGGCGCTTGGGGTCTGGTGTCAGGTGCAGAGTATGCACCTGATGCACATTATATCTGGTGTGGATAATTTGTTGTCAACCAAGTTACCTTTCTGTAGGAGGTGGCTTTGTGACATGCTAAAGGTTTTGAGCACTTTCCGAGGTGATGCGGCCAGCCCTGATATTATGATGGCACTGTCTACACTATTTGTGATGTGCAAACCAAATAAAGTTCTGTATTTACCCAATATGTGTTTCGTGTGGTGTTTGCATTTCAGGTCTGTCATCATGCTCAATGTGTGACTTTGTATCAGTCATGACTCCTTGTGAGCCCATGGATCCATCATTTTCCTTTCAATGTCACAGGGTGTAGATGATGTTTTTGTTGTTGCTAGGTGATGGTGGGTTACATGACCTGCCATGGGCCACATGGGGTGCTTCTGTGACTTGTTCACTGTTTGTTTGGTGTGCAAGCCATGTTTCACTTCACTATGTTAGTCCTCCGGTATTTGCACATACATCCCCTTTATGTGTTTGTTTGCTGGACATGTACATGGGTCACCTATGCTCACATCCTTGTACAGTGCCAGCTGTGTTAGTGACAGCCACATGGCACATCACTGTCTATGTACGCTTGACATCCACACACGCCCTTTGGGATCTTTGTGTTAGAGTGTGCTCATTGATTGCTTTTTGTTATTGGCTATGGTCATGTGTTTGACGTGTGCTGTATGCATGTTTTTTCCGCACATGTTTTGTTTTTAACATCTCTAATGGCCTCACTCGGCCATGAGGTACCAACAGGTTCCTCAGCTCTACACACACCCTTTACTGTCTTCACTGTAGAAAAGGGTGCATCCTGTGTGTTGCCTAGCCATGACATTTGTTGTGTAATAACGACCTCACACTTTAGGGTCTTTACATCCTGTTGCATGTGGCCCTTTCTTTTTGATGAGATTCAGGTGTTTGGTGTGCTACACCTTATTGCATGTTGAGCTGTCTCCTGTTCTTCTCCTGATTATTCACCTGATCCAGGGAACATCCTCTGATGGCGTTGTGTTTAATTATATCCCTGTTTTGCATGCTGTATTCAGTGCAGGACATTTCATTGTGTTTGTGCAGGTGTTGTTGTTGCAAGATACAGAGTGCAAATTCTTTCTGTACATGGTGTATCTGCATGTGCATTTACTACAGATTAGTTGTTTTTGTGTTTGTTTGTCATGGCAGCCAGCAGGCGTTTTGTGTACTGGCATGCGTTATTTTGGTTATGTAGACTTTGTTGTGCCTCACATGGGCGGTGTGTGTTACCATTTTAGGCGTCTACATTTGTAGTACTGGTCGTTTGTGTGGTTCCTGTCTGCAGTGTTGTATGTTATTGCTTGTCCTGCATATGTGCTTTTCATTAGTGTGATAGTCATATGTGTGTACATCAGTGGCATGCCCACATTGTACCATTAACTGAGTTGTGCGACATCCTTCCATCCATCCTTTCTCTGCCAGCTATGTGCCATCCTACCCTGATGTGCATGCTGCTAAACCACGTCATCGACTAACACACATTCGTGCATTGCATCTCAACCTGCTTGCCTCTCCTGTGTGTGCTCTGCCTAGCACTTGTACTCCACCGTCATCCTGATATTTCACATATTCTTCCATTTCAGACTCCCCTACTACACACATCTGCACATCCTCTGTCTCACACTGTCAGTGTAGCAGGGTACATTACCATCAATCTGTGCATGGATATAGCTGCCCATGATATGTTTTTCACATTTTATGGGTGTCACATGGCCTGCAGCTGCTTTCGGCAGCCCATCAACTTATGTAGGTCCTTCATTTAATTTGATATTGTCTGTCTTCTCTGCTCTGTGCAGTGTTTGTGTTATGTGTGTGTTTAGCACATTCCTCTGTTTGCATTCAGCTTGGGGGATGTTACTGTTATTGGCTCAGCTTTCTGCTTTTACCTATACGTCCTTATGGCATCTTCTGGCACACCTTTGATTGACACAGCTTATGATGTACCTACGATAGTGGCCTGGGAGTGGACAGCCTTTCAACATGGCCTATGGACATAGATTACAGTTCACCTTTGCTGACAGGGTATGTTTGTGATGTTACATCTGCTGCACCATAAAAGGTGCAATAATATATGGCACAAGGGTGTAATTGTCTCACTATGCCAGGAGTGGTTGCTGTACACTTGATCACAGAGTGGGAACATACCTCACCCACCCTTATTAATTAACTGGAGCAGACCATGACCCCTGCAACATCATTGCTGTATTCACCAGTTTTCTACATACATGACATAGGCGTGTGTGTTTTTTCATCAGACCTTGGCTGTCATGGAGCTGTGTTACTCTGTGGATTTCCATCTCCAGAGGTAATGGGGCAGTTTAATGGATGATATTGACTTTGATTCTGTGTTGATATGCGTCACTTGGGACTGTCTGCAGCCCCTCCTTGGTGTGTAACTAATGACTGACCCAGGTCTGCCATTGCTGATCTCGGAGCAAAGGGCTGCAGACAGGCCCAGGCTGAGGATTGCAATATGAGATTAACTCTGACACCCTGTGGATATCAGACACCAGGGGCTGTCTGCAGTCCCTCACTGATAAATCACATATGCACGAACTGTGTCAGCACAACTACTTATGTTTTCCATACGTTACAATGCACAGTGCTAACAGCAGAAAGAGTGCTGTGACCTTTCCCCGCCTCATAGGGCACCCTATGTGGCGCCCCCTCGGCCACTATTTCACCAACATTGTTGGGTGGCGTGGTGGACACTGCATTTGGAGATGTGTCCTGTGGGGTGACTTCAAGGGCACGTTATGTTACAGTGCTCTGAGAGTACATTTGCTGGAAACCACTTATTCCACAGATATGCGATAACACCCTAATGGGGCTATCTTACCCCTTACAGGTGCTGTCTCTGCCAGACATGTTCATTTGCCATTGTGTGGGATTGCACCCCTGATCCCTGCACCATTGTACACTGATTGTGTTTGGGTGCTTGCAAATCAGCACAACACCATTTACCTCTCCCAAATTATTATTCCTCATAAAACATTGCCACACACCCTTCTGACCAGCACCACAGCCCCCTATGCCTCAGCCAGCTGTCTTTAGTGTGCACTGCGGGTGTTCACAGCCTTGCTCCTTACACCATTGGTCAGTGTTCTGACCATCATGCTGTTGCTCGGTTCCTCTGCTTTCCCATCATTGCGCGACTTATGCCTCCCAGTCATCAGAGGCCTCCAATACCATTAGTGCGCCGCTTTACGTACAGCAGCGCACGCACCTCTGGCGGCCATAATTTCTGTGACTCCAATAGAAAACAAACACCGACAACTGCCTTCAGTGTACACGGGGGGGGGGGGGATTGAACCCCTGCTCCCAGCACCATTGGTCAGTGTTTTAACCAATGTGCTGTGGCTCCGTTCCTGTGCTTGTGCCTATCGGCGCACCGCTTTGTGCCTATCAGCGCGACGCCTTCTGCCGCCCAAGATGACCGGTGCGCCGCCTTCTGCCGCACAAGAGGACCTGTGCGCCGCCTTAGGCCGCCCAAAAAGAACTGTGCGCTTCCTTATGCCGCTGAAAGAGAACTGTGCACCGCCTTATGCCGTTCAAAATTTATTTGCCTCCTAAAATAATTTTAATCATTACAGTTGCTGTCTCAGCTGGCCTTTGTCGTTGTGCACAATGGGGGATTGAACCCATGGCCCCTGCACTATTGGTCAGTGTCTTCACCGTTGTACTACGGCTCGGGTGTTTTCTATACCCGGCAGCGCGCCACTTTGCCTTTTGGCGCGCTAATGTCGACCCCGCACATTACCGTGACGCGCACACGTCCGGTTGCTTACTCCCGGTTTTTTTCTTTTGGCAGCCTGATCCGCCCACTCCTTATATGGCACAGGTACACTACCGCGGCCCCGCACGATAAGAATGTTTAGTAAACATGCCCTAAAGCTAAACATAGGCAAGGGAAGTGAAAGAAGGGAAACATAACATGGTGAACAATTACAAAAAACACAATATTGAGAGATTACAATTAATATGAGTTAGTTAGGTGTCATAGCCGTAGTGCTCAATGAAAAGAACAAATTAGGCACAGACACATCGTTTTTTTATGTCTTTGTTTTTATTTCATTTTATTACATTTCATTTGCTGTTTATTTCATTTTAATAATTAAAACCCTAAAACAAAATGAATCGAACAACTAATAAATGTAGACAAGAACAATAATGAATGGAAAAGCAAAATGAAATGAAAACATTTGTATGCATACCTTTTGTTCAGCATAGGAGAACTCTATTCAACACTCCTTTTCCTTTATTTGGTATTAAAGTTTCAGTGTTGGTACATTAAAGCAAACCAATAATGTAAACAATAACTTCATACAAAAATATCCAAGATACACCTCAAAAAATGGCATAATTTTTAGAAGAATTGCACAAAAGGGTCACATTAAGGGAGGGGGAAAAACCACATGCATGGAGGAAGGCACCAGCAAAACTCTCTGAACACCCTTTTAACATCCTTCAACCAGAAACATTTACTCTAATGAAGAAGTAAAGTACTTTATCCACAAGAAGAAAACTTCCCAAGATGGGATAACTCCAGAAAGTACTATCCTATTTCCTGGAATTACGTTACTAAGCATTTACTGGACATGTCAGGTAAAACATTAAGATACGTACTCATACTGGGTTTTCGTCCACGGTCCATCAATGCCCAGTATCATGTTTCCACACAGTGACCAATCCAGGACACAAGTACCTGGCCAGGTTCCCAAAAAAGCACACCCCGGTTCCACAAGCTTGTCCTGGGGTAAGCAGTGGATTTCACCAAGTCCTCTTTAATAAGGTTTATGGACCTTTCCTCCAAGAAATTGTCCAAACCTGTTTTTAAAGCCAATCGACCTTTCCTCCAAAGAACTTGTCCAAACCTTTCTTTTAAAGCCCGTACACTAACAGCTTGTACTATATTCCTCTGGTAACAAAATTCCAGAGTCTGATTAGGTATTGAGTAAAATAAAAATATTTTCTCTTATTAAATGGGTCTTAAATGGGTTTACAGTTAAGCAGCAATTAAAGTTGGTTGAATTTAAAACACAGAAAGGAGAGCTTTCTGGTTACATGTTCATACCCAGCAGAGAGCTTGTAGTTTAAATTTAATAGTCACTCAGGGCCAAGTAAC
>CM066038.1:31005-33505 GCA_033557465.1 Ichthyophis bannanicus
AACCCGAACCCTAAACCCTAAACCCTAACCCTAACCCTAACCCTAACCCTAACCCTAACCCTAACCCTAACCCTAACCCTAACCCTCACCCTAACCCGAACCCTAACCTAACCGTACACCAACCGAACCCAACCGACACCCTAAGCCGACAACATAACCCTAACCCACCTCACCCATAACCCATACCCTAACCCTAACCCGAAACTACCGAACCCTAACCCTTAACCTAACACCTGAACCCTAACCCCTAACCCTAACGAACCCGACACCCAACCAGAACCGACACACACTAAACACACCCGACACACCCTAACCCGGGAAACCCTAACCCCAACCCTAACCTAAACCCAACCCTAACCCTAACCTAACCCTAAACCCGAACACAAACCCTAACCCTAACCGACACACTAACCATAACCCGACACCTAACCCGACACCCTAACCATAACCCTTAACCCTAACACTACACCCTAAACCCTAAACCGACAACCCTAACCCGAACCCTAACCCTAACCAGACACCCTAACCCGACACCGAACCCTAACCCTAACACGTAACCCTAACCATAACCCTAACCCGACACCCTACCACTAACCCTAAACCCTAACCATAACCCTACCCTAAACCGAAACCCGAACCCTAACACTAACCCGAACCTAACCCTACCAGCAAACTAACCCTAACCCTAACCCTAAACCTAACCCTAACCTAAAACGACACCCTAACCCTAACCCAAAACCGAACATAACACTAACCATAACCTTAACTAACCCTAACGCCTAACCCACCCTAACCCTAACCGAACCCAACCCTAACCCTAACCGAACCCTAACATAAACGACACCCTAACCCGAACCCGACACCCTAACCCACCAGGAACACTAAACTAACCCTAACCCGCACCCTAACCCTAACCCTACACCTAAACCAACCTAAACCCTAACCCGAAACCCTAACCCTAACCCAACCCTAACCCTAACCGACACCCTAACCCTACCCCTAACCTAACCCTACACCTAACTAACCCTACCATAACCCTAACCGAACCCGACACCATAACCCTCTAACCCGACACACCCTAACCCGAACACCCAACCGACACCATAACAGACCAAAAACCCTAACCTAACCCAAACACTAACCCGAACCCTAACCCGTAACCCGAAACCCTAACCCTAAACCGAAAACCCTAACCCTAACCCGACACCCTCTAAAACCGACACCCTAACCCGACACCCTAACCCGGACACCTAACCGACACCCTAAACCACTAACCCTAACCATAACCTACCCTAACCCGACCACCTCTAACCCGACACCCTAAACTTAACCCAACCCTAACCTAGACCCTAACCCTAACCCTAACCCTAACCCTAACCCTAACCCTAACCCTAACCCGACACCCTAACCCGAACCGACACCCTAAACCCGACACCCAACCCGACACCCACCCAGACACCAATAACCCAAACACTAACCCTAACCCTAACCATAAACCAGACACCCTAACCATAACCTAGACACCTAACCCTAACCCGACACCCTAACCGACCACCCTACAATAACTCTAATCCTACCACCAGACCCTACACCCGAACACTAACCATAAAACCCTAACCTAACCCTAAACCCTAACCCGACCCTAACCCTAACCCTCAACCCGGACCAACCCTAACCCTAAACCGGACACCGAACCATAACCCGACCACCTAACCCGAACCATAACCCTAACCATAACCATAACCATAACCCTAACCCTAACCCTAACCCTAACCCTAACCCTAACCCTAACCCTAACCCTAACCCTAACCCTAACCCTAACCCTAACCCTAACCCTAACCCTAACCCGACACCCTAACCCGACACCCTAACCCTAACCCTAACCCGACACCCACCCTAACCCGACCACCCTAACCATAACCCTAACCCTAAACCCCTAACCCAACCTAACCCTAACCCAAACCCCTAACCCCTAACCCGACACCCTAACCCGCACACCCCTAACCCTACACCCTAAAACCTAACCCTAACCCTAACCCTAACCCTAACCCTAACCCGAACACCCCTAACCTAACCCTAACCATAACCCGACCACCCTAACCATCACCCGAAAGGGGGGGGGGACACCTAACCCAACCGACACCATAACAATAACCCCTAACCCGAAACCCTAACCCTACCCCTTAACCCTAATCCCTAAACCGACCCGGATAACCGACACCCTAACCCTAAACCCGACACCATAACCCTAAACCCGACAACCTAACCCGGACCACCCATCAACCGAACCTAACCCTAAACCTAACCCTAAACATAACCCTAACCCTAACCCTAACCCTAACCCTAACCCTAACCCTAACCCTAACCCTAACCCTAACCCTAACCCTAACCCTAACCCTAACCCTAACATAAACCTAACCCCAAAACCCTAATCCTACCCTACCCAACCCTAGACCATAACCTACCCAACACTAACCCGAACCCTAAAACCACCCGACCA